>JANJGN010000716.1:0-307073 GCA_026770705.1 Isurus oxyrinchus | reverse complement strand
CAGGCTGGGTGAGATCTCCCTCTCTCCCTCCCTCCCTGTTCCGGAGCCTCTCTCCCCGGCCCCCCCCCCCCCCGCGCACTCTCCGGATGGTCTCGTCCAGAGGCCCAGCTGGGCGGAACCATTCCGCGGAGGGGGGGGGGGGGTGGTGGTTTCCACCCCCCCGGATCTCGCCCCATCATCTCCTCCTCCTCCTCCTCTCTCCCGCAACCCCGGGGACCCAGCGGGAGGAGAGAGAGAGATTCACACCGTCTAGCACGACTTTACAGCCCAACCCCACCTCTCTGAGAAGGAAGTGACTCCGCTCAGGCACACACCCCCCCCCCCCTTCCTCTTCTCTCCGAATGGAACCTTCCAACCGTCCCCCGGCCCTCCCCCCCCCGTTTGAAAATCCCAGCGGAGAGGGGGGCGGGGTCTGGGGAGCTGGGCGGTGGCCAAGGGGGAATTGGGCGTGACCAATGGGAGGGGGCGGGAGGCAGGAGAGGGGGGGAGGGGGCGGAGGCAGGGGTGGGAGGGGGGAGGGGCGGAGTCAAGGGGGAGGGGTGGAGTCAGGGGTGGGAGTGGGAGGGGGAGGGGTGGAGTCAGGGGGTGGGAGGGGCGGAGTCAGGAGAGGGGGGAGGGGCGGTGGGAGGGGGAGGGGTGGAGTCAGGGGGTGGGAGGGGCGGAGTCAGGGGAGGGGGAGGGGGAGGGGTGGAGTCAGGGGGGGGAGGGGTGGAGTCAGGGGGTGGGAGGGGTGGAGTCAGGGCGGGGGAGGGGGGGTGGAGTCAGGGGGTGGGAGGGGCGGAGTCAGGAGAGGGGGGGAGGGGCGGTGGGAGGGGGAGGGGTGGATGTCAGGGGGTGGGGGTGGGGGGAGGGGTGGAGTCAGGGGCGGGGGAGGGGGAGGGGTGGAGTCAGGGTGGGGGGAGGGGTGGAGTCAGGGCAGGGGGGGAGGGGGAGGGGGGTGGAGTCAGGGGGTGGGAGGGGTGGAGTCAGGGAGGGGGGAGGGGTGGAGTCAGGGGGGTGGGAGGGGTGGAGTCAGGGGAGGGGGAGGGGTGGAGTCAGGGTGGTGGGAGGGGTGGAGTCGGGGAGGGGGAGGGGGTGGAGTCGGGGTGGGAGGGGTGGAGTCGGGGAGGGGGAGGGGGAGGGGGGAGGGGTGGAGTCGGGGAGGGGGAGGGGTGGAGTCAGGGAGGCGGGAGGGGTGGAGTCAGGAAGGGGGAGGGGTGGAGTCAGGCGGTGGGAGGGGTGGAGTCAGGGAGGGGGAGGGGGTGGAGTCAGAGGGTGGGAGGGGTGGAGTCAGGGAGGGGGAGGGGTGGAGTCAGGGGGTGGGAGGGGTGGAGTCAGGGAGGGGGAGGGGGAGGGGGTGGAGTCAGGGAGGGGGAGGGGTGGAGTCAGGGGGGTGGGAGGGGTGGAGTCAGGGGGGTGGGAGGGGTGGAGTCAGGGCGGGGAGGGGTGGAGTCAGGGGGTGGGAGGGGGTGGAGTCAGAGGATGGGAGGGGGAGGGGTGGAGTCAGGGGGAGGGGGAGGGGCAGAGTCAGAGGGTGGCGGGGAGTCAGGGGGGTGGGAGGGGGAGTTAAGGGAGGGGGCTGTCAGGTCAGGGGTTGTCAGGGGGAGGGGGTGGTGTCGGCTGGGGGAGGGGGTCAGGGAAGGGTGAGGGGGAGAGGGAGGGGGTCAGGGGAGGGGGTGAGGGGGAGGGGGTCAGGGGAAGGGTGAGGGGGAGAGGGGTGGGCATCAGGTGAGGGGGAGAGGGAGGGGGTCAGGGGTGAGGGGGGTGAGGGGAGGGGGTCAGGGAAGGGTGAGGGGGACAGGGTGGGGGTCAGGTGAGGGGGGAGGGGGTCAGGGGAGGGGGAGAGGGAGGGGATCAGGGAACAATGAGGGGAGAGATGGTGGGGGTCAGGGGAGGGAGGAGGGGGGAGGGGGTCAGGTGAGGGGGGGAGAGCCTGGGGGTCAGGGGAGGGGGAGAGGGAGCAGTTTGGGAGAGGGAGGGGGAGAAGGGGAAAGGGAGAGGAGGGGCGTGGCCTGGGGAGAGTGGGCGGGGGCCAGGGGAGAGTGGGCGGGGCCAGGGGGGAGCGTGGGTGGGGGGCCATGGGAGATGTGGGCGGGGCCATGTAGGGAGAGGAGAGGGGAAGGGCCACAGCGGAGCGATCCTGAGTGGAATACCCAGGTAAGGGGCGGGGCCAGGGGGAGAGTGGCGGGGGCCAGGGGAGAGTGGGCGGGGCCAGGGAGAGAGTGGGCGGGGCCAGGGGATAAACAGAGGCCCTGTTCGGCCTGAGTCCGACACAGGAGCAGAGAAACGGGCTGCAAATCCAGGGCAGGGACTTCACGTGAAACCCGCAACGCCTGTCCAGCGGGCCGAAGGGCGGGTGAGTGTGTGCGGGGCGGCGCCGGCGGTTGAAGGGGACCCCCCTTGCAGCAGCGGCAGACCCGCCATCCCCGGGTGGGGGGGGGGCGGGGGGGGGGTGAGATCGAAACCCTGCCCGCTGGCTCGATCCGCAAGCTGCCGGGCAGAAATCTCCAAGGAGAGGTGGGGGGATTGAGACCCTCGGCGAGAGGGGACCGAAGTCACTCACGGTGCGGCAACCCTGGGCCTGGGCCTGGGGCCTGCCGCTGGGAATCCCTGGGATCGGCTTGGGTCACCTCTGTCGCCCCGCTCCCGCTGCCTGGCGCGCTCCCGCCACACTTGGCCCGCTCGTTCGCCTGCCAGCCGATTACCTCCTCCCCCTGAAAGGTCGGGGGTTGGGGGGGGCGGAAATGCGACAGATCGAGCACTGGGGGCAAGCCGGGGGAGTCCTCCCCAAGCGTCCCTGCGACACCATCCGCTTCCCGATTCGTCCCGAGCTGGAGGTTGCGGAGGTGGAGGTTCACAGGATTCACTCGGTCTCTCTCTCTGTCTCTCTCTCTCGCTGGCACTAATTCAGGTTGATTTTTCTCAATCTGCTTTGACATTAAAATCCATTTAAAACGTTTGGGGTTTTTTTTTTATTTCAACTCACAGATCCCACCGCTGCCACCATGTTACGTCTCCTGGTTCCCAGGGGGCCCTTTGGGTCCTCAAAACGCCGTCAACGTGTGGAAATATCCCTCCATGTGGACCACGGAATGAATGATGTATTGTTGCTTGGGCCTGGATCTGAACGGCACGTGCTTGCCTAGAACTGGAAAGCAACGGGGACCATGAAACTGCCATCGGTGGTTGCAAAGGCCCCCCCCCCCCCCCCGTCCCCCCGTTTCCCGGCCTGGCCTACGTGTGACTCAACATCCACTCCGGACCCCCGTGAAGTCTCGTGGCATCAGGTCAAACAGGGGCAGGGAAACCTCCTGCTGCTCACCACGTACCGCCCTCCCTCAGCTGGTGAATCGGTGCCTCCTCCATGTTGGACACCACTTGGAGGAAGCGCTGAGGGTGGCTGAGGGTGCAGAATGTACTCTGGGTGGGTGGGGGGGGGACTTCAATGTCCATCACCAAGAGTGTCTCAGTAGCACCACGACTGACCGAGCTGGCCGAGTCCTAAAGGACAATAGCTGCCAGACTGGCTCCGTGACAGGTGGTGAGGGAACCAACAAGAGGGTGAAACACACTTGACCCCTCATCCTCACCAACCTGCCTGTCACAGATACATCTGTCCATGAGAGTATCGGTGGGGAGGGACCACCCCCAACAGTCATTGTGGAGACAAAGTCCCACCTTCACATTGAGGATATTCTCTATCGTGATGTGTGGCGCTACCACCCTGCTAAATGGAATAGGTTTCACACAGATCCAGCAACTCAAGATTGGGCATCCATGAGGTGCTGTGGGGCCATCAGCAGCAGCAGAATTGTACTCGAACACAATCTGTAACCTCATGGCCCAGCATATCCCCCACTCTACCATTACCATCAAGCTGGGGATCGACCCTGGTTCAGTGAAGAGTGCAGGAGGACATGCCAGGAGCAGCACCAGGCACACCTAAAACTGAGGTGTCAGCCTGGTGAAGCTATAACACAGGACTACGTGTGTGTCAAACTGCATAAGCAGCAAGTGACAGACAGAGCTAAGCGACCCCACAACCAGCGGATCAGATCTAAGCTCTGCAGTCCTGTCACATCCAGTGGTGAATGGTGGTGGAGAATTAAAACAACTCACTGGAGGAGGAGGCTCCACAAAATATCCCCATCCTCATGAAGGAGGAGCCCAGCACATCAGTGCAAAAGGTAAGGCTGGGGCATTCGCTACAATCTTCAGCCAGATAGTGCTGAGTGGATGATCCATCTCAGCCTCCGGAGGTCCCCAGCATCACAGATGCCAGTCTTCAGCCAATTCGATTCACACTCCACAAATTATCAAGAAACGGCTGAAGGCACTGGATACTGCAAAGGCTGTGGGCCCTGACAATATTCCAGCAATAGCACTGAAGACTTGTTGCTCCACAACTTGCTGTGCTCCTAGCCAAGCTGTTCCAGTACAGCTACAAACACTGGCATCTACCCGGCTATGTGGGAAATTGCCCCGGTATGTCCTGTACACAAATCCAACCCGGCCCATTACCGCCCCATCAGTCTTCTCTCCATCATCAGTAAAGTGATGGAAGGGGGCCATCAACAGAGCTATTCAAGCGACACTTACTCAGCAATAACCTGCTGACTGAGGCCCAGTTTGGGTTCGGCCAGGGCCACTCAGCTCCTGACCTCATTACAGCCTTGGTTCAAACATGGACACAAGAGCTGAACTCCCGAGGTGAGGTGAGAGTGACTGTCCTTGACCAAGTGTGGTATCAAGGAGCCCCGAGCAACACTGGAGTCACTGGGAATTAGGGGAAAACTCTCCGCTGGTTGGAGTCAGACCCAGCACAAAGGAAGATGGTTTGTGGTTGTTGGAGGTCAGTCATCTCAGCTCCAGGACATCACTGCAGGAGTTTCCTCAGGGTAGTGTCCTCGGCCCAACCATCTTCAGCTGCTTCATCAATCACCTTCCTTCCATCATAAGGTCAGAAGTGGGGATGTTCGCTGATGATTACACAATGTTCAGCACCATTCGCGACTCCTTAGATACTGAAGCAGTCCATGTCCAAATGCAGCAAGACCTGGACAATATCCAGGCTTGGGCTGAACAAGCAGCAAGTAACATTCACACCACACAAGTGTCAGGCAATGACCATCTCCAACAAGAGAGAGTCTAACCATCACCCCCTTGACATTCAATGGCATTACCATCACTGAATCCCCCCACTATCAACATCCTGGGGGTTTACCATTGACCAGAAACTGAACTGGGGACCAGCCTTATAAACACTGTGGCTACAAGAGCAGGTCAGAGGCTGGGAATCCTGCGGTGAGTAACTCACCTCCTGTCTCCCCAAAGCCTGTCCACCATCTACAAGGCACCAGTCAGGAGTGTGATGGGATACTCCCCACTTGCCTGGATGAGTGCAGCTCCCACAACACTCAAGAAGCTCGACACCGTCCAGGACAAAGCAGCCCCCGCTCGATCGGCACCCCATCCACAAACATTCACTCCCTCCCACCACCGCCGCACAGGGGGCAAGCGGCGTGTTGCACCATCTACACGATGCACTGCAGCAACTCGCCAAGGCTCCTTCGACAGCGCCGCCCAAACCCACGTCCTCTAGCGTCTAGAAGGACGAGGGCAGCAGACACATGGGGAACACCCACCACCTGGAAGTTCCCCCTCCGAGCCCCTCACCATCCTGACGTGACAGGGGAGAGTGAGCTGTAATATCGACTCGCTAGGGAGTGTGTGCGGTAATATCGACTCGCTGGGGGAGAGTGTGCGGTAATATCGACTCGCTGGGGAGAGTGCGCTGTAATAGCGACTCGCTGGGGAGAGTGCGCTGTAATAGCGACTCGCTGGGGAGAGTGCGCTGTAATAGCGACTCACTGGGGAGAGTGCGCTGTAATATTGACTCGCTAGGGGAGAGTGCGCTGTAATGCCGACTCGCTGAGAAGAGTGCGCTGTAATATCGACACGTTCTGGAGAGTGCACTTGTAATAGCGACTCGCTGTGGAGAGTGCACTGTAATAGCGACTCTCTGGGGAGAGTGCGCTGTAATAGCGACTCGCTGGGGATAGTGCACTGTAATATCGACTCGCAGGTGAGATTGCGCTGTAATATCGACTCGCTGGGGAAGGCGCGCTGTCATAGCAACTCGCTGGGGAGGTTGCGCTGTAATTGTGACTTACTGGGTAGAGTGCACTTTAATAACAACTCGCTGGGGAGAGTGCACTGTATTATCGACTCCACTGGGGAGAGTGCGCTGTAATATCGATTCTCTGGGGAGAATGCGCTGTAATAGCGACTCGGGGAGAGTACACTGTAATGGCGACTCCCTGGGGAGAGTGCGCTGTAATGGCGACTCGCTGGGGAGAGGAGGCGCTCTAATATTGACTCACTGGGGAGTGTGCGCGCTGTAATATCGACACGCTCGGGAGAGTGCGCTGTAATAGCGACTCTCTGGGGAGAGTGCGCTGTAATAGCGACTTGCTGGGGAGAGAGTGCGCTGTAATATCGACCTCGCAGGTGAGATTGCACTGTAATAGCGACTCGCTGGGGAGAGTGCGCTGTAATATCGACTCGCAGAGTGAGATTGCGCTGTAATAGCGACTCGCTGGAGAGAGTGCGCTGTAATAGCGACTCGCTGGGGGTATAGTGCGCTGTAATAGCGACTCGCTGGGGAGAGTGCGCTGTAATAGCGACTCGCTGGGGAAGGTGCGCTGTCCATAGCAACTCGCTGGGGAGGTTGCGCTGTAATAGTGACTTGCAGGGTAGAGTGCACTGTAATAGCGACTCGCTGGGGAGAGTGCGCTGTAATGGCGACTCGCTGGGGCGAGTGCGCTGTAATATTGACTCGCTGGGGAGAGTGAGCTGTAATGTCGACTCTCTGAGAAGAGTGCGCTTTAATATCGACACGCTCGGGAGAGTGCGCTGTAATACTGACTCGCTGTGGAGAGTGCACTGTAATAGCGACTCGCTGTGGAGAGTGCACTGTAATAGCGACTCACAGGGGAGAGCGCGCTGTAATAGCGACTCTCTGGGGAGAGTGCGCTGTAATAGCGACTCACTGGGGATAGTGCGCTGTAATAGCGACTCGCTGGGGAGAGTGCGCTGTAATATCGACTCGCAGGTGAGATTGCACTGTAATAGCGACTCGCTGGGGAGAGTGCGCTGTAATGGCGACTCGCTGGGGAGAGTGCGCTGTAATATCGACTCGCTGGGGAGAGTGCGCAGTAATATCGACTCGTTGGGGAGTGTGCGCTGTAATATCGACTCCCTGGGGAGAGTGCGCTGTAATGGGGACTCGCTGGGGAGAGAGCGCTCTAATATTGACTCACTGGGGAGTGTGCGCTGTAATATCGATTTGCTGGGGAGAGTGCGCTGTAATATCGATTCACTGGGGAGAGAGCGCTCTAATATCGACTTGCTGGGGTGGTTGCGCTATAATAGTGACTTGCAGGGTAGAGTGCACTGTAATAGCGACTCGCTGGGGAGAGTGCGCTGTAATAGCGACTCGTTGGGGAGTGTGCGCTGTAATATCGACTCACTGGGGAGAGTGCGCTGTAATATTGGCTCACTGGGGAGATTGCGCTGTAATATCGCATCGCTGGGGAGAGTGCGCTGTAATATCGACTAGCTTGGTAGAGTACGCTGTAATATCTACTTGCTGGGGAGAGTGCGCTGTAATATCGACTCGTTGGGGAGCGTGCGCTGTAATATCGAATCGCAAGGGAGAGTGCGCTGTAATATCGACTCGCTGGGGTGTGAGCGCTGTAATTTCGACTCGCTGGGGAGACTGCACTGTAATAGCGACTCGCTGGGTAGAGTGCGCTGTAATAGCGACACGCTGAGGAGAGTGCGCTGTAATATCGACTCGCTGAGGAGAGTGCGCTGTAATAGCGACTCTCTGGGGAGAGTGCGCTGTAATAGCGACACGCTGAGGAGAGTGCGCTGTAATATCGACTCGCTGAGGAGAGTGCGCTGTAATAGCGACTCGCTGAGGAGAGTGCGCTGTAATGGCGACGCGCTGGGGAGAGAGCGCTGTAATAGCATCTCGCTGGGGAGAGTGCGCTGTCATAGCGACTCGCTGGGGACGTTGCGCTGTAATAGTGACTTGCTGGGGAGAGTGCACTTTAATAGCGACTCGCTGGGGAGAGTGCGCTGTAATATCGACTCGCTGGGAAGAGTGAGCTCTACCATCGACTCTCTGGGGATGTTGCGCTGTAATATCGACTCGCTGGGGAGAGTGCACTGTAATATCGACTCGCAGGTGAGATTGCACTGTAATAGTGACTTGCTGGGTAGAGTGGACTTTAGTAGCGACTCGCTGGGGTGTGTGCGCAGTAATATCGACTCGCTGAGGAGAGTGCGCTGTAATATCGACTTGCTCAGGAGAGTGCGCTGTAATAGCGACTCGCTGGGGAGAATGCACTGTAATAGCGACTAGCTGGGGAGAGTGCGCTGTAATGGTGACTCGGTGGGGAGAGTGCACTGTAATATTGACTCGCTGAGGAGAGTGAGCTATAATAGCGACTCGCTGGGAAGAGTGCGCTGTAATATCGACTCGCTGGGGAGAGTGCACTGTAATAGCGACTCACTGGGGAGAGTGCGCTGTAATATCGACTCGCTGGAGAGAGTGCACTGTAATATCGACTGGCTGGGGAGA
Organism: Isurus oxyrinchus; assembly: GCA_026770705.1. Classification (NCBI taxonomy): domain Eukaryota; kingdom Metazoa; phylum Chordata; class Chondrichthyes; order Lamniformes; family Lamnidae; genus Isurus; species Isurus oxyrinchus. The sequence goes on along the minus strand of JANJGN010000716.1, from coordinate 298,444 downwards.
GGGAACTGTAATAGCGACTCGCTGGGGAGAGTGCGCTGTAATAATGACTCGCTGGGGAGAGTGCGCTGTCATAGCGACTCGCTGGGGAGGTTGCGCTGTAATATCGACTCGCAGGTGAGATTGCACTGTAATAGTGACTTGCTGGGGAGAGTGCACTTTAATAACGACTCGCTGGGGAGAGTGCGCAGTCATGGCGACTCGCTGGTGAGAGTGCACTGTAATATCGACTCGCTGAGGAGAGTGCGCTGTAATATCGACTCACTGGGGAGAGTGCGCTGTAATAGCGACTCGCTGGGGAGAGTGCGCTGCAATAGTGACTCGCTGGGGAGAGTGCGCTGTAATATCGACTCACTGGGGAAAGTGCGCTGTAATTTCGACTTGCTGGGGATAGTGCGCTGTAATATCGACTCGTTGGGGAGAGTGCACTGTAATACTGACTCGCTGGGGAGAGTGCGCTGTAATGCCGACTCGCTGGGGAGAGTGCGCTGTAATTTCGACTCGCTGGGGAGAGTGCGCTGTCATAGCGGCTCGCTGGGGAGAGTGCGCTGTAATATCGACTCGCTGAGGAGAGTGCGCTGTAATAGTGACTCGCTGGCGAGAATGCACTGTAATATTGACTCGCTGGGGAGAGTGAGCTGTAATAGCGAGTCGCTGGGGAGAGTCCGCTGTAATATCAACTCGTTGGTGAGAGTTCATTGTAGTATCGACTCGCTGGGGAGATTGCGCTGATATATCGACTCTCTGGGGAGAGTGCGCTGTAATACCAACTCACAGGGTAGAGTGCACTGTAATATCGACTCGCTAGGGAGAGTCCGCTGTATTATTGACTTGCTGGGCAGAGTGCGCTGTAGTAGCGACTCGCTGGGGAGAGTGCGCTGTAATATCGACTCGCTGGGGAGAGTGCGCTGTAATATCGAGTCGCTGGGGAGAGTGCGCTGTAATAGCAACTTGGTGGGGAGAGTGCGCTGTAAGATGGACTTTGCTAGGGAGAGTGCGCTGTAATAGCGACTCACTGGAGAGAGTGCGCTGTAATATCGACTCGCTGGGGAGAGTGAGCTGTAATATCGACTCGCTGAGGAGACTGCGCTGTAATAGCGACTCGTTGGGGAGTGTGCGCTGTAATATCGACTCACTGGGGAGAGTGAGCTGTAATATTGGCTCACTGGGGAGAGTGCGCTGTAATATCGCATCGCTGGGGAGAGTGCACTGTAATATCGACTAGCTTGGTAGAGTACGCTGTAATATCTACTTGCTGGGGAGAGTGCGCTGTAATATCGACTCGTTGGGGAGCGTGCGCTGTAATATCGAATCGCAAGGGAGAGTGCGCTGTAATATCGACTCGCTGGGGTGTGCGCGCTGTAATTTCGACTCGCTGGGGAGACTGCACTGTAATAGCGACTCGCTGGGTAGAGTGCGCTGTAATATCGACTCGCTGAGAAGAGTGCGCTGTCATAGCGACTCGCTGAGGAGAGTGCGCTGTAATAGCGACTAGCTGGGGAGAGTGCACTGTAATGGTGACTCGGTAGGGAGAGTGCGCTGTAATATTGACTCGCTGGGGAGAGTGAGCTGTAATATCGACTCGCTGAGGAGACTGCGCTGTAATAGCGACTCGTTGGGGAGTGTGCGCTGTAATATCGACTCACTGTGGAGAGTGCGCTGTAATATTGGCTCACTGGGGAGAGTGCGCTGTAATATCGCATCGCTGGGGAGAGTGCGCTGTAATATTGACTAGCTTGGTAGAGTACGCTGTAATATCTACTTGCTGGGGAGAGTGCGCTGTACTATCGACTCGTTGGGGAGCGTGCGCTGTAATATCGAATCGCAAGGGAGAGTGTGCTGTAATATTGACTCACTGGGGTGTGTGCGCTGTAATTTCGACTCGCTGGGGAGACTGCACTGTAATAGAGACTCGCTGGGTAGAGTGCGCTGTAATAGCAACTCGCTGGGGAGAGTGCACAGTGATATAGACTCGCTGGGGAGTGTGCGCTGTAATATCGACTCGCTGAGGAGAGTGCGCTGTAATATCGACTTGCTGAGGAGAGTGTGCTGTAATAGCGACTCGCTGGGTAGAGTGCGCTGTAATAGCGACTCGCTGGGGAGAGTGCGCTGTAATGGCGACTCGCTGGGGAGAGTGCGCTGTAACATCGACTCGCTGGGTAGAGTGCGCTGTAATAGCAACTCGCTGGGGAGAGTGCACAGTGATATAGACTCGCTGGGGAGTGTGCGCTGTAATATCGACTCGCTGAGGAGAGTGCGCTGTAATATCGACTTGCTGAGGAGAGTGTGCTGTAATAGCGACTCGCTGGGGAGAGTGCGCTGTAATGGCGACTCGCTGGGGAGAGTGCGCTGTAATATCGACTCGCAGGTGAGATTGCACTGTAATAGCGACTCGCTGGGGAGAGTGCGCTGTCATAGCGACTCGCTGGGGAGGTTGCGCTGTAATATCGACTCGCTGGGGAGGTTGCGTTGTAATAGTGACTTGCTGGGGAGAGTGCACTTTAATAGCGACTCGCTGGGGAGAGTGCGCAGTAATGGCGACTCGCTCGGGAGAGTGTGCTGTAATATCGACTCGCTGGGGAGAGTACACAGTAATATCAATTCGCTGAGGAGTGTTAGCTGTAATTGCCACTCGCTGGGGAGAGTGCACAGTGATATCGACTCGCTGGGGAGTGTGCGCTGTAATATCGAATCGCTGAGGTGAGTGCGCTGTAATATCGACTCGCTGAGGAGAGTGCGCTGTAATAGTGACTCGCTGGAGAGAGTATGCTCTGATATCGACTCACTGGGGAGAGTGCGCTGTAATGGTGACTCGGTGGGGACTGTGAGCTGTTATATCCACTCTCTGGGGAGAGTGCACTGTAAGCGCGACTCTCTGTGAGAGTGCGCTGTAATAGCGACTAGCTGGGGAGAGTGCGCTGTAATGGTGACTCGGTAGGAAGAGTGCGCTGTAATATTGACTCGCTGAGGAGAGTGAGCTGTAATAGCGACTCGCTGGTGAGAGTGCGCTGTAATATTGACTCACTGGGGAGAGTGCGCAGTAATAGCGACTCGCTGGGTAGAGTGCGCTGTAAAAGTGACTCGCTGGTGAGATTGCGCTGTAATAGTGACTCGCTGGGGAGAGTGCGCTGTAATAGTGACTCGCTGGGGAGAGTGCGCTGTAATAGTGACTCGCTGGGGAGAGTGCGCTGTAATAGCGACTCGCTGGGGAGAGTGCGTTCTAATAGCGACTCGCTGGCGAGAGTGCACTGTAATATCGACTCGCTGGGGAGAGTGCGCTCTAATAGCGACTCGCTGGCGAGAGTGCACTGTAATATCGACTCGCTGGGAAGAGTGAGCTTTAACATCGACTCTCTGGGGAGAGTGAGCTCTACCATTGACTTTCTGGGGATGTTGCGCTGTAATATCGACTCGCTGGGGAGAGTGCACTGTAATATCGACTCGCAGGTGAGATTGCGCTGTAATAGCGACTCGCTGGGGAGAATGCACTGTAATAGCGACTCGCTGGGGAGTGTGCACTGTAATATCGACTAGCTTGGTAGAGTACGCTGTAATATCTACTTGCTGGGGAGAGTGCGCTGTAATATCGACTCGTTGGGGAGCGTGCGCTGTAATATCGAATCGCAAGGGAGAGTGCGCTGTAATATCGACTCGCTGGGGTGTGCGCGCTGTAATTTCGACTCGCTGGGGAGACTGCACTGTAATAGCGACTCGCTGGGTAGAGTGCGCTGTAATAGCGACTCGCTGGGGAGAGTGCGCTGTAATGGCGACTCGCTGGGGAGAGTGCGCTGTAACATCGACTCGCAGGTGAGATTGCACTGTAATAGCGACTCGCTGGGGAGAGTGCACTGTAATATCGACTCACTGGGGAGAGTGCGCTGTAATAGCGACTCGCTGGGGAGGTTGCGCTGTAATAGTGACTTGCTGGGGAGAGTCCGCTGTAATAGCGACTCACTCGGGACAGTGCGCTGTGATGGCGACTCGCTGGGGAGAGTGCGCTGTAATATCGACTCGCAGGTGAGATTGCACTGTAATAGCGACTCGCTGGGGAGAGTGCGCTGTAATGGCGACTCGCTGGGGAGAGTGCGCTGTCATAGCGACTCGCTGGGGAGGTTGCGCTGTAATATCGACTCGCTGGGGAGGTTGCGCTGTAATAGTGACTTGCTGGGGAGAGTGCACTTTAATAGCGACTCGCTGGGGAGAGTGCGCAGTAATGGCGACTCGCTCGGGAGAGTGCGCTGTAACATCGACTCGCAGGTGAGATTGCACTGTAATAGCGACTCGCTGGGGAGAGTGCACTGTAATATCGACTCACTGGGGAGAGTGCGCTGTAATAGCGACTCGTTGGGGAGAGCACGCTGTCATAGCGACTCGCTGGGGACATTGCGCTGTAATATCGACTCGCTGGGGAGGTTGCGCTGTAATAGTGACTTGCTGGGGAGAGTCCGCTGTAATAGCGACTCACTCGGGAGAGTGCGCTGTAATAGCGACTCGCTGTGGAGAGCGCGCTGTAATAGCGACTTGCAGGGGAGAGTGCGCTGTAATAGCGACTCTCTGGGGAGAGTGCGCTGTAATATCGACTCGCTGAGGAGAGTGCGCTGTAATATCGACTCGCTGAGAAGAGTGCGCTGTCATAGCGACTCGCTGAGGAGAGTGCGCTGTAATAGCGACTAGCTGGGGAGAGTGCACTGTAATGGTGACTCGGTAGGGAGAGTGCGCTGTAATATTGACTCGCTGGGGAGAGTGAGCTGTAATATCGACTCGCTGAGGAGACTGCGCTGTAATAGCGACTCGTTGGGGAGTGTGCGCTGTAATATCGACTCACTGTGGAGAGTGCGCTGTAATATTGGCTCACTGGGGAGAGTGCGCTGTAATATCGCATCGCTGGGGAGAGTGCGCTGTAATATTGACTAGCTTGGTAGAGTACGCTGTAATATCTACTTGCTGGGGAGAGTGCGCTGTACTATCGACTCGTTGGGGAGCGTGCGCTGTAATATCGAATCGCAAGGGAGAGTGTGCTGTAATATTGACTCACTGGGGTGTGTGCGCTGTAATTTCGACTCGCTGGGGAGACTGCACTGTAATAGAGACTCGCTGGGTAGAGTGCGCTGTAATAGCAACTCGCTGGGGAGAGTGCACAGTGATATAGACTCGCTGGGGAGTGTGCGCTGTAATATCGACTCGCTGAGGAGAGTGCGCTGTAATATCGACTTGCTGAGGAGAGTGTGCTGTAATAGCGACTCGCTGGGGAGAGTGCGCTGTAATGGCGACTCGCTGGGGAGAGTGCGCTGTAATATCGACTCGCAGGTGAGATTGCACTGTAATAGCGACTCGCTGGGGAGAGTGCGCTGTCATAGCGACTCGCTGGGGAGGTTGCGCTGTAATATCGACTCGCTGGGGAGGTTGCGTTGTAATAGTGACTTGCTGGGGAGAGTGCACTTTAATAGCGACTCGCTGGGGAGAGTGCGCAGTAATGGCGACTCGCTCGGGAGAGTGTGCTGTAATATCGACTCGCTGGGGAGAGTACACAGTAATATCAATTCGCTGAGGAGTGTTAGCTGTAATTGCCACTCGCTGGGGAGAGTGCACAGTGATATCGACTCGCTGGGGAGTGTGCGCTGTAATATCGAATCGCTGAGGTGAGTGCGCTGTAATATCGACTCGCTGAGGAGAGTGCGCTGTAATAGTGACTCGCTGGAGAGAGTATGCTCTGATATCGACTCACTGGGGAGAGTGCGCTGTAATGGTGACTCGGTGGGGACTGTGAGCTGTTATATCCACTCTCTGGGGAGAGTGCACTGTAAGCGCGACTCTCTGTGAGAGTGCGCTGTAATAGCGACTAGCTGGGGAGAGTGCGCTGTAATGGTGACTCGGTAGGAAGAGTGCGCTGTAATATTGACTCGCTGAGGAGAGTGAGCTGTAATAGCGACTCGCTGGTGAGAGTGCGCTGTAATATTGACTCACTGGGGAGAGTGCGCAGTAATAGCGACTCGCTGGGTAGAGTGCGCTGTAAAAGTGACTCGCTGGTGAGATTGCGCTGTAATAGTGACTCGCTGGGGAGAGTGCGCTGTAATAGTGACTCGCTGGGGAGAGTGCGCTGTAATAGTGACTCGCTGGGGAGAGTGCGCTGTAATAGCGACTCGCTGGGGAGAGTGCGTTCTAATAGCGACTCGCTGGCGAGAGTGCACTGTAATATCGACTCGCTGGGGAGAGTGCGCTCTAATAGCGACTCGCTGGCGAGAGTGCACTGTAATATCGACTCGCTGGGAAGAGTGAGCTTTAACATCGACTCTCTGGGGAGAGTGAGCTCTACCATTGACTTTCTGGGGATGTTGCGCTGTAATATCGACTCGCTGGGGAGAGTGCACTGTAATATCGACTCGCAGGTGAGATTGCGCTGTAATAGCGACTCGCTGGGGAGAATGCACTGTAATAGCGACTCGCTGGGGAGTGTGCGCTGTAATATCGACTCGCTGAGGAGAGTGCGCTGTAATAGTGACTCGCTGGAGAGAGTGCGCTGTAATATCGACTCATTGGTGAGAGTTCATTGTAATATCGACTCGCTGGGCAGAGTGCGCTGTAATAGTGACTCGCTGGGGAGGTGCGCTGTAATATTGACTCGCTGGGGAGAGTGCGCTGTAATATCGACTTGCTGGGGAGAGTGCACTGTAATACCGACTCGCTGGGGAATAATCCTTGTAATATCGACTCGCTGGGGAGAGTGCGCTGTAATATCGACTCATTGGGGAGAGTGCGTTGTAATATCAACTCGCTCAGGAGAGTGCGCTGTAATACCAACTCGCTGGGGAAAGTACGCTGTATTATCGACTCACTGGGCAGAATTTGCTGTAACAGAGACTCGCTGTGGAGAGTGCGCTGTAATACCGACTCGCTGGGGAATAGTCCTTGTAATATCGACTCGCTGGTGTTAGTGCGCTGTAATATCGGCTCGCTGGTGAGAGTGCACTGTAATGGGTACTTGCTGGGGATAGTGCACTGTAATAGCGACACACTGGGGTGATTGAGCTGTAATATCGAGTCGCTGGGGAGAGTGCGCTGTAATAGTGACTAGCTGGGGAGAGTGCGCTGTAATGGTGACTCGGTAGGAAGAGTGCGCTGTAATATTGACTCGCTGAGGAGAGTGAGCTGTAATAGCGACTCGCTGGTGAGAGTGCGCTGTAATATTGACTCACTGGGGAGAGTGCGCAGTAATAGCGACTCGCTGGGTAGAGTGCGCTGTAAAAGTGACTCGCTGGTGAGATTGCGCTGTAATAGTGACTCGCTGGGGAGAGTGCGCTGTAATAGTGACTCGCTGGGGAGAGTGCGCTGTAATAGTGACTCGCTGGGGAGAGTGCGCTGTAATAGCGACTCGCTGGGGAGAGTGCGTTCTAATAGCGACTCGCTGGCGAGAGTGCACTGTAATATCGACTCGCTGGGGAGAGTGCGCTCTAATAGCGACTCGCTGGCGAGAGTGCACTGTAATATCGACTCGCTGGGAAGAGTGAGCTTTAACATCGACTCTCTGGGGAGAGTGAGCTCTACCATTGACTTTCTGGGGATGTTGCGCTGTAATATCGACTCGCTGGGGAGAGTGCACTGTAATATCGACTCGCAGGTGAGATTGCGCTGTAATAGCGACTCGCTGGGGAGAATGCACTGTAATAGCGACTCGCTGGGGAGTGTGCGCTGTAATATCGACTCGCTGAGGAGAGTGCGCTGTAATAGTGACTCGCTGGAGAGAGTGCGCTGTAATATCGACTCATTGGTGAGAGTTCATTGTAATATCGACTCGCTGGGCAGAGTGCGCTGTAATAGTGACTCGCTGGGGAGGTGCGCTGTAATATTGACTCGCTGGGGAGAGTGCGCTGTAATATCGACTTGCTGGGGAGAGTGCACTGTAATACCGACTCGCTGGGGAATAATCCTTGTAATATCGACTCGCTGGGGAGAGTGCGCTGTAATATCGACTCATTGGGGAGAGTGCGTTGTAATATCAACTCGCTCAGGAGAGTGCGCTGTAATACCAACTCGCTGGGGAAAGTACGCTGTATTATCGACTCACTGGGCAGAATTTGCTGTAACAGAGACTCGCTGTGGAGAGTGCGCTGTAATACCGACTCGCTGGGGAATAGTCCTTGTAATATCGACTCGCTGGTGTTAGTGCGCTGTAATATCGGCTCGCTGGTGAGAGTGCACTGTAATGGGTACTTGCTGGGGATAGTGCACTGTAATAGCGACACACTGGGGTGATTGAGCTGTAATATCGAGTCGCTGGGGAGAGTGCGCTGTAATAGCGACTCGCTGGGGAGAGTGCGCTGTTATTCCGTCTCGTTGGGGAGAGTGCGCTTTAATATTGACTTGCTGGGGAGAGTGTGCTGTAATAGCAACTCGCTGGGGAGAGTGCGCTGTAATACCGACTCGCTGGGGAATAGTCCTTGTAATATCGACTCGCTGGGTGGAGTGTGCTGTAATATCGACTCACTGGGGAGAGTGCGCTGTAATATAGACTCGCTGGGGATAGGGCGCTGTAATATCGGCTCGCTGGGCAGAGTGCACTGTAATGGGAACTTGCTGGGGAGAGTCCGCTGTAATATCGACTCGCTGGGGAGCATTCGTTGTAATATCAACTCGCTGGGGAGAGTGCGCTGTAATATCGACTTGCTGCGGAGAGAGCACTATAATACCGACTCGCTGGGGAGAGTGCGCTGTAATATTGACTTGCTGGGGAGTGTCCACTGTAATATTGACTCGCTGGGGAGAGTGCACTGTAATAGCGACTCGCTGGGGGTGTGTGCCTTAATAGCGACTCATTGGGGAGAGTGCGCTGTAATATCGACTCGCTGGGGAGATTGCGCTGTAATAACGACTCGTTGGGGACAGTGCGCTGTAATATCGATTCGCTGGGGAGAGTGCACTGTAATATCGACTTGCTGGGGAGAGTGCGCTGTAATATCAACTCGCTGGGGAGAGTCCGCTGTATTATCGACTCGCTGGGGAGAGTGCGCTGTAATAGCGACTCGCTGGGGAGAGTGCGCTGTAATATTGACTTGCTGGGGAGAGTGCGCTGTAATATCGACTCGCTGGGGAGAGTCCGCTGTATTATCGACTCGCTGGAGAGAGTGCGCTGTAATAGCGACTCGCTGGGGAGAGTGCGCTGTAATATCGACTCGCTGGGGAGAGTGCACTGTAATGGTGACTCGCAGGGGATAGTGCGCTGTAATATCGACTCACTGTGGAGGGTGCACTTTAATATCGACTCGCTGGGGAGAGTCCGCTGTATTATCGACTCGCTGGAGAGAGTGCGCTGTAATAGCGACTCGCTGGGGAGAGTACGCTGTAATATCGACTCGCTGGGGAGAGTGCACTGTAATAGCGACTCGCAGGGGATAGTGCGCTGTAATATCGACTCACTGTGGAGGGTGCGCTTTAATATCGACTCGCTGGGGAGAGTGCGCTGTAATATTGTCTTGCTTGGGAGAGTGCGGTGTAATAGCGACTCACTGTGGAGAGTGCGCTGTAATATCAACTCGCTGGGGAGAGTGCGCTGTAATATCGACTCGCTGGGGAGAGTGCGCTGTAATATTGACTCGCTGGGGAGAGTGTGGTGTAATATCGACTCGCTGGGGAGAGTGCGCTGTAATAGCAACTCGCTGGGGAGAGTGCGCTGTAATATCGAATCGCTGGGGAGAGTGCGCTGTAATATCGACTCGCTGGGGAGAGTGCGGTGTAATAGCGACTCACTGTGGAGAGTGCGCTGTAATATCGACTCGCTGGGGAGAGTGCGCTGTAATATCGACTCGCTGGGGAGAGTGCGCTGTAATATCGACTCGCTGGGGAGAGTGCGCTGTAATATCGACTCGCTGGTGTTAGTGCGCTGTAATATCGGCTCGCTGGTGAGAGTGCACTGTAATGGGTACTTGCTGGGGATAGTGCACTGTAATAGCGACACACTGGGGTGATTGAGCTGTAATATCGAGTCGCTGGGGAGAGTGCGCTGTAATAGCGACTCGCTGGGGAGAGTGCGCTGTTATTCCGTCTCGTTGGGGAGAGTGCGCTTTAATATTGACTTGCTGGGGAGAGTGTGCTGTAATAGCAACTCGCTGGGGAGAGTGCGCTGTAATACCGACTCGCTGGGGAATAGTCCTTGTAATATCGACTCGCTGGGTGGAGTGTGCTGTAATATCGACTCACTGGGGAGAGTGCGCTGTAATATAGACTCGCTGGGGATAGGGCGCTGTAATATCGGCTCGCTGGGCAGAGTGCACTGTAATGGGAACTTGCTGGGGAGAGTACGCTGTAATAGCGACTCGCTGGGGCGAGTCCGCTGTAATATCGACTCGCTGGGGAGCATTCGTTGTAATATCAACTCGCTGGGGAGAGTGCGCTGTAATATCGACTTGCTGCGGAGAGAGCACTATAATACCGACTCGCTGGGGAGAGTGCACTGTAATATTGACTTGCTGGGGAGTGTCCACTGTAATATTGACTCGCTGGGGAGAGTGCACTGTAATAGCGACTCGCTGGGGGTGTGTGCCTTAATAGCGACTCATTGGGGAGAGTGCGCTGTAATATCGACTCGCTGGGGAGATTGCGCTGTAATAACGACTCGTTGGGGACAGTGCGCTGTAATATCGACTCGCTGGGGAGAGTGCGCTGTAATATCGACTCGCTGGGGAGAGTGCGCTGTAATATCGACTCGCTGGGGAGAGTGCGCTGTAATAGCAACTCGCTGGGGAGAGTGCGCTGTAATATCGACTCGCTGGGGAGAGTGCACTGTAATATCGACTCACTGGGGAGAGTGCGCTGTATTTTCAGCTCCCCGAGCTGGGACAAATGTGGAAAGTTTGATCAAACCACCAGATTGTCCCAATTCTACTCGACTGTTTAATTTCGGTTAACAAAATACGGGCACCAGGTTTGTAAACTTAATCAGTAAATAACTGTTTATTGAACAAATTGTCTTTAACAAGTGGCAAAATTAAGAAATATGAACTGTTAATTTCTAACACTATAACTTAAACTCTAACCCTTCTTAAATCTCCAAACCCACACACACACGCACACACACACACATACATACGCACACACACACGCACACACACACACATACGCACACATACACATATACACACACACACCCACACACATATACACACACACACACCCATACACACACATATACACACACACTCATACACACCCACATATACACACACACACACACACATACACACACACATGCACACACACATACGCACACACACACACACCCACATATACACACACACACATACGCACACACACTCACACCCACACATATACACACACTCACACACACACACACACCCACATATACACACACACCCACACACACATATACACATACACACCCACACACATATAAACACACACACGCACACACACATATACACACACACACCCACACACACACATATACACACACACACGCACGCACACACACCCACACGCACACACACACACCCACACATATACACACCCTCTCACACACACACACCCACACACATACACATACACACACCCACTCACACACCCACATATACACACACACACTCACACACACACACCCACACACACACATATACACATATACACACCCACTCACACACCCACACACACACACACTCACACACACACAAACATGGATTTTAAGAGTGGGATAAAACACTTCCATAGCATCAATTCCAGAATATAGGTTTCAATGGGTTGATTTTGATCAACGTCTTGCAAATTCCTTTCAGCTCTTGTTTATAACACGACGGGGTCTTCCAGCACTTTCAGTATTTAGTTCACGGGTTGAGTAGTGAGTTTCCCCTTTGCCTCTTGACAGGGGTTTTCAGAGAGAGCAGGTTACAGAGATATGAGGGGAAAAACAACAGCAAGCTGTTACTGTGGAATTACTGGAATCTTCCACACACAGGAGAAAGAGGTTTTAGGTCTTGTTCCTTTCAGGCTAGGAGCTATACTGCACTGCTGTCGCACCAAACCTGGTCACCTGATCAGCAGCCAATTTAAATGCTGTTGTCAGGCAGCTCCCTTGGTCCGGGACTCCTTTGTGGCACCATCCTGTCTTCCAAGGCACACTCTGTTCCAGGACAGCAACACTGTATATATCTCTCATCCTGCTCCAGCGGACATGTCTTTCAAAGTGCAGCCATTGGAATTTTAATCCACAGTCCTTCAGCTTTTCAAGGGCTGCTTGGCGTTCTGCTGACCATACCACTTTCGCCTGTTTTCTTAAATTGCTGAGAGGTAACAGCTACTGTGCTGAAGCTAAGGCACAAACTTCCTATAAAACCCACACCTACACCCCCCCACCACCCCCCCTTCCCAGAACCTCAGGGTTTCTCATTTCATTTTAGGAATGGGGAATTCCATTCGAGCGTTTGCGTCTGCTGTTCTTGGCGACACCTCCCCTTGTCCTATGACGTGACCCAGGTAAGTTACCCTTTGCTTTTGCAAATTCGCATTTGGCCAGATTTATGCCTGATCCAGCCAACTGCAATTGCTTAAGCAGGTCCTCTAATTGCTTTACATGTTCATCCCATATTACGTCATCTAACTAAACCACACCGTTAGGTACTTCAGCTACCACTTGATTCCTAAGTCTCTGGAACGTAGCTGGGACCTTTTTTATACCCAAATGTCATGAGTAGATATTGATACAACCCACTTGGTGTTACAAAGGTGGATATTCCTCTAGCCCTTGATGTTAATGCTAGTACCCCTTCAATAGGTCGATGTTAGAAAGAAACGAAGCAGTGCCAAACCCTATCGATGCAATCCTCTAACCGAAGAACTGGGTCTGACTCTGTCCTCGTTACTGTGTTCACTTTCCTGGGTGGTCTACACAAAAATCCAGTGGACCCCATCCAACTTGGGATCCAGCGCGACCGGTGAAACTCCAGCCCCTTTGGCGAGGCTTAACTCCAGGGCAACGAGGGATGGGCAATAAATGCTGCACATCCCATGAGTGAATACAAGAAAAATCAATTGATTGTCCTGAATATATAGGATCTCTGTCCCTAACGGAGCTCAGCTCTCAGGGCTCAACCGATCGTGATGTTGTTTGATTGGCACCGGGTCTCCTGTGTCCACAACGTATTTAACTAATGTAGTCCATCCAGCTACATCCCTACAAATTCCCTTACACTTCCCCCCTTTCGTTCTTTCCCTGCTTTTTCCTCTGAATATCAGAACACAGTCTCTAACCACCCCAGTGTCGTCGTATTGGCTAGTCCAAATGTAGGAGCTTCCATTTGAATTGTAGGGGAGGTTCGCTTTGTGCTCTGTCTACTTCTCCTCCGACCCTGTCCTCGCTGCTTCTGTCGTCCTCCACAGCTCATAGAAACATAGACATAGAAACCAGGAGCAGGAGGAGGCCATTCAGCCCTTCGAGCTGCTCCCCTGTTCATCATGGTCATGGCTGATCATCCAACTCAATACCCTGCTCCCGCTTTCTCCCCATACCCTCTGATCCCTTTCGCCCCAAGAGCTACATCTAACTCCTTCTTGTAAACACACAATGTTCTGGCCTCAACTCCTTTCTGTGGTAGTGAATCCCACAGTCTCACCGCTCTCTGGGTGAAGAAATTTCTCCTCATCTCAGTCCTAAATGGTCCACCCCGTATCCTCAGACTGTGACCCCCCTGGTTCTGGACTCCCCCCACCATCGGGAACATCCTTCCTGCATCTACCCTGTCTGGTCCTGTTAGAACTTTACAGGTTCCTATGAGATCCCCCCCCTCGTTCTTCCGAACTCCCGAACTCCTACCTTCTGGTGCACTTGCTCTGTCTTAACATCTTCTCTGTGAAGCTATTGCTTCAACATGTTTAGGTGACACAACCATTCCTTCTTCCTACGCTCAGGAGTTTCTGTTGGATAAGGCACTTGGCTAACTCTCCTGACTATCTTGTAGGGGGCCACCAGATTTCACTTTCAGGGGTTCACCCCGCGGAGGTAAGAACGCCGATACTTCACCGACTGCTTGGAAGGTTCCAGTTGGAGCTTGCTTGTCTGCACTGAAGCTTGCTTGACTTCTATAAACTCCGTATCCAGTGCTTAGTTGTTGACTGTTAGGATTACCGTAGCTTGGACTTGCATAGCTTGACTGGCTTCCCATTGCTGACGTGTGGCTGTCTGGGTGTGTGTGTCTGTGTCTGCCTCCCTGTTTGTATCTGTCTGTCTGGGTGTCTGTCTGGCTGTGTGTGTCTGTGTCTGCCTGGGTGTGTGTATGTCTGTGTCTGCCTGGGTGTGTGTATGTCTGTGTCTGTCTGGGTGTGTGTGTGTGTGTGTGTGTGTGTCTGAGTGTGTGTGCCTGTGTCTGTCTGTGTGTGCCTGTGTCTCTCTGGTTGTGTATGTCTGTGTCTGTCTATCTGTGTGTGTCTGTCTGCCTGGGTATGTGTGTGTCTGTGTCTGTCTGAGTGTGTGTGCCTGTGTCTCTGTCTGTGTGTGCCTGTGTCTCTCTGGTTGTGTATGTCTGTGTCTGTCTATCTGTGTGTGTCTGTCTGCCTGGGTATGTGTGTGTCTGTGTCTGTCTGAGTGTGTTTGCCTGTGTCTCTGTCTGTGTGTGCCTGTGTCTCTTTGGGTGTGCATGTCTGTGTCTGTCTGGAGTGTCTGTCTATCTGTGTGCATCGAGTGTGTGTGTCTGTGTCTGCCTGGGTATGTGTGTGTGTCTGTCTGAGTGTGTGTGTCTATGTCTCTGTCTGTGTGTGTCTGTGTCTCTCTGGGTGTGTATGTCTCTGTCTATCTGTGTGTGTCTGTGTCTGTCTGAGTGTGTGTGTGTCTATGTCTGCCTGGGTGTGTGTATGTCTGTGTCTGTCTGGGTGTGTGTGGCTGTCTGGGTGAGTGTGTTTGTGTCTCTGTCTGTGTGTGCCTGTGTCCATCTGGGTGTGTATGTCTGGAGTGTCTGTATATCTGTGTGTGTCTGTGTCTGTCTGAGTGTGTGTGTCTGTGTCTGCCTGGGTGTATGTCTGTGTCTGTCTGGCTGTGTGTGTCTTGTGTCTCTGTCTGTGAGTGCCTGTGTCCATCTGGGTGTGTATGTCTGAATGTGTGTGTCTGTCTGAGTGTGCCTGTCTGTGTGGGTTTGTGTGTGTGTCTGTCTGTGTGCGTCTCTATCTATCTGGGCGTTTGTGTCTGTCTGGGTGTCTGTATCTGTCTGGGTCTCTCTGCATCCCAACATCTCTCTCTCTCTCTCTCTCTCTCTCTCCCAGAGGGGCTATGAACTGAATCAGGATTCTCCACACAAATGAACACAGCACAGAGCGTGAAAATAAACATAGGTTCCACTCAAAGGCTGCAGAACAGTAGCCACGACAGGGACCCTGCTCCATGCTGGACGTGAATGTGGAGATTCAGATTCCAAGTTAGAAGGTGAAAAGCTGGTGGAACAGGAAGAGGGGGTGAGGTAGGTGGGGGGGTGGGATAGGAATCTTACTGAAGGACAACACTTCAGGAGCAAATGGAGATAGAGTGAGAGGCAGGGGGACGCTGTGGGTGGGATTGACAGGAACGCTAGTGTTATTACTCAATGAGTAACCACCCGACCCCACCCATACCCCCCCACCCCCCCCCCCCCCCACCACCCCCCCGTCAGCTCCCAGAAGTTAAATTCAAGCCTATTCAATAATTACAGAATAAGAAGCTGGTCCCAGCCGGAAAACAAAACCCCACCAGGTTCACAAATGCCCCTTAGGGGAGGGAAGGGAAGTCAGCTGTCCCCGTCCCGGTCTGCTGCCTACACGTGACTCCAGGCCCACAGCGAGGGTCTGGGAACCCCCCCCCCACCCCCCCCCCAGCCCCGCCACAGCCTCCTCTGAAGTGGCCTGTCGGTGAGGCAGACTTGTGCAGGGGGCGGGGGGGGCTGGGGGGGGAGACAGCACAAGTCAGCACCTTCTCAGGGGGGGCAATCGGGGGTAGGCAGTAAGTGCTGTCCCAGCCAGCGAAACCCACATCCCCACCCACGGACGAAGAGAAAGCAGCCGGGGTTGGTTCAACGGGGACAGAGAGTCCGGCATTAAATTCCCAGCTGGGGGTGGGGGTGGGGGGGGGGGGGGGGGTGGGGATGGGGGGGGGGGGGTATATCTCCCAGGAAACATGGTCCGAAGCTGGAGGGGAGGCTGGTTTGTGAGGGAGAAACACACAGGAGCCGGGAGGCTGAGCTGTCCTCTTCTCGGGGTGAAGCTCCAGGGACACGGACAGGACGAGGGGGGAAAGCGAGCAAACACGATCCCAGCAAAGGCCCCTCCTATCGCCTTCGAGAGTCGATCCAGTTCCCCTGTGAGGGGTAAATACTTCACCCACCGCACACTCAGGGCAATCCGACCCGATCGATGTTTCCCCTCCTCCCCCTCTCTTCCCCCCTCCTCCTCCTCCCCAATCCCTGTCCCTCTGGTTCCCCCACCCTCCTGCCACTGGGAACTGTTTCTCACCTCCCCCACCCCCTCACTGGCTCACTCGGTCCCTACCCCCCCCCTCCCCTCCTCCCAGCTTCCTGATCGGGAAAGCCCTCGATTCAATCTCCCCCCCCACCCATAAACTTCTCCGCTCCGGGCAGGGGTCCTGGGTCCAGAGCCCGGGGAGACCCCCAGCACCTCCCTGTCTCCGCCTGCAGACAAGGCACAATCTGGGAGAGAGCCCCACTCTCACCGGCTCACATTTCCCCAGTGAAGGAAATCATATCCCCACCTTCAACCCCTCTGTCCCCGCTGGTGTAGGACATCTCCTCCTGTCACTGACCCGCTGGTCAGCTCTACCCACCCCCCAGTCAGCTCTACCCACCCCCTACCCAGCTCTACCCACCCCCTACCCAGCTCTACCCACCCCCTGGTCAGCTCTACCCACCCCCTGGTCAGCTCTACCCACCCCCTACCCAGCTCTACCCACCCCCTGGTCAGCTCTACCCACCCGCTGGTCAGCTCTACCCACCCCCTGGTCAGCAATACCCACCCCCTACCCAGCTCTACCCACCCGCTGGTCAGCTCTACCCACCCCCTGGTCAGCAATACCCACCCCCTGGTCAGCTCTACCCACCCCCTACCCAGCTCTACCCACCCCCTGGTCAGCTCTACCCACCCCCTACCCAGCTCTACCCACCCCCTGGTCAGCTCTACCCACCCCCTACCCAGCTCTACCACCCCCTACCCAGCTCTACCCATCCCCTACCCAGCTCTACCCACCCCCTGGTCAGCTCTACCCACCCCCTGGTCAGCTCTACCCACCCCCTGGTCAGCAATACCCACCCCCTGGTCAGCTCTACCCACCCCCTGATCAGCTCTACCCACCCCCTACCCAGCTCTACCCACCCCCTGGTCAGCTCTACCCACCCCCTACCCAGGTCTACCCACCCCCAGGTCAGCTCTACCCACCCGCTGGTCAGCTCTACCCACCCGCTGGTCAGCTCTACCCTCCCCCTACCCAGCTCTACCCCTCCCCCTACCCAGCTCTACCCACCCCCAGGTCAGCTCTACCCACCCCCCGGTCAGCAACACCTACCCCCCGGTCAGCTCTATCCACCCCCCGGTCAGCTCTACCCACCCCCTGGTCAGCTCTACCCACCCCCTGGTCAGCTCTACCCACACCCTACCCAGCTCTACCCACCCCCTGGTCAGCTCTACCCACCCCCTACCCAGCTCTACCCACCCCCTGGTCAGGAATACCCACCCCCTGGTCAGCTCTACCCACCCCCTGGTCAGCTCTACCCACCCCCTACCCAGCTCTACCCACCCCCTGGTCAGCTCTACCCACCCCCTGGTCAGCAATACCCACCCCCTGGTCAGCTCTACCCAGCCCCTGGTCAGCTCTACCCCTCCCCCTACCCAGCTCTACCCACCCCCTGGTCAGCTCTACCCACCCCCTGGTCAGCAATACCCACCCCCTACCCAGCTCTACCCACCCCCTACCCAGCTCTACCCAGCCCCCCGGTCAGCTCTACCCAGCCCCTGGTCAGCTCTACCCACCCCCTGGTCAGCTCTACCCACCCCGTGGTCAGCTCTACCCACCCCCTGGTCAGGAATACCCACCCCCTACCCAGCTCTACCCACCCCCTGGTCAGCTCTACCCAACCCCTGGTCAGCAATACCCACCCCCTGGTCAGCTCTACCCACCCCCCGGTCAGCTCTACCCACCCCCCGATCAGCTCTACCCACCCCCTACCCAGCTCTACCCACCCCCTGGTCAGCAATACCCACCCCCTGGTCAGCAATACCCACCCCCTGGTCAGCTCTACCCACCCCCTGGTCAGCTCTACCCACCCCCTGGTCAGCAATACCCACCCCCTGGTCAGCTCTACCCACCCCCTACCCAGCTCTACCCAACCCCTACCCAGCTCTACCCACCCCCTACCCAGCTCTACCCCTCGCCCTACCCAGCTCTACCCACCCCCTGGTCAGCTCTAGCCCTCACCCTACCCAGCTCTACCCACCCCCTGCGCAGCTCTACCCACCCCCTGGTCAGCAATACCCACCCCCTGGTCAGCTCTACCCACCCCCTGGTCAGGAATACCCACCCCCTACCCAGCTCTACCCACCCTCTACCCATCTCTACCCATCCCCCTACCCAGCTCTACCCATCCCCCTACCCAGCTCTACCCACCCCCTGGTCAGCTCTACCCACCCCCTGGTCAGCTCTACCCACCCCCTACCCAGCTCTACCCACCCCCTGGTCAGCTCTACCCACCCCCTGGTCAGGAATACCCACCCCCTGGTCAGCTCTACAAACCCCCTACCCAGCTCTACCCACCCCCTGGTCAGCTCTACCCACCCCCTGGTCAGCTCTACCCACCCCCTACCCAGCTCTACCCACCCCCTACCCAGCTCTACCCCTCCCCCTACCCAGCTCTACCCACCCCCTGGTCAGCTCTACCCACCCCCTGGTCAGCTCTACCCACCCCCTACCCAGCTCTACCCACCCCCTACCCAGCTCTACCCACCCCCTGGTCAGCTCTACCCACCCCCTACCCACCTCTACCCACCCCCTACCCAGCTCTACCCCTCCCCCTACCCAGCTCTACCCACCCCCTACCCAGCTCTACTCCTCGCCCTACCCAGCTCTACCCACCCCCTGGTCAGGAATACCCACCCCCTGGTCAGCTCTACAAACCCCCTACCCAGCTCTACCCACCCCCTGGTCAGCTCTACCCACCCCCTGGTCAGCTCTACCCACCCCCTACCCAGCTCTACCCACCCCCTACCCAGCTCTACCCCTCCCCCTACCCAGCTCTACCCACCCCCTGGTCAGCTCTACCCACCCCCTACCCAGCTCTACCCACCCCCTACCCAGCTCTACCCACCCCCTGGTCAGCTCTACCCACCCCCTACCCACCTCTACCCACCCCCTACCCAGCTCTACCCCTCCCCCTACCCAGCTCTACCCACCCCCTACCCAGCTCTACCCACCCCCTGGTCAGCTCTACCCACCCCCTGCCCAGCTCTACCCACCCCCTGGTCAGCTCTACCCACCCCCTACCCAGCTCTACCCACCCCCTGGTCAGCAATACCCACCCCCTGGTCAGCTCTACCCACCCCCTACCCAGCTCTACCCCTCCCCCTACCCAGCTCTACCCACCCCCTGCCCAGCTCTACCCACCCCCTGGTCAGCTCTACCCACCCCCTACCCAGCTCTACCCACCCCCTGGTCAGCAATACCCACCCCCTGGTCAGCTCTACCCACCCCCTACCCAGCTCTACCCCTCCCCCTACCCAGCTCTACCCACCCCCTACCCAGCTCTACCCACCCCCTGGTCAGCAATACCCACCCCCTGGTCAGGTCTACCCACGCCCTGGTCAGGAATACCCACCCCCTACCCAGCTCTACCCACCCCCTGGTCAGCTCTACCCACCCCCTGGTCAGCTCTACCCACCCCCTACCCAGCTCTACCCACCCCCTACCCAGCTCTACCCCTCCCCCTACCCAGCTCTACCCACCCCCTGGTCAGCTCTACCCACCCCCTACCCAGCTCTACCCACCCCCTACCCAGCTCTACCCACCCCCTGGTCAGCTCTACCCACCCCCTACCCACCTCTACCCACCCCCTACCCAGCTCTACCCCTCCCCCTACCCAGCTCTACCCACCCCCTACCCAGCTCTACCCACCCCCTGGTCAGCTCTACCCACCCCCTGCCCAGCTCTACCCACCCCCTGGTCAGCTCTACCCACCCCCTACCCAGCTCTACCCACCCCCTGGTCAGCAATACCCACCCCCTGGTCAGCTCTACCCACCCCCTGGTCAGCTCTACCCAGCCCCTACCCAGCTCTACCCACCCCCTACCCAGCTCTACCCACCCCCTACCCAGCTCTACCCACCCCCTGGTCAGCTCTACCCACCCCCTGGTCAGGAATACCCACCCCCTGGTCAGCTCTACCCACCCCCTACCCAGCTCTACCCACCCCCTGGTCAGCTCTACCCACCCCCTGGTCAGCTCTACCCACCCCCTACCCAGCTCTACCCACCCCCTACCCAGCTCTACCCACCCCCTACGCAGTTCTACCCACCCCCCTACCCAGCTCTACCCACCCCCTACCCAGCTCTACCCACCCCCTACCCAGCTCTACCCACCCCCTACCCAGCTCTACCCACCCCCTACGCAGTTCTACCCACCCCCCTACCCAGCTCTACCCACCCCCTACCCAGCTCTACCCACCCCCTGGTCAGCTCTACCCACCCCCTGGTCAGCTCTACCCACCCCCTGGTCAGCAATACCCACCCCCTGGTCAGCTCTACCCACCCCCTGGTCAGCTCTACCCACCCCCTGGTCAGCTCTACCCACCACCTGGTCAGCTCTACCCACCCCCTACCCAGCTCTACCCACCCCCCGGTCAGCTCTACCCACCACCTGGTCAGCTCTACCCACCCCCTACCCAGCTCTACCCACCCCCTACCCAGCTCTACCCACCCCCTGGTCAGCTCTACCCACCACCTGGTCAGCTCTACCCACCCCCTGGTCAGCTCTACCCACCACCTGGTCAGCTCTACCCACCCCCTGGTCAGCTCTACACACCCCCTACCCAGCTCTACCCACCCCCTGGTCAGCTCTACCCACACCCTGGTCAGCAATACCCACCCCCTGGTCAGCTCTACCCACCCCCTGGTCAGCTCTACCCAGCCCCTACCCAGCTCTACCCACCCCCTACCCAGCTCTACCCACCCCCTACCCAGCTCTACCCACCCCCTGGTCAGCTCTACCCACCCCCTGGTCAGGAATACCCACCCCCTGGTCAGCTCTACCCACCCCCTACCCAGCTCTACCCACCCCCTGGTCAGCTCTACCCACCCCCTGGTCAGCTCTACCCACCCCCTACCCAGCTCTACCCACCCCCTACCCAGCTCTACCCACCCCCTACGCAGTTCTACCCACCCCCCTACCCAGCTCTACCCACCCCCTACCCAGCTCTACCCACCCCCTACCCAGCTCTACCCACCCCCTACCCAGCTCTACCCACCCCCTACGCAGTTCTACCCACCCCCCTACCCAGCTCTACCCACCCCCTACCCAGCTCTACCCACCCCCTGGTCAGCTCTACCCACCCCCTGGTCAGCTCTACCCACCCCCTGGTCAGCAATACCCACCCCCTGGTCAGCTCTACCCACCCCCTGGTCAGCTCTACCCACCCCCTGGTCAGCTCTACCCACCACCTGGTCAGCTCTACCCACCCCCTACCCAGCTCTACCCACCCCCCGGTCAGCTCTACCCACCACCTGGTCAGCTCTACCCACCCCCTACCCAGCTCTACCCACCCCCTACCCAGCTCTACCCACCCCCTGGTCAGCTCTACCCACCACCTGGTCAGCTCTACCCACCCCCTGGTCAGCTCTACCCACCACCTGGTCAGCTCTACCCACCCCCTGGTCAGCTCTACCCACCCCCTACCCAGCTCTACCCACCCCCTGGTCAGCTCTACCCACCACCTGGTCAGCTCTACCCACCCCCTGGTCAGCTCTACCCACCCCCTGGTCAGCTCTACCCACCCCCTACCCAGCTCTACCCACCCCCTGGTCAGCTCTACCCACCCCCTGGTCAGCTCTACCCACCCCCTACCCAGCTCTACCCACCCCCTGGTCAGCAATACCCACCCCCTGGTCAGCTCTACCCACCCCCTACCCAGCTCTACCCACCCCCCGGTCAGCTCTACCCACCCCCTGGTCAGCTCTACCCACCCCCTGGTCAGCTCTACCCACCCCCTGGTCAGCTCTACCCACCCCCTGGTCAGCAATACCCACCCCCTGGTCAGCTCTACCCACCCCCTACCCAGCTCTACCCACCCCCTGGTCAGCTCTACCCACCCCCTGGTCAGCAATACCCACCCCCTGGTCAGCTCTACCCAGAACCGGAAGTGAATCCGGGGGAAGGGGAAAGCGGCCGGACCACCGGAAGTTGGGCGGCTGAGTACGGTTTTGGGGGCGGAAGGGGGGAGGATTAACGGGGGACGGGGAGGACGGGAGCGGGAGAGGCAGCGGGAGCGGGGCTGGTGTTGGCGGAAAGCCGGCGGGAGCAGCGGAAGTCTGGAAGGGGAAGGTGTGGGGGTCGGACTGAATGGCAATGTGTCGGGGGAAGCGGATGGCGAGCGGACGGACCGGAAGTTGCCTCGGGGGAATCTGAAGCGCAGGTCTGATAGACCGGAAGTTGTCTCGGGGGAAGCGGTAGGCCGATGGACAGACAGGAAGTTGTCTCGGGGGAAGCGGTTAGCGCGGGGACAGAGCGGAAGTCGGCTCGGGGGACGCGGATAGCGGATGTACAGACCGGAAGTTTGCTCGGGGGAAGCGGATAGCTCGGGGACAAACCGGAAGTGGGCTCGGGGGAGGCGTTTATCGCGGGGACACAGCGGAAAGAGAGTGCAGGGGGGGCGGGGCCGGCCGACCGGAAGCTGCGCGAGGTGGAGGACGGGAAGCGGAAGTGAGGATTCAGGTGGCGGCCGCGGGGCCGGGAGACCGGGGGTTGGGGGGGAAGGCGGATGGGAGCGGACCCACCGGAAGTGTCGCGGGGGGAAGTTGAAGGCGGCGGAAGCACCGGAAGCGCGGCCCAGGCCGGGGGAGCGGAGCAGAAACAGACAAAACAGAGAAAGAGGTAAAAACACCCGGAGTAACAGCAGCAAAAATCCTGGGGGAGGAATAGAATCATTAACCTGGGGGGGAATAGAATCATTAACCTGGGGAGTAATAGAATCATTAACCTGGGGAGTAATAGAATCATTAACCTGGGGAGTAATAGAATCATTAACCTGGCGAGTAATAGAATCATTAACCTGGGGAGTAATAGAATCATTAACCTGGGGGAGGAATAGAATCATTAACCTGGGGAGTAATAGAATCATTAACCTGGGGAGTAATAGAATCATTTACCTGGGGAGTAATAGAATCATTAACCTGGGGGAGGAATAGAATCATTAACCTGGGGAGTAATAGAATCATTAACCTGGGGAGTAATAGAATCATTAACCTGGGGAGTAATAGAATCATTAACCTAGGGATTAATAGAATCATTAACCTGGGGAGGAATAGAATCATTAACCTGGGGGAGGAATAGAATCATTAACCTGGGGAGTAATAGAATCATTAACCTGGGGAGTAATAGAATCATTAACCTGGGGAGTAATAGAATCATTAACCTGGGGAGTAATAGAATCATTAACCTGGGGGAGTAATAGAATCATTAACCTGGGGAGGAATAGAATCATTAACCTGGGGAGTAATAGAATCATTAACCTGGGGGAGTAATAGAATCATTAACCTGGGGAGGAATAGAATCATTAACCTGGGGAGTAATAGAATCATTAACCTGCGGGAGGAATAGAATCATTAACCTGGGGAGTAATAGAATCATTAACCTGGGGGAGTAATAGAATCATTAACCTGGGGAGTAATAGAATCATTAACCTGGGGAGTAATAGAATCATTAACCTGGGGGAGTAATAGAATCATTAACCTGGGGAGGAATAGAATCATTAACCTGGGGAGTAATAGAATCATTAACCTGGGGAGTAATAGAATCATTAACCTGGCGAGTAATAGAATCATTAACCTGGGGAGGAATAGAATCATTAACCTGGGGAGTAATAGAATCATTAACCTGCGGGAGGAATAGAATCATTAACCTGGGGAGTAATAGAATCATTAACCTGGGGGAGTAATAGAATCATTAACCTGGGGAGTAATAGAATCATTAACCTGGGGAGTAATAGAATCATTAACCTGGCGAGTAATAGAATCATTAACCTGGGGAGGAATAGAATCATTAACCTGGGGAGTAATAGAATCATTAACCTGCGGGAGGAATAGAATCATTAACCTGGGGAGTAATAGAATCATTAACCTGGGGGAGTAATAGAATCATTAACCTGGGGAGTAATAGAATCATTAACCTGGGGAGTAATAGAATCATTAACCTGGGGAGTAATAGAATCATTAACCTGGGGAGTAATAGAATCATTAACCAGGGGAGGAATAGAATCATTAACCTGGGGAGGAATAGAATCATTAACCTGGGGGAGGAATACAATCATTAACCTGGGGAGTAATAGAATCATTAACCTGGGGAGTAATAGAATCATTAACCTGGGGAGTAATAGAATCATTAACCTGGGGGAGGAATAGAATCATTAACCTGGGGAGGAATAGAATCATTAACCTGGGGAGTAATAGAATCATTAACCTGGGGGAGTAATAGAATCATTAACCTGGGGAGTAATAGAATCATTAACCTGGGGGAGTAATAGAATCATTAACCTGGGGAGGAATAGAATCATTAACCTGGGGAGTAATAGAATCATTAACCTGGGGAGTAATAGAATCATTAACCTGGGGAGGAATAGAATCATTAACCTGGGGAGTAATAGGATCATTAACCTGGGGAGCAATAGAATCATTAACCTGGGGGAGTAATAGAATCATTAACCTGGGGGAATAATAGAATCATTAACCTGGGGGAGGAATAGAATCATTAACCTGGGGAGTAATAGAATCATTAACCTGGGGAGTAATAGAATCATTAACCTGGGGGAGGAATAGAATCATTAACCTGGGGAGCAATAGAATCATTAACCTGGGGGAGGAATAGAATCATTAACCTGGGGGAGTAATAGAATCATTAACCTGGGGAGTAATAGAATCATTAACCTGGGGGAGTAATAGAATCATTAACCTGGGGGAGAAATAGAATCATTAACCTGGGGAGTAATAGAATCATTAACCTGGGGAGTAATAGAATCATTAACCTGGGGGAGGAATAGAATCATTAACCTGGGGAGTAATAGAATCATTAACCTGGGGAGTAATAGAATCATTAACCTGGGGAGTAATAGAATCATTAACCTGGGGGAGGAATAGAATCATTAACCTGGGGAGTAATAGAATCATTAACCTGTGGAGTAATAGAATCATTAACCTGGGGAGTAATAGAATCATTAACCTGGGGAGTAATAGAATCATTAACCTGGGGAGTAATAGAAACATGAACCTGGGGGATGAATAGAATCATTAACCTGGGGGAGTAATAGAATCATTAACCTGGGGAGTAATAGAATCATTAACCTGGGGAGGAATAGAATCATTAACCTGGGGGAGGAATAGAATCATTAACCTGGGGAGGAATAGAATCATTAACCTGGGGAGGAATAGAATCATTAACCTGGGGAGTAATAGAATCATTAACCTGGGGAGTAATAGAATCATTAACCTGGGGAGTAATAGAATCATTAACCTGGGGAGGAATAGAATCATTAACCTGGGGAGTAATAGAATCATTAACCTGGGGGAGGAATAGAATCATTAACCTGGGGGAGGAATAGAATCATTAACCTGGGGAGTAATAGAATCATTAACTTGGGGGAGGAATAGAATCATTAACCTGGGGAGTAATAGAATCATTAACCTGGGGAGTAATAGAATCATTAACCTGGGGAGTAATAGAATCATTAAGCTGGGGGAGGAATAGAATCATTAACCTGGGGGAGTAATAGAGTCATTAACCTGGGGAGTAATAGAATCATTAACCTGGGGGAGTAATAGAATCATTAACCTGGGGAGCAATAGAATCATTAACCTGGGGAGTAATAGAATCATTAACCTGGGGGAGTAATAGAATCATTAACCTGGGGGAGTAATAGAATCATTAACCTGGGGGAGGAATAGAATCATTAACCTGGGGGAGGAATAGAATCATTAACCTGGGGGAGTAATAGAATCATTAACCTGGGGGAGTAATAGAATCATTAACCTGGGGGAGGAATAGAATCATTAACCTGGGGGAGGAATAGAATCATTAACCTGGGGGAGAAATAGAATCATTAACCTGGGGGAGTAATAGAATCATTAACCTGGGGGAGGAATAGAATCATTAACCTGGGGGAGTAATAGAATCATTAACCTGGGGGAGGAATAGAATCATTAACCTGGGGGAGTAATAGAGTCATTAACCTGGGGAGTAATAGAATCATTAACCTGGGGGAGGAATAGAATCATTAACCTGGGGAGTAATAGAATCATTAACCTGGGGAGTAATAGAATCATTAACTTGGGGGAGGAATAGAATCATTAACCTGGGGAGTAATAGAATCATTAACTTGGGGGAGTAATAGAATCATTAACCTGGGGAGTAATAGAATCATTAACCTGGGGAGTAATAGAGTCATTAACCTGGGGAGTAATAGAGTCATTAACCTGGGGAGTAATAGAATCATTAACCTGGGGGAGTAATAGAATCATTAACCTGGGGAGCAATAGAATCATTAACCTGGGGAGTAATAGAATCATTAACCTGGGGAGCAATAGAATCATTAACCTGGGGAGGAATAGAATCATTAACCTGGGGGAGGAATAGAATCATTAACCTGGGGAGTAATAGAATCATTAACTTGGGGGAGGAATAGAATCATTAACCTGGGGAGTAATAGAATCATTAACCTGGGGAGTAATAGAATCATTAACCTGGGGGAGTAATAGAGTCATTAACCTGGGGAGTAATAGAATCATTAACCTGGGGGAGTAATAGAATCATTAACCTGGGGAGCAATAGAATCATTAACCTGGGGAGTAATAGAATCATTAACCTGGGGGAGTAATAGAATCATTAACCTGGGGGAGTAATAGAATCATTAACCTGGGGGAGGAATAGAATCATTAACCTGGGGGAGGAATAGAATCATTAACCTGGGGGAGTAATAGAATCATTAACCTGGGGGAGGAATAGAATCATTAACCTGGGGGAGGAATAGAATCATTACCCTGGGGGAGAAATAGAATCATTAACCTGGGGGAGTAATAGAATCATTAACCTGGGGGAGGAATAGAATCATTAACCTGGGGGAGTAATAGAATCATTAACCTGGGGGAGGAATAGAATCATTAACCTGGGGGAGTAATAGAGTCATTAACCTGGGGAGTAATAGAATAATTAACCTGGGGGAGGAATAGAATCATTAACCTGGGGAGTAATAGAATCATTAACCTGGGGAGTAATAGAATCATTAACTTGGGGGAGGAATAGAATCATTAACCTGGGGAGTAATAGAATCATTAACTTCGGCGAGGAATAGAATCATTAACCTGGGGAGTAATAGAATCATTAACCTGGGGAGTAATAGAATCATTAACCTGGGGGAGGAATAGAATCATTAACCTGGGGGAGTAATAGAGTCATTAACCTGGGGAGTAATAGAGTCATTAACCTGGGGAGTAATAGAATCATTAACCTGGGGGAGTAATAGAATCATTAACCTGGGGAGCAATAGAATCATTAACCTGGGGAGTAATAGAATCATTAACCTGGGGAGCAATAGAATCATTAACCTGGGGAGGAATAGAATCATTAACCTGGGGGAGGAATAGAATCATTAACCTGGGGAGTAATAGAATCATTAACTTGGGGGAGGAATAGAATCATTAACCTGGGGAGTAATAGAATCATTAACCTGGGGAGTAATAGAATCATTAAGCTGGGGGAGGAATAGAATCATTAACCTGGGGGAGTAATAGAGTCATTAACCTGGGGAGTAATAGAATCATTAACCTGGGGGAGTAATAGAATCATTAACCTGGGGAGCAATAGAATCATTAACCTGGGGAGTAATAGAATCATTAACCTGGGGGAGTAATAGAATCATTAACCTGGGGGAGTAATAGAATCATTAACCTGGGGGAGGAATAGAATCATTAACCTGGGGGAGGAATAGAATCATTAACCTGGGGGAGTAATAGAATCATTAACCTGGGGGAGGAATAGAATCATTAACCTGGGGGAGGAATAGAATCATTAACCTGGGGGAGTAATAGAATCATTAACCTGGGGGAGGAATAGAATCATTAACCTGGGGGAGTAATAGAATCATTAACCTGGGGGAGGAATAGAATCATTAACCTGGGGGAGTAATAGAGTCATTAACCTGGGGGAGTAATAGAATCATTAACCTGGGGGAGTAATAGAATCATTAACCTGGGGAGTAATAGAATCATTAACCTGGGGGAGTAATAGAATCATTAACCTGGGGAGTAATAGAATCATTAACCTGGGGGAGTAATAGAATCATTAACCTGGGGAGTAATAGAATCATTAACCTGGGGGAGGAATAGAATCATTAACCTGGGGGAGGAATAGAATCATTAACCTGGGGGAGTAATAGAATCATTAACCTGGGGAGTAATAGAATCATTAACCTCTGGGAGGAATAGAATCATTAAACTGGGGAGTAATAGAATCATTAACCTGGGGGAGGAATAGAATCATTAACCTGGGGGAGTAATAGAATCATTAACCTGGGGAGGAATAGAATCATTAACCTGGGGGAGGAATAGAATCATTCACCTGGGGAGTAATAGAATCATTAACCTGGGGAGGAATAGAATCATTAACCTGGGGAGTAATAGAATCATTAACCTGGGGAGTAATAGAATCATTAACTTGGGGAGTAATAGAATCATTAACCTGGGGAGTAATAGAATCATTAACCTGGGGAGTAATAGAATCATTAACCTGGGGAGTAATAGAATCATTAACCTGGGGGAGTAATAGAATCATTAACCTGGGGGAGTAATAGAATCATTAACCTGGGGGAGTAATAGAATCATTAACCTGGGGGAGTAATAGAATCATTAACCTGGGGGAGGAATAGAATCATTAACCTGGGGAGGAATAGAATCATTAACCTGGGGAGTAATAGAATCATTAACCTGGGGAGTAATAGAATCATTAACCTGGGGAGTAATAGAATCATTAACCTGGGGAGTAATAGAATCATTAACCTGGGGGAGTAATAGAATCATTAACCTGCGGGAGGAATAGAATCATTAACCTGGGGGAGTAATAGAATCATTAACCTGGGGAGCAATAGAATCATTAACCTGGGGAGTAATAGAATCATTAACCTGGGGAGTAATAGAATCATTAACCTGGGGAGTAATAGAATCATTAACCTGGGGGAGTAATAGAATCATTAACCTGGGGGAGGAATAGAATCATTAACCTGGGGGAGTAATAGAATCATTAACCAGGGGAGTAATAGAATCATTAACCTGGGGAGTAATAGAATCATTAACCTGGGGAGTAATAGAATCATTAACCTGGGGGAGGAATAGAATCATTAACCTGGGGAGGAATAGAATCATTAACCCGGGGGAGTAATAGAATCATTAACCTGGGGGAGTAATAGAATCATTAACTTGGGGAGGAATAGAATCATTAACCTGGGGAGTAATAGAATCATTAACCTGGGGAGTAATAGAATCATTAACCTGGGGGAGGAATAGAATCATTAACCTGGGGGAGGAATAGAATCATTAACCTGGGGAGTAATAGAATCATTAACCTGAGGAGTAATAGAATCATTAACCTTGGGGGAGTAATAGAATCATTAACCTGGGGAGTAATAGAATCATTAACCTGGGGGAGTAATAGAATCATTAACCTGGGGAGTAATAGAATCATTAACCTGGGGGAGGAATAGAATCATTAACCTGGGGGAGGAATAGAATCATTAACCTGGGGGAGTAATAGAATCATTAACCTGGGGAGTAATAGAATCATTAACCTCTGGGAGGAATAGAATCATTAACCTGGGGAGTAATAGAATCATTAACCTGAGGGAGGAATAGAATCATTAACCTGGGGGAGCAATAGAATCATTAACCTGGGGGAGTAATAGAATCATTAACCTGGGGGAGGAATAGAATCATTAACCTGGGGAGTAATAGAATCATTAACCTGGGGAGTAATAGAATCATTAACCTGGGGAGTAATAGAATCATTAACCTGGGGAGTAATAGAATCATTAACCTGGGGAGTAATAGAATCATTAACCTGGGGGAGTAATAGAATCATTAACCTGCGGGAGGAATAGAATCATTAACCTGGGGAGTAATAGAATCATTAACCTGGGGAGTAATAGAATCATTAACCTGGGGGAGTAATAGAATCATTAACCTGGGGAGTAATAGAATCATTAACCTGGGGGAGTAATAGAATCATTAACCTGGGGGAGGAATAGAATCATTAACCTGGGGGAGTAATAGAATCATTAACCAGGGGAGTAATAGAATCATTAACCTGGGGAGTAATAGAATCATTAACCTGGGGAGTAATAGAATCATTAACCTGGGGGAGGAATAGAATCATTAACCTGGGGAGGAATAGAATCATTAACCCGGGGGAGTAATAGAATCATTAACCTGGGGGAGTAATAGAATCATTAACCTGGGGGAGTAATAGAATCATTAACCTGGGGAGTAATAGAATCATTAACCTGGGGAGTAATAGAATCATTAACCTGGGGAGTAATAGAATCATTAACCTGGGGGAGGAATAGAATCATTAACCTGGGGGAGGAATAGAATCATTAACCTGGGGAGTAATAGAATCATTAACCTGAGGAGTAATAGAATCATTAACCTGGGGGAGTAATAGAATCATTAACCTGGGGAGTAATAGAATCATTAACCTGGGGGAGTAATAGAATCATTAACCTGGGGAGTAATAGAATCATTAACCTGGGGGAGGAATAGTATCATTAACCTGGGGGAGGAATAGAATCATTATCCTGGGGGAGTAATAGAATCATTAACCTGGGGAGTAATAGAATCATTAACCTCTGGGAGGAATAGAATCATTAACCTGGGGAGTAATAGAATCATTAACCTGAGGGAGGAATAGAATCATTAACCTGGGGGAGTAATAGAATCATTAACCTGGGGAGGAATAGAATCATTAACCTGGGGGAGGAATAGAATCATTAACCTGGGGAGTAATAGAATCATTAACCTGGGGAGGAATAGAATCATTAACCTGGGGAGTAATAGAATCATTAATCTGGGGAGTAATAGAATCATTAACCTGGGGAGTAATAGAATCATTAACTTGGGGAGTAATAGAATCATTAACCTCGGGAGTAATAGAATCATTAACCTGGGGAGTAATAGAATCATTAACCTGGGGAGTAATAGAATCATTAACCTGGGGGAGTAATAGAATCATTAACCTGGGGGAGTAATAGAATCATTAACCTGGGGGAGGAATAGAATCATTAACCTGGGGAGTAATAGAATCATTAACCTGGGGGAGTAATAAAATCATTAACCTGGGGAGTAATAGAATCATAAACCTGGGGAGTAATAGAATCATTAACCTGGGGGAGTAATAGAATCATTTACCTGCGGAGTAATAGAATCATTAACCTGGGGGAGGAATAGAAACATTAACCTGGGGGAGGAATAGAATCATTAACCTGTGGAGTAATAGAATCATTAACCTGTGGAGCAATAGAATCATTAACCTGGGGAGCATTAGAATCATTAACCTGGGGAGTAATAGAATCATTAACCTGTGGAGTAATAGAATCATTAACCTGGGGAGCAATAGAATCATTAACCAGTGGAGGAATAAAATCATTAACCTGGGGAGTAATAGAATCATTTACCTGGGGAGTAATAGAATCATTTACCTGGGGAGTAATAGAATCATTAACCTGGGGGAGTAATAGAATCATTAACCTGGGGAGTAATAGAATCATTTACCTGGGGAGGAATAGAATCATTAACCTGGGGAGGAATAGAATCATTAACCTGGGGGAGGAATAGAATCATTAACCTGGGGGAGTAATAGAATCATTAACCTGGGGAGGAATAGAATCATTAACCTGGGGGAGGAATAGAATCATTAACCTGGGGGAGGAATAGAATCATTAACCTGGGGGAGTAATAGAATCATTAACCTGGGGAGGAATAGAATCCTTAACCTGGGGGAGGAATAGAATCATTAACCTGGGGAGTAATAGAATCATTAACCTGGGGTGTAATAGAATCATTAACCTGGGGAGTAATAGAATCATTAACCTGGGGAGTAATAGAATCTTTAACCTGGGGAGTAATAGAATCATTAACCTGGGGAGTAATAGAATCATTAACCTGGGGAGTAATAGTATCATTAACCTGGGGGAGTAATAGAATCATTAATCTGGGGGAGGAATAGAATCATTAACCTGGGGAGTAATAGAATCATTAACCTGGGGAGTAATAGAATCATTAACCTGGGGGACTAATAGAATCATTAACCTGGGGGAGTAATAGAATCATTAACCTGGGGAGTAATAGAATCATTAACCTGGGGGAGTAATAGAATCATTAACCTGGGGGAGTAATAGAATCATTAACCTGGGGGAGTAATAGAATCATTAACCTGGGGAGTAATAAAATCATTAACCTGGGGAGTAATAGAATCATTAACCTGGGGGAGGAATAGAATCATTAACCTGGGGGAGGAATAGAATCATTAACCTGGGGGAGTAATAGAATCATTAACCTGGGGGAGTAATAGAATCATTAACCTGGGGGAGTAATAGAATCATTAACCTGGGGAGTAATAGAATCATTAACCTGGGGAGTAATAGAATCATTAACCTGGGGAGTAATAGAATCATTAACCTGGGGGAGGAATAGAATCATTAACCTGGGGGAGGAATAGAATCATTAAACTGGGGAGTAATAGAATCATTAAGCTGAGGAGTAATAGAATCATTAACCTGGGGGAGTAATAGAATCATTAACCTGGGGAGTAATAGAATCATTAACCTGGGGGAGTAATAGAATCATTAAGCTGGGGAGTAATAGAATCATTAACCTGGGGGAGGAATAGAATCATTAACCTTGGGGGAGGAATAGAATCATTAACCTGGGGGAGTAATAGAATCATTAACCTGGGGAGTAATAGAATCATTAACCTGGGGGAGGAATAGAATCATTAACCTGGGGGAGGAATAGAATCATTAACCTGGGGAGTAATAGAATCATTAACCTGGGGGAGTAATAGAATCATTTACCTGGGGAGTAATAGAATCATTAACCTGTGGGAGGAATAGAAACATTAACCTGGGGGCGGAATAGAATCATTAACCTGTGGAGTAATAGAATCACTAACCTGGGGAGCAATAGAATCATTAACCTGGGGAGCAATAGAATCATTAACCTGGGGAGTAATAGAATCATTAACCTGTGGAGTAATAGAATCATTAACCTGGGGGAGTAATAGAATCATTAACCTGGGGAGTAATAGAATCATTAACCTGGGGGAGTAATAGAATCATTTACCTGGGGAGTAATAGAATCATTAACCTGGGGGAGGAATAGAATCATTAACCTGGGGAGTAATAGAATCATTAACCTGGGGGAGGAATAGAATCATTAACCTGGGGGAGAAATAGAATCATTAACCTTGGGAGGAATAGAATCATTATCCTGGGGAGTAATAGAATCATTAACCTGGGGAGTAATAGAATCATTAACCTGGGGAGCAATAGAATCATTAACCTGGCGGAGAAATAGAATCATTAACCTGGGGAGTAGTAGAATCATTAACCTGTGGAGTAATAGAATCATTAACCTGGGGAGCAATAGAATCATTAACCAGTGGAGGAATAGAATCATTAACCTGGGGAATAATAGAATCATTTACCTGGGGAGTAATAGAATCATTAACCTGGGGGAGGAATAGAATCACTAACTTGGGGAGTAATAGAATCATTAACCTGGGGAGGAATAGAATCATTAACCTGGGGGAGTAATAGAATCATTTACCTGGGTTGTAATAGAATCATTGACCTGGGGAAGGAATAGAATCATTAACCCGGGGGAGTATTAGAATCATTAACCTGTGGAGTAATAGAATCATGAACCTGTGGAGTAATAGAATCATTAACCTGGGGAGCAGTAGAATCATTAACCTGTGGAGGAGTAGAATCATTAACCTGGGGAATAATAGAATCATTTACCTGGGGAGTAATAGAATCATTAACCTGGGGGAGGAATAGAATCATTAACTTGGGGAGTAATATAATCATTAACCTGGGGAGGAATAGAATCATTAACCTGGGGAGGAATAGAATCATTAACCTGTGGAGTAATAGAATCATTAACCTGGGGAGCAATAGAATCATTAACCAGTGGAGGAATAGAATCATTAACCTGGGGAGTAATAGAATCATTTACCTGGGGAGTAATAGAATCATTTACCTGGGGAGTAATAGAATCATTAACCTGGGGGAGTAATAGAATCATTAACCTGGGGAGTAATAGAATCATTTACCTGGGGAGGAATAGAATCATTAACCTGGGGAGGAATAGAATCATTAACCTGGGGGAGGAATAGAATCATTAACCTGGGGGAGTAATAGAATCATTAACCTGGGGAGGAATAGAATCATTAACCTGGGGGAGTAATAGAATCATTAACCTGGGGGAGGAATAGAATCATTAACCTGGGGGAGTAATAGAATCATTAACCTGGGGAGGAATAGAATCCTGAACCTGGGGGAGGAATAGAATCATTAACCTGGGGAGTAATAGAATCATTAACCTGGGGTGTAATAGTATCATTAACCTGGGGAGTAATAGAATCATTAACCCGGGGAGTAATAGAATCATTAACCCGAGGAGTAATAGAATCATTAACCTGGGGAGTAATAGAATCATTAACCTGAGGGAGGAATAGAATCATTAACCTGGGGGAGTAATAGAATCATTAACCTGGGGAGGAATAGAATCATTAACCTGGGGGAGGAATAGAATCATTAACCTGGGGAGTAATAGAATCATTAACCTGGGGAGGAATAGAATCATTAACCTGGGGAGTAATAGAATCATTAACCTGGGGAGTAATAGAATCATTAACCTGGGGAGTAATAGAATCATTAACTTGGGGAGTAATAGAATCATTAACCTCGGGAGTAATAGAATCATTAACCTGGGGAGTAATAGAATCATTAACCTGGGGAGTAATAGAATCATTAACCTGGGGGAGTAATAGAATCATTAACCTGGGGGAGTAATAGAATCATTAACCTGGGGGAGGAATAGAATCATTAACCTGGGGAGTAATAGAATCATTAACCTGGGGAGTAATAGAATCATTAACCTGGGGGAGTAATAAAATCATTAACCTGGGGGAGTAATAGAATCATTATCCTGGGGAGTAATAGAATCATAAACCTGGGGAGTAATAGAATCATTAACCTGGGGGAGTAATAGAATCATTTACCTGCGGAGTAATAGAATCATTAACCTGGGGGAGGAATAGAAACATTAACCTGGGGGAGGAATAGAATCATTAACCTGTGGAGTAATAGAATCATTAACCTGTGGAGCAATAGAATCATTAACCTGGGGAGCATTAGAATCATTAACCTGGGGAGTAATAGAATCATTAACCTGTGGAGTAATAGAATCATTAACCTGGGGAGCAATAGAATCATTAACCAGTGGAGGAATAAAATCATTAACCTGGGGAGTAATAGAATCATTTACCTGGGGAGTAATAGAATCATTTACCTGGGGAGTAATAGAATCATTAACCTGGGGGAGTAATAGAATCATTAACCTGGGGAGTAATAGAATCATTTACCTGGGGAGGAATAGAATCATTAACCTGGGGAGGAATAGAATCATTAACCTGGGGGAGGAATAGAATCATTAACCTGGGGGAGTAATAGAATCATTAACCTGGGGAGGAATAGAATCATTAACCTGGGGGAGGAATAGAATCATTAACCTGGGGGAGGAATAGAATCATTAACCTGGGGGAGTAATAGAATCATTAACCTGGGGAGGAATAGAATCCTTAACCTGGGGGAGGAATAGAATCATTAACCTGGGGAGTAATAGAATCATTAACCTGGGGTGTAATAGAATCATTAACCTGGGGAGTAATAGAATCATTAACCTGGGGAGTAATAGAATCATTAACCTGGGGAGTAATAGAATCATTAACCTGGGGAGTAATAGAATCATTAACCTGGGGAGTAATAGTATCATTAACCTGGGGGAGTAATAGAATCATTAATCTGGGGGAGGAATAGAATCATTAACCTGGGGAGTAATAGAATCATTAACCTGGGGAGTAATAGAATCATTAACCTGGGGGACTAATAGAATCATTAACCTGGGGGAGTAATAGAATCATTAACCTGGGGAGTAATAGAATCATTAACCTGGGGGAGTAATAGAATCATTAACCTGGGGGAGGAATAGAATCATTAACCTGGGGGAGTAATAGAATCATTAACCAGGGGAGTAATAAAATCATTAACCTGGGGAGTAATAGAATCATTAACCTGGGGAGTAATAGAATCATTAACCTGGGGGAGGAATAGAATCATTAACCTGGGGAGGAATAGAATCATTAACCTGGGGGAGTAATAGAATCATTAACCTGGGGGAGTAATAGAATCATTAACCTGGGGAGTAATAGAATCATTAACCTGGGGAGTAATAGAATCATTAACCTGGGGAGTAATAGAATCATTAACCTGGGGAGTAATAGAATCATTAACCTGGGGGAGGAATAGAATCATTAACCTGGGGGAGGAATAGAATCATTAAACTGGGGAGTAATAGAATCATTAAGCTGAGGAGTAATAGAATCATTAACCTGGGGGAGTAATAGAATCATTAACCTGGGGAGTAATAGAATCATTAACCTGGGGGAGTAATAGAATCATTAAGCTGGGGAGTAATAGAATCATTAACCTGGGGGAGGAATAGAATCATTAACCTTGGGGGAGGAATAGAATCATTAACCTGGGGGAGTAATAGAATCATTAACCTGGGGAGTAATAGAATCATTAACCTGGGGGAGGAATAGAATCATTAACCTGGGGAGTAATAGAATCATTAACCTGGGGGAGGAATAGAGTCATTATCCTGGGGGAGTAATAGAATCATTAACCTGGGGAGGAATAGAATCATTAACCTGGGGGAGGAATAGAATCATTAACCTGGGCAGGAATAGAATCATTAACCTGGGGAGGAATAGAATCATTAACCTGGGGAGGAATAGAATCATTAACCTGGGGAGTAATAGAATCATTAACCTGGGGAGTAATAGAATCATTAACCTGGGGAGTAATAGAATCATTAACCTGGGGAGTAATAGAATCATTAACCTGGGGAGTAATAGAATCATTAACCTGGGGGAGTAGTAGAATCATTAACCTGGGGGAGGAATAGAATCATTAACCTGGGGAGGAATAGAATCATTAACCTGGGGAGTAATAGAATCATTAACCTGGGGGAGTAATAGAATCATTAACCTGGGGAGTAATAGAATCATTAACCTGGGGAGTAATAGAATCATTAACCTGGGGAGTAATAGAATCATTAACCTGGGGGAATAATAGAATCATTTACCTGGGGAGTAATAGAATCATTAACCTGTGGGAGGAATAGAAACATTAACCTGGGGGAGGAATAGAATCATTAACCTGTGGAGTAATAGAATCATTAACCTGGGGAGCAATAGAATCATTAACCTGGGGAGCAATAGAATCATTAACCTGGGGAGTAATAGAATCATTAACCTGTGGAGTAATAGAATCATTAACCTGGGGGAGTAATAGAATCATTAACCTGGGGAGTAATAGAATCATTAACCTGGGGGAGTAATAGAATCATTTACCTGGGGAGTAATAGAATCATTAACCTGGGGGAGGAATAGAATCATTAACCTGGGGAGTAATAGAATCATTAACCTGGGGGAGGAATAGAATCATTAACCTGGGGGAGAAATAGAATCATTAACCTTGGGAGGAATAGAATCATTATCCTGGGGAGTAATAGAATCATTAACCTGGGGAGTAATAGAATCATTAACCTGGGGAGCAATAGAATCATTAACCTGGCGGAGAAATAGAATCATTAACCTGGGGAGTAGTAGAATCATTAACCTGTGGAGTAATAGAATCATTAACCTGGGGAGCAATAGAATCATTAACCAGTGGAGGAATAGAATCATTAACCTGGGGAATAATAGAATCATTTACCTGGGGAGTAATAGAATCATTAACCTGGGGGAGGAATAGAATCACTAACTTGGGGAGTAATAGAATCATTAACCTGGGGAGGAATAGAATCATTAACCTGGGGGAGTAATAGAATCATTTACCTGGGTTGTAATAGAATCATTGACCTGGGGAAGGAATAGAATCATTAACCCGGGGGAGTATTAGAATCATTAACCTGTGGAGTAATAGAATCATGAACCTGTGGAGTAATAGAATCATTAACCTGGGGAGCAGTAGAATCATTAACCTGTGGAGGAGTAGAATCATTAACCTGGGGAATAATAGAATCATTTACCTGGGGAGTAATAGAATCATTAACCTGGGGGAGGAATAGAATCATTAACTTGGGGAGTAATATAATCATTAACCTGGGGAGGAATAGAATCATTAACCTGGGGAGGAATAGAATCATTAACCTGTGGAGTAATAGAATCATTAACCTGGGGAGCAATAGAATCATTAACCAGTGGAGGAATAGAATCATTAACCTGGGGAGTAATAGAATCATTTACCTGGGGAGTAATAGAATCATTTACCTGGGGAGTAATAGAATCATTAACCTCGGGGAGTAATAGAATCATTAACCTGGGGAGTAATAGAATCATTTACCTGGGGAGGAATAGAATCATTAACCTGGGGAGGAATAGAATCATTAACCTGGGGGAGGAATAGAATCATTAACCTGGGGGAGTAATAGAATCATTAACCTGGGGAGGAATAGAATCATTAACCTGGGGGAGTAATAGAATCATTAACCTGGGGGAGGAATAGAATCATTAACCTGGGGGAGTAATAGAATCATTAACCTGGGGAGGAATAGAATCCTGAACCTGGGGGAGGAATAGAATCATTAACCTGGGGAGTAATAGAATCATTAACCTGGGGTGTAATAGTATCATTAACCTGGGGAGTAATAGAATCATTAACCCGGGGAGTAATAGAATCATTAACCCGAGGAGTAATAGAATCATTAACCTGGGGAGTAATAGAATCATTAACCTGGGGAGTAATAGAATCATTAACCTGGGGAGTAATAGAATCATTAACCTGGGGAGTAATAGAATCATTAACCTGGGGGAGGAATAGAATCATTAACCTGGGGGAGGAATAGAATCATTAACCTGGGGAGTAATAGAATCATTAACCTGGGGGGTAATAGAATCATTAACCTGGGGAGTAATAGAATCATTAACCTGGGGGAGTAATAGAATCATTAACCTGGGGAGTAATAGAATCATTAACCTGGGGGAGTAATAGAATCATTTACCTGGGGAGTAATAGAATCATTAACCTGGGGGAGGAATAGAATCATTAACCTGGGGAGTAATAGAATCATTAACCTGGGGGAGGAATAGAATCATTAACCTGGGGGAGAAATAGAATCATTAACCTTGGGAGGAATAGAATCATTATCCTGGGGAGTAATAGAATCATTAACCTGGGGAGTAATAGAATCATTAACCTGGGGAGCAATAGAATCATTAACCTGGCGGAGAAATAGAATCATTAACCTGGGGAGTAGTAGAATCATTAACCTGTGGAGTAATAGAATCATTAACCTGGGGAGCAATAGAATCATTAACCAGTGGAGGAATAGAATCATTAACCTGGGGAATAATAGAATCATTTACCTGGGGAGTAATAGAATCATTAACCTGGGGGAGGAATAGAATCACTAACTTGGGGAGTAATAGAATCATTAACCTGGGGAGGAATAGAATCATTAACCTGGGGGAGTAATAGAATCATTTACCTGGGTTGTAATAGAATCATTGACCTGGGGAAGGAATAGAATCATTAACCCGGGGGAGTATTAGAATCATTAATCTGTGGAGTAATAGAATCATGAACCTGTGGAGTAATAGAATCATTAACCTGGGGAGCAGTAGAATCATTAACCTGTGGAGGAGTAGAATCATTAACCTGGGGAATAATAGAATCATTTACCTGGGGAGTAATAGAATCATTAACCTGGGGGAGGAATAGAATCATTAACTTGGGGAGTAATATAATCATTAACCTGGGGAGGAATAGAATCATTAACCTGGGGAGGAATAGAATCATTAACCTGGGGAGTAATAGAATCATTTACCTGGGGAGTAATAGAATCATTAACCTTGGGATGGAATAGAATCATTAACCTGGGGAGTAATAGAATCATTAACCTGGGGAGGAATAGAATCATTAACCTGGGGAGGAATAGAATCATTTACCTGGGTTGTAATAGAATCATTGACCTGGGGATGGAATAGAATCATTATCCCGCGGGAGTATTAGAATCATTAACCTGTGGAGTAATAGAACCATTAACCTGTGGAGTAATGGAATCATTAACCTGGAGAGTAATTGAATCATTAACCTTTGCAGTAATAGAATCATTAACCCGGGGAGCAATAGAATCATTAATCCTGGGGGAGAAATACAATCATTAACTTGCGGGAGTAATAGAATCATTAATTTGGGTAGGAATAGAATCATTAATCTGGGGGAGTAATAGAATCATTAACCTGGGTCTTAATAGAATCATTAATCTGCTATGTAATAGAATCATTAATCCTGGTCATCAATCCAGAGGCAGTAATAGAATCCCTAACCTGTGGTGTAAAGCAATCATTAATCCCACGGGAGTAATGGAGGAATTAACCTGGGGGTGTAATAGAATCATTAACCTGGGGAGTAATAGAATCATTAATTCTTGTGGAGCAATAGAATCATTAACCTGTGGGAGTAGTGGAGTCATTAACTTGGGGGAGTAATGGAATCATTAACATGGGCTGTAATAGAATCATTAATCAGGGGAGTAATAGAATCCTTAACCTGGGGTAGTAATAGAATCCTTAACCTGGGTAGTATTAGAATCCTTAAGCTGGGGGAGAAATAGAATCATTAACCTGGGGAGTAATAGAATCATTCATCCTGGGGGAGTAATAGAATCATTAACATGCTGAGGAATAGTATCATTAATCCTAGTCATTAATCCTGGGGGAGTAATAGAATCTTTAACCCAGGGAATAATGTATTCATTAATCCAGGGCGGGTGATAGAGGGATTAAGCTGGGGGTATATTAGAATCATTAACCTGGGGAGTAATAGAATCATTAACCTGGGGGAGGAATAGAATCATTAAGTTGGGGAGTAATAGAATCATTATACTTGGGGAGTAATAGAATCATTAACCTGGGGGAATAATAGAATCATTAACCTGGGGCTGTATTAGAATCATTAACCTGGGGGAATAGTAGAATCATTAACCTGTAGGTGTAATAGAATCATTAACGTTCGGAGTAGTAGAATCATTAACCTTGGGAGTAATAGAACCATTAACCTGGGGAGTAATAGAATCATTAACTTGGGCGAGTA
Source organism: Isurus oxyrinchus (assembly GCA_026770705.1). NCBI lineage: Eukaryota > Metazoa > Chordata > Chondrichthyes > Lamniformes > Lamnidae > Isurus > Isurus oxyrinchus. The sequence continues at coordinate 256,743 of JANJGN010000716.1, read as the reverse complement.
ATAGAATCATTAACCTGGGGGAGTAATAGAATCCTTAAGCTGGGGGAGAAATAGAATCATTAACCTGGGGAGTAATAGAATCATTCATCCTGGGGGAGTAATAGAATCATTAACCTGGGGCAGTAATAGAATCATTAACCGGGGGAGTAATAGAATCATTTACCTGGGGAGTAATAGAATCGTTAACCTGGGGGAGTAATAGAATTATTAACCTGGGGGACTAATAGAATCATTAACCTGGGGAGTAATGGAATCATTAACCTGGGGAATAATAGAGTCATTTACCTGGGGAGTAATAGAATCATTAACCTGGGGGAGGAATAGAATCATTAATTTGAGGAGTAATATAATCATTAACCTGGGGAGGAAAAGAATCATTAACCTGGGGAGTAATAGAATCATTTACCTGGGGAGTAATAGAATCATTAACCTGGGGGTGGAATTGAATCATTAACCTGGGGAGTAATAGAATCATTAACCTGGGGAGGAATAGAATCATTAACCTGGGGAGTAATAGAATCATTTACCTGGGTTGTAATAGAATCATTGACCTGGGGGAGGAATAGAATCATTACCCCGGGGGAGTATTAGAATCATTAACCTGTGGAGTATTGGAATCATTAACCTGGAGAGTAATTGAATCATTAACCTTTGCAGTAATAGAATCATTAACCCGGGGAGCAATAGAATCATTAATCCTGGGGGAGAAATAGAATCATTTACTTGCGGGAGTAATAGAATCATTAATTTGGGTAGGAATAGAATCATTAACCTGGGGGAGTAATAGAATCATTAACCTGGGTCTTAATAGAATCATTAACCTGCTATGTAATAGAATCCTTAATCCTGGTCATCAATCCAGGGGCAGTAATAGAATCCCTAACCTGTGGTGTAAAGCAATCATTAATCCCACGGGAGTAATAGAGGAACTAACCTGGGGGTGTAATAGAATCATTAACCTGGGGAGTAATAGAATCATTAATCCTTGTGGAGCAATAGAATCATTAACCTGTGGGAGTAGTGGAGTCATTAACTTGGGGGAGTAATCGAATCATTAACATGGGCTGTAATAGTATCATTAATCAGGGGAGTAATAGAATCCTTAACCTGGGGTAGTAATAGAATCCTTAACCTGGGGTAGTAATAGAATCCTTAAGCTGGGGGAAAAATAGAATCATTAACCTGGGGAGTAATAGAATCATTCATCCTGGGGGAGTAATAGAATCATGAACATGCTGAGGAATAGAATCATTCATCCTAGTCATTAATCCTGGGGGAGTAATAGAATCTTTAACCCAGGAAATAATGGAATCATTAATCCAGGGCGAGTGATAGAGGGATTAAGCTGGGGGTATAATAGAATCATTAACCTGGGGAGTAATAGAATCTTTAACCTGGGGAGTAATAGAATCATTAACCTGGGGAGTAATAGAATCATTAACCTGGGGAGTAATAGAGTCATTAACCTGGAGAGTAATAGAATCATTAACCTGGGGAGTAATAGAATCATTAACCTTGGGGAGTAATCATTAACCTGGGGGAGTAATAGAATCATTAACCTGGGGGAGTAATAGAATCATTAACCTGGGGGAGTAATAGAATCATTAACCTGGGGGACTAATCGAATCATTAACCTGGGGAGTAATAGAATAATTAACCTGGGGAGCAATAGAATCATTAACCTGGGGAGTAATAGAATCATTAACCTGGGCAGTAATAGAATCATTAACCTGGGGGAGGAATAGAATCATTAAGTTGGGGAGTAATAGAATCATTAACCTGGGGCTGTATTAGAATCATTAACCTGGGGGAATAGTAGAATCATTAACCTGTAGGAGTAATAGAATCATTAACGTTGGGAGTAGGAGAATCATTAACCTTGGGAGTAATAGAACCATTAACCTGGGGAGTAATAGAATCATTAACTTGGGGGAGTAATCATTAACCTGGGGGAGTAATAGAATCATTAATCTGGGGGAGTAATAGAATCATTAACCTGGGGGAGTAATAGAATCATTAACCTGGGGGAGTAATAGAATCATTAACCTGGGAGAGTAATAGAATCATTAACCTGGGGAGGAATAGAATCATTAACCTGGGGGATTAATCGAATCATTAACCTGGGGAGTAATAGAATCATTAACCTGGGGAGCAATAGAATCATTAACCTGCGGAGTAATAGAATCATTAACCTGGGGAGTAATAGAATCATTTACCTGGGGGAGGAATAGAATCATTAAGTTGGGGAGTAATAGAATCATTATACTTGGGGAGTAATAGAATCATTAACCTGGGGGAGTAATAGAATCATTAACCTGGGGCTGTATTAGAATCATTAACCTGGGGAATAGTAGAATCATTAACCTGTAGGTGTAATAGAATCATTAATGTTGGGAGTAGTAGAATCATTAACCTTTGGAGTATTAGAACCATTAACCTGGGGAGTTATAGAATCATTAACTTGGGGGAGTAATAGAATCATTAACCTGGGGGAGTAATAGAATCCTTCAGCTGGGGGAGAAATAGAATCATTAACCTGGGGAGTAATAGAATCATTCATCCTGGGGGAGTAATACAATTATTAACATGCTGAGGAATAGAATCATTAATCCTAGTCATTAATCCTGGGGGAGTAATAGAATCTTTAACCTGGGAAATAATGGAATCATTAATCCAGGGCGGGTGATAGAGGGATTAAGCTTGGGGTATATTAGAATCATTAACCTGGGGAGTAATAGAATCTTTAACCTGAGGAGTAATAGAATCATTAACCTGGGGAGTAATAGAATCATTAACCTGGGGAATAATAGAGTCATTAACCTGGAGAGTAATAGAATCATTAACCTGGGGAGTAATACAATCATTAACCTTGGGGAGTAATCATTAACCTGGGGGAGTAATAGAATCATTAACCTGGGGGAGTAATAGAATCATTAACCTGGGGGAGTAATAGAATCATTAACCTGGGGGAGTAATAGAATCATTAACCTGGGGAGGAATAGGATCATTAACCTGGGGGAGTAATCGAATCATTAACCTGGGGAGTAATAGAATTATTAACCTGGGGAGGAATAGAATCATTAACCTGGGGAGTAAAAGAATCATTAACCTGGGGAGTAATAGAATCATTAACCTGGGGGAGGAATAGAATCATTAAGTTGGGAAGTAATAGAATCATTATACTTGGGGAGTAATAGAATCATTAACCTGGGGGAGTAATAGAATCATTAACCTGGGGCTGTATTAGAATCATTAACCTGGGGGAATAGTAGAATCATGAACGTTGGGAGTAGTAGAATCATTAACCTTGGGAGTAATAGAACCATTAACCTGGGGAGTAATAGAATCATTAACTTGGGAGAGTAATAGAATCATTAACCTGGGGAGTAGAAGAATCATTACCCTGGGGAGTAATTGAATCATTAACCTTTGCAGTAATAGAATCATTAACCCGGGGAGCAATAGAATCATTAATCCTGGGGGAGAAATAGAATCATTAACTTGCGGGAGTAATAGAATCATTAATTTGGGTAGGAATAGAATCATTAACCTGGGGGAGTAATAGAATCATTAACCTGGGTCATAATAGAATCATTAACCTGCTATGTAATAGAATCATTAATCCTGGTCATCAATCCAGGGGCAGTAATAGAATCCCTAACCTGTGTAGTAAAGCAATCATTAATCTCACGGGAGTAATAGAGGAATTAACCTGGGGGTGTAATAGAACCATTAACCTGGGGAGTAATAGAATCATTAATCCTTGTGGAGCAATAGAATCATTAACCTGTGGGAGTAATGGAGTCATTAACTTGGGGGAGTAATCGAATCATTAACATGGGCTGTAATAGAATCATTAACCTGGGGAGTAATAGAATCATTAACCTGGGGAGTAATAGAATCATTAACCTGGGGGAGGAATAGAATCATTAAGTTGGGGAGTAATAGAATCATTAACCTGGGGAGTAATAGAATCATTCATCCTGGGGGAGTAATAGAATCATTAACCTGGGGGAGTAATAGAATCATGAACCTGTGGAGTAATGGAGTCATTAACTTGGGGGAGTAATCGAATCATTAACATGGGCTGTAATAGAATCATTAACCTGGGGAGTAATAGAATCATTAACCTGGGGGAGGAATAGAATCATTAAGTTGGGGAGTAATAGAATCATTAACCTGGGGAGTAATAGAATCATTCATCCTGGGGGAGTAATAGAATCATTAACCTGGGGGAGTAATAGAATCATTAACCTGGGGAGGAATAGAATCATTAACCTGGGGGAGGAATTGAATCATTAACCTGGGGATGTATTAGAATCATTAACCTGGGGGATTAGTAGAATCATTAACCTGGATGTGTAATAGAATCATTAACGTTGGGAGTAGTACAATCATTAACCTTGGGAGTAATAGAATCATTAACCTGGGGAGTAATAGAATCATTAAACTGGGGAGTAATAGAATCATTAACCTGGGGAGTTTTGGAATCATTAACCTCGGGAGTAGTAGAATCATTATCCTGGGGAGTAATAGAATCATTAACCTGGGGAGTAATAGAATCATTAACCTGTGGGAGTAATAGAATCATTAACCTGGGGGAGTAATAGAATCATTAACCTGTGGCGTAGTAGAATCATTAACCTAGGGATTAATAGAATCATTAACCTGCGGAGTAATAGAATCATTAACCTGGGGGAGTAATAGAATCATTAACCTGGGGGAGTAATAGAATCATTAATCTGGGGGAGTAATAGAATCATTAACCTGGGGGTGTAATAGAATCATTAACCTGGGGGAGTAATAGAATCATTAACCTGGGGAGGAATAGAATCATTAACCTGGGGGAGGAATTGAATCATTAACCTGGGGATGTATTAGAATCATTAACCTGGGGGATTAGTAGAATCATTAACCTGGATGTGTAATAGAATCATTAACGTTGGGAGTAGTACAATCATTAACCTTGGGAGTAATTGAATCATTAACCTGGGGAGTAATAGAATCATTAACCTGGGGAGTTTTGGAATCATTAACCTGGGGAGTCGTAGAATCATTATCCTGGGGAGTAATAGAATCATTAACCTGGGGAGTAATAGAATCATTAACCTGTGGGAGTAATAGAATCATTAACCTGGGGGAGTAATAGAATCATTAACCTGTGGCGTAGTAGAATCATTAACCTAGGGATTAATAGAATCATTAACCTGCGGAGTAATAGAATCATTAACCTGGGGGAGTAATAGAATCATTAATCTGGGGGAGGAATAGAATCATTAACCTGGGGGTATGGTAGAATCATTAACCTGGAGGAGTAATAGAATCATTAACGTTGGGAGTAGTAGAATCATTAACCTGGGGAGTAATAGAATCATTAACCTGGGGGTGTAATAGAATCATTAACCTGGGGCGTAATAGAATCATTAACCAGGGGGAGTAATAGAATCATTCACCTTGGGGAGTAATAGAATCATTAACCTGTGGAGTAGTAGAATCATTAACCTAGGGATTAATAAAATCATTAACCTGCGGAGTTTTAGAATCATTAACCTGGGGGAGTAATAGAATCATTAACCTGTGGGAGGAATAGAATCATTAACTTGTGGAGTAATAGAATCATTAACCTGGGGGAGCAATAGAATCATTAACCTGGGGACTAGTAGAATTATTAACTTGGGGAGTAATAGAATCATTAACCTGGGGGAGTAATTGAATCATTAACCTTTGCAGTAATAGAATCATTAACCCGGGGAGCAATAGAATCATTAATCCTGGGGGAGAAATAGAATCATTAACTTGCGGGAGTAATAGAATCATTAATTTGGGTAGGAATAGAATCATTAACCTGGGGGAGTAATAGAATCATTAACCTGGGTCATAATAGAATCATTAACCTGCTATGTAATAGAATCATTAATCCTGGTCATCAATCCAGGGGCAGTAATAGAATCCCTAACCTGTGTAGTAAAGCAATCATTAATCTCACGGGAGTAATAGAGGAATTAACCTGGGGGTGTAATAGAACCATTAACCTGGGGAGTAATAGAATCATTAATCCTTGTGGAGCAATAGAATCATTAACCTGTGGGAGTAATGGAGTCATTAACTTGGGGGAGTAATCGAATCATTAACATGGGCTGTAATAGAATCATTAACCTGGGGAGTAATAGAATCATTAACCTGGGGAGTAATAGAATCATTAACCTGGGGGAGGAATAGAATCATTAAGTTGGGGAGTAATAGAATCATTAACCTGGGGAGTAATAGAATCATTCATCCTGGGGGAGTAATAGAATCATTAACCTGGGGGAGTAATAGAATCATGAACCTGTGGAGTAATGGAGTCATTAACTTGGGGGAGTAATCGAATCATTAACATGGGCTGTAATAGAATCATTAACCTGGGGAGTAATAGAATCATTAACCTGGGGGAGGAATAGAATCATTAAGTTGGGGAGTAATAGAATCATTAACCTGGGGAGTAATAGAATCATTCATCCTGGGGGAGTAATAGAATCATTAACCTGGGGGAGTAATAGAATCATTAACCTGGGGAGGAATAGAATCATTAACCTGGGGGAGGAATTGAATCATTAACCTGGGGATGTATTAGAATCATTAACCTGGGGGATTAGTAGAATCATTAACCTGGATGTGTAATAGAATCATTAACGTTGGGAGTAGTACAATCATTAACCTTGGGAGTAATAGAATCATTAACCTGGGGAGTAATAGAATCATTAAACTGGGGAGTAATAGAATCATTAACCTGGGGAGTTTTGGAATCATTAACCTCGGGAGTAGTAGAATCATTATCCTGGGGAGTAATAGAATCATTAACCTGGGGAGTAATAGAATCATTAACCTGTGGGAGTAATAGAATCATTAACCTGGGGGAGTAATAGAATCATTAACCTGTGGCGTAGTAGAATCATTAACCTAGGGATTAATAGAATCATTAACCTGCGGAGTAATAGAATCATTAACCTGGGGGAGTAATAGAATCATTAACCTGGGGGAGTAATAGAATCATTAATCTGGGGGAGTAATAGAATCATTAACCTGGGGGTGTAATAGAATCATTAACCTGGGGGAGTAATAGAATCATTAACCTGGGGAGGAATAGAATCATTAACCTGGGGGAGGAATTGAATCATTAACCTGGGGATGTATTAGAATCATTAACCTGGGGGATTAGTAGAATCATTAACCTGGATGTGTAATAGAATCATTAACGTTGGGAGTAGTACAATCATTAACCTTGGGAGTAATTGAATCATTAACCTGGGGAGTAATAGAATCATTAACCTGGGGAGTAATAGAATCATTAACCTGGGGAGTTTTGGAATCATTAACCTGGGGAGTCGTAGAATCATTATCCTGGGGAGTAATAGAATCATTAACCTGGGGAGTAATAGAATCATTAACCTGTGGGAGTAATAGAATCATTAACCTGGGGGAGTAATAGAATCATTAACCTGTGGCGTAGTAGAATCATTAACCTAGGGATTAATAGAATCATTAACCTGCGGAGTAATAGAATCATTAACCTGGGGGAGTAATAGAATCATTAATCTGGGGGAGGAATAGAATCATTAACCTGGGGGTATGGTAGAATCATTAACCTGGAGGAGTAATAGAATCATTAACGTTGGGAGTAGTAGAATCATTAACCTGGGGAGTAATAGAATCATTAACCTGGGGGTGTAATAGAATCATTAACCTGGGGCGTAATAGAATCATTAACCAGGGGGAGTAATAGAATCATTCACCTTGGGGAGTAATAGAATCATTAACCTGTGGAGTAGTAGAATCATTAACCTAGGGATTAATAAAATCATTAACCTGCGGAGTTTTAGAATCATTAACCTGGGGGAGTAATAGAATCATTAACCTGTGGGAGGAATAGAATCATTAACTTGTGGAGTAATAGAATCATTAACCTGGGGGAGCAATAGAATCATTAACCTGGGGACTAGTAGAATTATTAACTTGGGGAGTAATAGAATCATTAACCTGGGGGAGTAATAGAATCATTAACCTGGGGAGTAGTAGAATCATTAATCTGCAGAGTAATAGAATCATTAACCTGAGGAGTAATTGAATCATTATCCTTGGGAGTAATAGGATCATTAACCTGGGGGAGTAATAGAATCATTAACCTGTGGGAGGAATAGAATCATTAACCTGGGGGAGGAATAGAATCATTAACCTGGGGAGTAATAGAGTCATTAACCTGGGAAATAATAGAAACATTAACCTGGGGGAGTAATAGAGTCATTAACCTGGGGAGTAATAGAATCATTAACCTGGGGGAGTAATAGAATCATTTACTTGGGGTGTAATAAAATCATTATCCTGGGGGAGGAATAGAATCATTAACCTGGGGAGTAATAGATTCATTAACCTGGGGAGTAATAGAATCATTAACCTGGGGAGGAATAGAGTCATTAACCTGGGGGAGGAATAGAATCATTAACCTGGGGAGTAATAGAATCATTAACCTGGGGAGTAATAGAATCATTAACCTGCGGAGGAACAGAATCATTAACCTGGGGAGTAATAGAACCATTTACCTGGGGAGTAATAGAATCATTTACCTGGGGGAGGAATAGAATCATTAACCTGGGGGAGGAATAGAATCATTAACCTTGGGGGTAATAGAATCATTGAACTGGGGGAGGATTCGAATCATTAACCCGGGGGTGTATTAGAATCATTAACCTGTGGAGTAATAGTATCATTAACCTGTAGAGTAATGGAATCATTAACCTGGAGAGTAATTGAATCATTAACCTTTGCAGTAATAGAATCATTAACCCGGGGAGCAATAGAATCATTAATCCTGGGGGAGAAATAGAATCATTAACCTGTGGGAGTAATAGAATCATTAATTTGGGTAGGAATAGAAGCATTAACCTGGGGGAGTAATAGAATCATTAACCTGGGTCATAATAGAATCATTAACCTGCTATGTAATAGAATCATTAATCCTGGTCATCAATCCAGGGGCAGTAATAGAATCCCTAACCTGGGGAGTAAAGCAATCATTAATCCCACGGGAGTAATAGAGGAATTAACCTGGGGGTGTAATAGAATCATTAACCTGGGGAGTAATAGAATCATTAATCCGTGTGGAGTAATAGAATCATTAACCTGTGGGTGTAGTGGAGTCATTAACTTGGGGGAGTAATGGAATCATTAACATGGGCTGTAATAGAATCATTAATCAGGGGAGTAATAGAATCCTTAACCTGGGGTAGTAATAGACTACTTAACTTTGGGGAGAAATAGAATCATTAACCTGGGGAGTAATAGAATCATTCATCTTGGGGGTTAATAGAATCATTAACATGCTGAGGAATAGAATCATTAAACCTAGTCATTAATCCTGGGGGAGTAATAGAAACTTTAGCCTGGGGAATATTGGAATCATTAATCCAGGGCGAGTAATAGAGGGATTAACCTGGGGGTTTAATAGATTCATTAACCTGGGGAGTAATAGAATCATTAATCCTTGGGGAGTAATAGAGTCATTATCCTGGGGAGTAATAGAATCATTAACCTGTGGAGTAATAGAATCATTAACCTGTGGAGTAATAGAGTCATTAACCTGGGGAGTAATAGAATCATTAACCTTGGGGAGTAATAAATCATTAACCTGGGGGAGTAATAGAATCATTAACCTTGTGGAGTAATAGAATCATTAACCTGGGGGAGTAATAGAATCATTAACCTGGGGGAGTAATAGAATCATTAACCTGGGGAGGAATAGGATCATTAACCTGGGGGAGTAATCGAATCATTAACCTGGGGAGTAATAGAATCATTAACCTGGGGAGGAATAGAATCATTAACCTGGGGAGTAATAGAATCATTAACCTGTGGAGTAATACAATCATTAACCTGGTGGTGTAATAGAATGATTAACCTGGGGGAGTATTAGAATCATTAACCTGGGGGAGGAATAGAATCATTAAGCTGGGGAGTAATAGAATCATTATACTTGCTGAGTAATAGAATCATTAACCTGGGGGAGTAATAGAATCATTAACCTGGGGTGTATTAGAATCATTAACATGGGGGAATAGTAGAATCATTAACCTGGAGGAATAATAGAATCAGTTACGTTGGGAGTAGTAGAATCATTAACCTTGGGAGTAATAGAATCATTAAACCTGGGGGAGGAATAGAATCATTAACCTGGGGAGTAGTAGAATCATTATCCAGGGGTGTAATAGAATCATTAACCTGGGGAGTAATAGAATCATTAACCTGTGGAGTAATAGAATCATTAACCTGGGGAGTAATAGAATCATTAACCTGGGGAGTAGTAGATTCATTAACTTGGGGAGTAATAGAATCATTATCCTGGGGGAGTAATAGAATCATTAACCTGGGGAGTAGTAGAATCATTAACCTGTCAAGTAGTAGAATCATTAATCTGCGGAGTAATAGAATCATTATCCTGGGGAGTAATAGAATCATTATCCTTGGGAGTAATAGAATCATTAACCTGGGGGAGTAATAGAATCATTAACCTGGGGGAGGATTAGAATCATTAACCTGTGGGAGGAATAGATTCATTAACCTGGGGAGTAATAGAATCATTAACCTGGGGAGTAATAGAAACATTAACCTGGGGGAGGAATAGATTCATTAACCTGGGGAGTAATAGAATCATTAACCTGGGGTGTAATAGAATCATTGACCTGGGGGAGTAATAGAATCATTAACCTGTGGAGTAATAGAATCGTTAACCTGGGGGAGTAATAGAATCATTATCCTGGGGACTAATAGAATCATTAACCTGCGGAGTAATAGAATTATTAGTCTGGGGAGCAATAGAATCATTAACCTGGGGAATAATAGAATCATTTACCTGGGGAGTAATAGAATCATTAACCTGGGGGAAGAATAGAATCATTAACTTGGGGAGTAATATAATCATTAACCTGGGGAGGAATAGAATCATTAACCTGGGGAGTAATAGAATCATTTACCTGGTGAGTAATAGAATCATTAACCTGGGGGAGGAATAGAATCATTAACCTGGGGAGTAATAGAATCATTAACCTGGGGAGGAATAGAATCATTAACCTGGGGAGTAATAGAATCATTTACCTGGGGAGTAATAGAATCATTAACCCGGAGGAGTATTAGAATCATTAACCTGTGGAGTAATGGAATCATTAACCTGGAGAGTAATTGAATCATTAACCTTTGCTGTAATGGACTCATTAACCCGGGGAGCAATAGAATCATTAATCCTGGGGGAGAAATAGAATCATTAACTTGCGGGAGTAATAGAATCATTAATTTGGGTAGGAATAGAATCATTAACCTGGGGGAGTAGTAGAATCATTAACCTAGGTCTTTATAGAATCATTAACCTGCTATGTAATAGAATCATTAATCCTGGTCATCAATCCAGGGGCAGTAATAGAATCCCTAACCTGTGGTGTAAATCAATCATTAATCCCACGGGAGTAATAGAGGAATTAACCTGGGAGTGTAATAGAATCATTAACCTGGGGAGTAATAGAATCATTAATCCTTGTGGAGCAATAGAATCATTAACCTGTGGGAGTAGTGGAGTCATTAACTTGGGGGAGTAATGGAATCATTAACATGGGCTGTAATAGAATCATTAATCAGGGGAGTAATAGAATCCTTAACCTGGGGTAGTAATAGAATCCTTAACCTGGGGTAGTAATAGAATCCTTAAGCTGGGGGAGAAATAGAATCATTAACCTGGGGAGTAATAGAATCATTCATCCTGGGGGTTTAATAGAATCATTAACATGCTGAGGAATAGAATCATTAATCCTAGTCATTAATCCTGGGGGAGTAATAGAATCTTTAACCCAGGGAATAATGGAATCATTAATCCAGGGCGGGTGATAGAGTGATTAAGCTGGGGGTATATTAGAATCATTAACCTGGGTAGTAATAGAATCTTTAACCTGGGGAGTAATAGAATCATTAACCTGGGGAGTAATAGAATCATTAACCTGGGGAGTAATAGAGTCATTAACCTGGAGAGTAATAGAATCATTAACCTTGGGGAGTAATCATTAACCTGGGGGAAGTAATAGAATCATTAACCTGGGGGAGTAATAGAATCATTAACCTGGGGGAGTAATAGAATCATTAACCTGGGGGACTAATCTAATCATTAACCTGGGGAGTAATAGAATCATTAACCTGGGGAGCAATAAAATCATTAACCTGGGGAGTAATAGAATCATTAACCTGGGGAGTAATAGAATCATTAACCTGGGGGAGGAATAGAATCATTAAGTTGGGGAGTAATAGAATCATTATACTTGGGAAGTAATAGAATCATTAACCTGGGGGAGTAATAGAATCATTAACCTGGGGCTGTATTAGAATCATTAACCTGGGGGAATAGTGGAATCATTAACCTGTAGGAGTAATAGAATCATTAACGTTGGGTGTAGTAGAATCATTGACCTTGGGAGTAATAGAACCATTAACCTGGGGAGTATATAGAATCATTAACTTGGGGGAGTAATCATTAACCTGGGGGTGTAATAGAATCATTAACCTGGGGGAGTAATAGAATCATTAACCTGGGGGAGTAATAGAATCATTAACCTGGGGGAGTAATAGAATCATTAACCTGGGGAGGAATAGAATCATTAACCTGGGGGACTAATCGAATCATTAACCTGGGGAGTAATAGAATCATTAACCTGGGGAGCAATAGAATCATTAACCTGGTGAGTAATAGAATCATTAATCTGGGGAGTAATAGAATCATTAACTTGGGGAGTAATAGAATCATTAACCTGGGGGAGTAATAGAATCATTAACCTGGGGCTGTATTAGAATCATTAACCTGGGGGAATAGTAGAATCATTAACCTGTAGGAGTAATAGAATCATTAACGTTGGGAGTAGTAGAATCATTAACCTTGGGAGTAATAGAACCATTAACCTGGGGAGTAATAGAATCATTAACTTGGGGGAGAAATAGAATCATTAACCTGGGGAGTAATAGAATCATTCATCCTGGGGGAGTAATAGAATCATTAACATGCTGAGGAATAGAATCATTAATCCTAGTCATTAATCCTGGGGGAGTAATAGAATCTTTAACCTGGGAAATAATGGAATCATTAATCCAGGGCGGGTGATAGAGGGATTAAGCTGGGGGTATATTAGAATCATTAACCTGGGGAGTAATAGAATCATTAACCTGGGGGAGGAATAGAATCATTAACCTGTGGAGTAATAGAATCATTAACCTGGGGAGTAATAGAATCATTAACCAGGGGAGTAGTTGAATCATTAACTTGTGGAGTAATAGAATCATTAACCTGGGGGAGTAATAGAATCATTAACCTGGGGGAGTAATAGAATCATTAACCTGGGGCTGTAATAGAATCATTAACCTGGGGGTATAGTAGAATCATTAACCTGTGGAGTAGTAAAATCATTAACCTAGGGATTAATAGAATCATTAACCCGCGGAGTTTTAGAATCATTAACCTGGGTGAGTAATAGAATCATTAACCTGTGGGAGGAATAGAATCATTAACTTGTGGAGTAATAGAATCATTAACCTGGGGAGCAATAGAATCATTAATCTGGGGACTAGTAGAATTATTAACCTGGGGAGTAATAGAATCATTAACCTGGGGGAGTAATAGAATCATTAATCCTTGTGGAGCAATAGAATCATTAACCTGTGGGAGTAGTGGAGTCATTAACTTGGGGGAGTAATCGAATCATTAACATGGGCTGTAATAGAATCATTAACCTTGGTGAGTAATCATTAAACTGAGGGAGTAATAGAATCATTAACCTGGGGAGGAATAGAATCATTAACCTGGGGGAGTAATCGAATCATTAACCTGGGGAGTAATAGAATTATTAACTTGGGGAGGAATAGAATCATTAACCTGGGGAGTAATAGAATCATTAACCTGGGGAGTAATAGAATCATTAACCTATGGAGGAATAGAATAATTAAGTTGGGGAGTAATAGAATCATTATACTTGGGGAGTAATAGAATCATTAACCTGGGGGAGGAATTGAATCATTAACCTGGGGATGTATTAGAATCATTAACCTGGGGGATTAGTAGAATCATTAACCTGGATGAGTAATAGAATCATTAACGTTGGGAGTAATAGAATCATTAACCTTGGGAGTAATAGAATCATTAACCTGGGGAGTAATAGAATCATTAACCTGGGGGAGTTTTGGAATCATTAACCTGGGGAGTAGTAGAATCATTATCCTGGGGAGTAATAGAATCATTAACCTGGGGAGTAATAGAATCATTAACCTGTGGGAGTAATAGAATCATTAACCTGGGGGAGTAATAGAATCATTAACCTGTGGCGTAGTGGAATCATTAACCTAGGGATTAATAGAATCATTATCCTGCGGAGTAATAGAATCATTAACCTGGGGGAGTAATAGAATCATTAACCTGGGGGAGGAATAGAATCATTAACCTGTGGAGTAATAGAATCATTAACCTGGGGAGTAATAGAATCATTAACCAGGGGAGTAGTTGAATCATTAACTTGTGGAGTAATAGAATCAATAACCTGGGGGAGTAATAGAATCATTAACCTGGGGGAGTAATAGAATCATTAACCTGGGGCTGTAATAGAATCATTATTCTGGGGGTATAGTAGAATCATTAACCTGTGGAGTAGTAAAATCATTAACCTAGGGATTAATAGAATCATTAACCCGCGGAGTTTTAGAATCATTAACCTGGGTGAGTAATAGAATCATTAACCTGTGGGAGGAATAGAATCATTAACTTGTGGAGTAATAGAATCATTAACCTGGGGAGCAATAGAATCATTAATCTGGGGACTAGTAGAATTATTAACCTGGGGAGTAATAGAATCATTAACCTGGGGGAGTAATAGAATCATTAACCTGGGGAGTAGTAGAATCATTAACCTGTCGAGTAGTAGAATCATTAATCTGCAGAGTAATAGAATCATTAACCTGAGGAGTAATTGAATCATTATCCTTGGGAGTAATAGGATCATTAACCTGGGGGAGTGATAGAATCATTAACCTGTGGGAGGAATAGAATCATTAACCTGGAGGAGGAATAGAATCATTAACCTGGGGAGTAATAGAATCATTAACCTGGGGAGTAATTGAAACATTTACCTGGGGGAGGAATAGAATCATTAACCTGGGGAGTAATAGAATCATTAACCTGGGGAGTAATAGAATCATTAACCTGGGGAGTAATAGAATCATTAACCTGGGGGAGTAATAGCATCATTTACTTGGGGTGTGATAAAATCATTAACCTGGGGGAGGAATAGAATCATTAACCTGGGGAGTAATAGAATCATTAACCTGGGGAGTAATAGAATCATTAACCTGGGGGAGGAATAGAATCATTAACCTGGGGGAGTAATAGAGTCATTAACCTGGGGAGTAATAGAGTCATTAACCTGGGGAGTAATAGAATCATTAACCTGGGGGAGTAATAGAATCATTAACCTGGGGAGCAATAGAATCATTAACCTGGGGAGTAATAGAATCATTAACCTGGGGAGCAATAGAATCATTAACCTGGGGAGGAATAGAATCATTAACCTGGGGGAGGAATAGAATCATTAACCTGGGGAGTAATAGAATCATTAACTTGGGGGAGGAATAGAATCATTAACCTGGGGAGTAATAGAATCATTAACCTGGGGAGTAATAGAATCATTAAGCTGGGGGAGGAATAGAATCATTAACCTGGGGGAGTAATAGAGTCATTAACCTGGGGAGTAATAGAATCATTAACCTGGGGGAGTAATAGAATCATTAACCTGGGGAGCAATAGAATCATTAACCTGGGGAGTAATAGAATCATTAACCTGGGGGAGTAATAGAATCATTAACCTGGGGGAGTAATAGAATCATTAACCTGGGGGAGGAATAGAATCATTAACCTGGGGGAGGAATAGAATCATTAACCTGGGGGAGTAATAGAATCATTAACCTGGGGGAGGAATAGAATCATTAACCTGGGGGAGGAATAGAATCATTAACCTGGGGGAGTAATAGAATCATTAACCTGGGGGAGGAATAGAATCATTAACCTGGGGGAGTAATAGAATCATTAACCTGGGGGAGGAATAGAATCATTAACCTGGGGGAGTAATAGAGTCATTAACCTGGGGGAGTAATAGAATCATTAACCTGGGGGAGTAATAGAATCATTAACCTGGGGAGTAATAGAATCATTAACCTGGGGGAGTAATAGAATCATTAACCTGGGGAGTAATAGAATCATTAACCTGGGGGAGTAATAGAATCATTAACCTGGGGAGTAATAGAATCATTAACCTGGGGGAGGAATAGAATCATTAACCTGGGGGAGGAATAGAATCATTAACCTGGGGGAGTAATAGAATCATTAACCTGGGGAGTAATAGAATCATTAACCTCTGGGAGGAATAGAATCATTAACCTGGGGAGTAATAGAATCATTAACCTGGGGGAGGAATAGAATCATTAACCTGGGGGATTAATAGAATCATTAACCTGGGGAGGAATAGAATCATTAACCTGGGGGAGGAATAGAATCATTCACCTGGGGAGTAATAGAATCATTAACCTGGGGAGGAATAGAATCATTAACCTGGGGAGTAATAGAATCATTAACCTGGGGAGTAATAGAATCATTAACCTGGGGAGTAATAGAATCATTAACTTGGGGAGTAATAGAATCATTAACCTGGGGAGTAATAGAATCATTAACCTGGGGAGTAATAGAATCATTAACCTGGGGAGTAATAGAATCATTAACCTGGGGGAGTAATAGAATCATTAACCTGGGGGAGTAATAGAATCATTAACCTGGGGGAGGAATAGAATCATTAACCTGGGGATTAATAGAATCATTAACCTGGGGAGTAATAGAATCATTAACCTGGGGAGTAATAGAATCATTAACCTGGGGAGTAATAGAATCATTAACCTGGGGAGTAATAGAATCATTAACCTGGGGGAGTAATAGAATCATTAACCTGCGGGAGGAATAGAATCATTAACCTGGGGAGTAATAGAATCATTAACCTGGGGAGTAATAGAATCATTAACCTGGGGGAGTAATAGAATCATTAACCTGGGGAGTAATAGAATCATTAACCTGGGGGAGTAATAGAATCATTAACCTGGGGGAGGAATAGAATCATTAACCTGGGGGAGTAATAGAATCATTAACCAGGGGAGTAATAGAATCATTAACCTGGGGAGTAATAGAATCATTAACCTGGGGAGTAATAGAATCATTAACCTGGGGGAGGAATAGAATCATTAACCTGGGGAGGAATAGAATCATTAACCCGGGGGAGTAATAGAATCATTAACCTGGGGGAGTAATAGAATCATTAACTTGGGGAGGAATAGAATCATTAACCTGGGGAGTAATAGAATCATTAACCTGGGGAGTAATAGAATCATTAACCTGGGGGAGGAATAGAATCATTAACCTGGGGGAGGAATAGAATCATTAACCTGGGGAGTAATAGAATCATTAACCTGAGGAGTAATAGAATCATTAACCTGGGGGAGTAATAGAATCATTAACCTGGGGAGTAATAGAATCATTAACCTGGGGGAGTAATAGAATCATTAACCTGGGGAGTAATAGAATCATTAACCTGGGGGAGGAATAGAATCATTAACCTGGGGGAGGAATAGAATCATTAACCTGGGGGAGTAATAGAATCATTAACCTGGGGAGTAATAGAATCATTAACCTCTGGGAGGAATAGAATCATTAACCTGGGGAGTAATAGAATCATTAACCTGAGGGAGGAATAGAATCATTAACCTGGGGGAGCAATAGAATCATTAACCTGGGGGAGTAATAGAATCATTAACCTGGGGGAGGAATAGAATCATTAACCTGGGGAGTAATAGAATCATTAACCTGGGGAGTAATAGAATCATTAACCTGGGGAGTAATAGAATCATTAACCTGGGGAGTAATAGAATCATTAACCTGGGGAGTAATAGAATCATTAACCTGGGGGAGTAATAGAATCATTAACCTGCGGGAGGAATAGAATCATTAACCTGGGGAGTAATAGAATCATTAACCTGGGGAGTAATAGAATCATTAACCTGGGGGAGTAATAGAATCATTAACCTGGGGAGTAATAGAATCATTAACCTGGGGGAGTAATAGAATCATTAACCTGGGGGAGGAATAGAATCATTAACCAGGGGAGTAATAGAATCATGAACCTGGGGAGTAATAGAATCATTAACCTGGGGAGTAATAGAATCATTAACCTGGGGAGTAATTGAAACATTTACCTGGGGGAGGAATAGAATCATTAACCTGGGGAGTAATAGAATCATTAACCTGGGGAGTAATAGAATCATTAACCTGGGGAGTAATAGAATCATTAACCTGGGGGAGTAATAGCATCATTTACTTGGGGTGTGATAAAATCATTAACCTGGGGGAGGAATAGAATCATTAACCTGGGGAGTAATAGAATCATTAACCTGGGGAGTAATAGAATCATTAACCTGGGGGAGGAATAGAATCATTAACCTGGGGGAGTAATAGAGTCATTAACCTGGGGAGTAATAGAGTCATTAACCTGGGGAGTAATAGAATCATTAACCTGGGGGAGTAATAGAATCATTAACCTGGGGAGCAATAGAATCATTAACCTGGGGAGTAATAGAATCATTAACCTGGGGAGCAATAGAATCATTAACCTGGGGAGGAATAGAATCATTAACCTGGGGGAGGAATAGAATCATTAACCTGGGGAGTAATAGAATCATTAACTTGGGGGAGGAATAGAATCATTAACCTGGGGAGTAATAGAATCATTAACCTGGGGAGTAATAGAATCATTAAGCTGGGGGAGGAATAGAATCATTAACCTGGGGGAGTAATAGAGTCATTAACCTGGGGAGTAATAGAATCATTAACCTGGGGGAGTAATAGAATCATTAACCTGGGGAGCAATAGAATCATTAACCTGGGGAGTAATAGAATCATTAACCTGGGGGAGTAATAGAATCATTAACCTGGGGGAGTAATAGAATCATTAACCTGGGGGAGGAATAGAATCATTAACCTGGGGGAGGAATAGAATCATTAACCTGGGGGAGTAATAGAATCATTAACCTGGGGGAGGAATAGAATCATTAACCTGGGGGAGGAATAGAATCATTAACCTGGGGGAGTAATAGAATCATTAACCTGGGGGAGGAATAGAATCATTAACCTGGGGGAGTAATAGAATCATTAACCTGGGGGAGGAATAGAATCATTAACCTGGGGGAGTAATAGAGTCATTAACCTGGGGGAGTAATAGAATCATTAACCTGGGGGAGTAATAGAATCATTAACCTGGGGAGTAATAGAATCATTAACCTGGGGGAGTAATAGAATCATTAACCTGGGGAGTAATAGAATCATTAACCTGGGGGAGTAATAGAATCATTAACCTGGGGAGTAATAGAATCATTAACCTGGGGGAGGAATAGAATCATTAACCTGGGGGAGGAATAGAATCATTAACCTGGGGAGTAATAGAATCATTAACCTCTGGGAGGAATAGAATCATTAACCTGGGGAGTAATAGAATCATTAACCTGGGGGAGGAATAGAATCATTAACCTGGGGGAGTAATAGAATCATTAACCTGGGGAGGAATAGAATCATTAACCTGGGGGAGGAATAGAATCATTCACCTGGGGAGTAATAGAATCATTAACCTGGGGAGGAATAGAATCATTAACCTGGGGAGTAATAGAATCATTAACCTGGGGAGTAATAGAATCATTAACCTGGGGAGTAATAGAATCATTAACTTGGGGAGTAATAGAATCATTAACCTGGGGAGTAATAGAATCATTAACCTGGGGAGTAATAGAATCATTAACCTGGGGAGTAATAGAATCATTAACCTGGGGGAGTAATAGAATCATTAACCTGGGGGAGTAATAGAATCATTAACCTGGGGGAGGAATAGAATCATTAACCTGGGGATTAATAGAATCATTAACCTGGGGAGTAATAGAATCATTAACCTGGGGAGTAATAGAATCATTAACCTGGGGAGTAATAGAATCATTAACCTGGGGAGTAATAGAATCATTAACCTGGGGGAGTAATAGAATCATTAACCTGGGGGAGTAATAGAATCATTAACCTGCGGGAGGAATAGAATCATTAACCTGGGGAGTAATAGAATCATTAACCTGGGGAGTAATAGAATCATTAACCTGGGGGAGTAATAGAATCTTTAACCTGGGGAGTAATAGAATCATTAACCTGGGGGAGTAATAGAATCATTAACCTGGGGGAGGAATAGAATCATTAACCTGGGGGAGTAATAGAATCATTAACCAGGGGAGTAATAGAATCATTAACCTGGGGAGTAATAGAATCATTAACCTGGGGAGTAATAGAATCATTAACCTGGGGGAGGAATAGAATCATTAACCTGGGGAGGAATAGAATCATTAACCCGGGGGAGTAATAGAATCATTAACCTGGGGGAGTAATAGAATCATTAACTTGGGGAGGAATAGAATCATTAACCTGGGGAGTAATAGAATCATTAACCTGGGGAGTAATAGAATCATTAACCTGGGGGAGGAATAGAATCATTAACCTGGGGGAGGAATAGAATCATTAACCTGGGGAGTAATAGAATCATTAACCTGAGGAGTAATAGAATCATTAACCTGGGGGAGTAATAGAATCATTAACCTGGGGAGTAATAGAATCATTAACCTGGGGGAGTAATAGAATCATTAACCTGGGGAGTAATAGAATCATTAACCTGGGGGAGGAATAGAATCATTAACCTGGGGGAGGAATAGAATCATTAACCTGGGGGAGTAATAGAATCATTAACCTGGGGAGTAATAGAATCATTAACCTCTGGAAGGAATAGAATCATTAACCTGGGGAGTAATAGAATCATTAACCTGAGGGAGGAATAGAATCATTAACCTGGGGGAGCAATAGAATCATTAACCTGGGGGAGTAATAGAATCATTAACCTGGGGGAGGAATAGAATCATTAACCTGGGGAGTAATAGAATCATTAACCTGGGGAGTAATAGAATCATTAACCTGGGGAGTAATAGAATCATTAACCTGGGGAGTAATAGAATCATTAACCTGGGGAGTAATAGAATCATTAACCTGGGGAGTAATAGAATCATTAACCTGGGGGAGTAATAGAATCATTAACCTGCGGGAGGAATAGAATCATTAACCTGGGGAGTAATAGAATCATTAACCTGGGGAGTAATAGAATCATTAACCTGGGGGAGTAATAGAATCATTAACCTGGGGAGTAATAGAATCATTAACCTGGGGGAGTAATAGAATCATTAACCTGGGGGAGGAATAGAATCATTAACCAGGGGAGTAATAGAATCATGAACCTGGGGAGTAATAGAATCATTAACCTGGGGAGTAATAGAATCATTAACCTGGGGGAGGAATAGAATCATTAACCTGGGGAGGAATAGAATCATTAACCCGGGGGAGTAATAGAATCATTAACCTGGGGGAGTAATAGAATCATTATCCTGGGGAGTAATAGAATCATTAACCTGGGGAGTAATAGAATCATTAACCTGGGGAGTAATAGAATCATTAACCTGGGGGAGGAATAGAATCATTAACCTGGGGGAGGAATAGAATCATTAACCTGGGGAGTAATAGAATCATTAACCTGAGGAGTAATAGAATCATTAACCTGGGGGAGTAATAGAATCATTAACCTGGGGAGTAATAGAATCATTAACCTGGGGGAGTAATAGAATCATTAACCTGGGGAGTAATAGAATCATTAACCTGGGGGAGGAATAGAATCATTAACCTGGGGGAGGAATAGAATCATTATCCTGTGGGAGTAATAGAATCATTAACCTGGGGAGTAATAGAATCATTAACCTCTGGGAGGAATAGAATCATTAACCTGGGGAGTAATAGAATCATTAACCTGAGGGAGGAATAGAATCATTAACCTGGGGGAGTAATAGAATCATTAACCTGGGGAGGAATAGAATCATTAACCTGGGGGAGGAATAGAATCATTAACCTGGGGAGTAATAGTATCATTAACCTGGGGAGGAATAGAATCATTAACCTGGGGAGTAATAGAATCATTAACCTGGGGAGTAATAGAATCATTAACCTGGGGAGTAATAGAATCATTAACTTGGGGAGTAATAGAATCATTAACCTCGGGAGTAATAGAATCATTAACCTGGGGAGTAATAGAATCATTAACCTGGGGAGTAATAGAATCATTAACCTGGGGGAGTAATAGAATCATTAACCTGGGGGAGTAATAGAATCATTAACCTGGGGGAGGAATAGAATCATTAACCTGGGGAGTAATAGAATCATTAACCTGGGGAGTAATAGAATCATTAACCTGGGGGAGTAATAAAATCATTAACCTGGGGGAGTAATAGAATCATTATCCTGGGGAGTAATAGAATCATAAACCTGGGGAGTAATAGAATCATTAACCTGGGGGAGTAATAGAATCATTTACCTGCGGAGTAATAGAATCATTAACCTGGGGGAGGAATAGAAACATTAACCTGGGGGAGGAATAGAATCATTAACCTGTGGAGTAATAGAATCATTAACCTGTGGAGCAATAGAATCATTAACCTGGGGAGCATTAGAATCATTAACCTGGGGAGTAATAGAATCATTAACCTGTGGAGTAATAGAATCATTAACCTGGGGAGCAATAGAATCATTAACCAGTGGAGGAATAAAATCATTAACCTGGGGAGTAATAGAATCATTTACCTGGGGAGTAATAGAATCATTTACCTGGGGAGCAATAGAATCATTAACCTGGGGGAGTAATAGAATCATTAACCTGGGGAGTAATAGAATCATTTACCTGGGGAGGAATAGAATCATTAACCTGGGGAGGAATAGAATCATTAACCTGGGGGAGGAATAGAATCATTAACCTGGGGGAGTAATAGAATCATTAACCTGGGGAGGAATAGAATCATTAACCTGGGGGAGGAATTGAATCATTAACCTGGGGGAGGAATAGAATCATTAACCTGGGGGAGTAATAGAATCATTAACCTGTGGGAGTAGTGGAGTCATTAACTTGGGGGAGTAATCGAATCATTAACATGGGCTGTAATAGAATCATTAACCTTGGTGAGTAATCATTAAACTGAGGGAGTAATAGAATCATTAACCTGGGGAGGAATAGAATCATTAACCTGGGGGAGTAATCGAATCATTAACCTGGGGAGTAATAGAATTATTAACCTGGGGAGGAATAGAATCATTAACCTGGGGAGTAACAGAATCATTAACCTGGGGAGTAATAGAATCATTAACCTGGGGAGGAATAGAATAATTAAGTTGGGGAGTAATAGAATCATTATACTTGGGGAGTAATAGAATCATTAACCTGGGGGAGTAATAGAATCATTAACCTGGGGGAGTAATAGAATCATTAACCTGGGGGAGTAATAGAATCATTAACCTGGGGAGGAATAGAATCATTAACCTGGGGGAGGAATTGAATCATTAACCTGGGGATGTATTAGAATCATTAACCTGGGGGATTAGTAGAATCATTAACCTGGATGAGTAATAGAATCATTAACGTTGGGAGTAATAGAATCATTAACCTTGGGAGTAATAGAATCATTAACCTGGGGAGTAATAGAATCATTAACCTGGGGGAGTTTTGGAATCATTAACCTGGGGAGTAGTAGAATCATTATCCTGGGGAGTAATAGAATCATTAACCTGGGGAGTAATAGAATCATTAACCTGTGGGAGTAATAGAATCATTAACCTGGGGGAGTAATAGAATCATTAACCTGTGGCGTAGTGGAATCATTAACCTAGGGATTAATAGAATCATTATCCTGCGGAGTAATAGAATCATTAACCTGGGGGAGTAATAGAATCATTAACCTGGGGGAGGAATAGAATCATTAACCTGTGGAGTAATAGAATCATTAACCTGGGGAGTAATAGAATCATTAACCAGGGGAGTAGTTGAATCATTAACTTGTGGAGTAATAGAATCAATAACCTGGGGGAGTAATAGAATCATTAACCTGGGGGAGTAATAGAATCATTAACCTGGGGCTGTAATAGAATCATTATTCTGGGGGTATAGTAGAATCATTAACCTGTGGAGTAGTAAAATCATTAACCTAGGGATTAATAGAATCATTAACCCGCGGAGTTTTAGAATCATTAACCTGGGTGAGTAATAGAATCATTAACCTGTGGGAGGAATAGAATCATTAACTTGTGGAGTAATAGAATCATTAACCTGGGGAGCAATAGAATCATTAATCTGGGGACTAGTAGAATTATTAACCTGGGGAGTAATAGAATCATTAACCTGGGGGAGTAATAGAATCATTAACCTGGGGAGTAGTAGAATCATTAACCTGTCGAGTAGTAGAATCATTAATCTGCAGAGTAATAGAATCATTAACCTGAGGAGTAATTGAATCATTATCCTTGGGAGTAATAGGCTCATTAACCTGGGGGTGTGATAGAATCATTAACCTGTGGGAGGAATAGAATCATTAACCTGGAGGAGGAATAGAATCATTAACCTGGGGAGTAATAGAATCATTAACCTGGGGAGTAATTGAAACATTTACCTGGGGGAGGAATAGAATCATTAACCTGGGGAGTAATAGAATCATTAACCTGGGGAGTAATAGAATCATTAACCTGGGGAGTAATAGAATCATTAACCTGGGGGAGTAATAGCATCATTTACTTGGGGTGTGATAAAATCATTAACCTGGGGGAGGAATAGAATCATTAACCTGGGGAGTAATAGAATCATTAACCTGGGGAGTAATAGAATCATTAACCTGGGGGAGGAATAGAATCATTAACCTGGGGGAGTAATAGAGTCATTAACCTGGGGAGTAATAGAGTCATTAACCTGGGGAGTAATAGAATCATTAACCTGGGGGAGTAATAGAATCATTAACCTGGGGAGCAATAGAATCATTAACCTGGGGAGTAATAGAATCATTAACCTGGGGAGCAATAGAATCATTAACCTGGGGAGGAATAGAATCATTAACCTGGGGGAGGAATAGAATCATTAACCTGGGGAGTAATAGAATCATTAACTTGGGGGAGGAATAGAATCATTAACCTGGGGAGTAATAGAATCATTAACCTGGGGAGTAATAGAATCATTAAGCTGGGGGAGGAATAGAATCATTAACCTGGGGGAGTAATAGAGTCATTAACCTGGGGAGTAATAGAATCATTAACCTGGGGGAGTAATAGAATCATTAACCTGGGGAGCAATAGAATCATTAACCTGGGGAGTAATAGAATCATTAACCTGGGGGAGTAATAGAATCATTAACCTGGGGGAGTAATAGAATCATTAACCTGGGGGAGGAATAGAATCATTAACCTGGGGGAGGAATAGAATCATTAACCTGGGGGAGTAATAGAATCATTAACCTGGGGGAGGAATAGAATCATTAACCTGGGGGAGGAATAGAATCATTAACCTGGGGGAGTAATAGAATCATTAACCTGGGGGAGGAATAGAATCATTAACCTGGGGGAGTAATAGAATCATTAACCTGGGGGAGGAATAGAATCATTAACCTGGGGGAGTAATAGAGTCATTAACTTGGGGGAGTAATAGAATCATTAACCTGGGGGAGTAATAGAATCATTAACCTGGGGAGTAATAGAATCATTAACCTGGGGGAGTAATAGAATCATTAACCTGGGGAGTAATAGAATCATTAACCTGGGGGAGTAATAGAATCATTAACCTGGGGAGTAATAGAATCATTAACCTGGGGGAGGAATAGAATCATTAACCTGGGGGAGGAATAGAATCATTAACCTGGGGGAGTAATAGAATCATTAACCTGGGGAGTAATAGAATCATTAACCTCTGGGAGGAATAGAATCATTAACCTGGGGAGTAATAGAATCATTAACCTGGGGGAGGAATAGAATCATTAACCTGGGGGAGTAATAGAATCATTAACCTGGGGAGGAATAGAATCATTAACCTGGGGGAGGAATAGAATCATTCACCTGGGGAGTAATAGAATCATTAACCTGGGGAGGAATAGAATCATTAACCTGGGGAGTAATAGAATCATTAACCTGGGGAGTAATAGAATCATTAACCTGGGGAGTAATAGAATCATTAACTTGGGGAGTAATAGAATCATTAACCTGGGGAGTAATAGAATCATTAACCTGGGGAGTAATAGAATCATTAACCTGGGGAGTAATAGAATCATTAACCTGGGGGAGTAATAGAATCATTAACCTGGGGGAGTAATAGAATCATTAACCTGGGGGAGGAATAGAATCATTAACCTGGGGATTAATAGAATCATTAACCTGGGGAGTAATAGAATCATTAACCTGGGGAGTAATAGAATCATTAACCTGGGGAGTAATAGAATCATTAACCTGGGGAGTAATAGAATCATTAACCTGGGGGAGTAATAGAATCATTAACCTGCGGGAGGAATAGAATCATTAACCTGGGGAGTAATAGAATCATTAACCTGGGGAGTAATAGAATCATTAACCTGGGGGAGTAATAGAATCATTAACCTGGGGAGTAATAGAATCATTAACCTGGGGGAGTAATAGAATCATTAACCTGGGGGAGGAATAGAATCATTAACCTGGGGGAGTAATAGAATCATTAACCAGGGGAGTAATAGAATCATTAACCTGGGGAGTAATAGAATCATTAACCTGGGGAGTAATAGAATCATTAACCTGGGGGAGGAATAGAATCATTAACCTGGGGAGGAATAGAATCATTAACCCGGGGGAGTAATAGAATCATTAACCTGGGGGAGTAATAGAATCATTAACTTGGGGAGGAATAGAATCATTAACCTGGGGAGTAATAGAATCATTAACCTGGGGAGTAATAGAATCATTAACCTGGGGGAGGAATAGAATCATTAACCTGGGGGAGGAATAGAATCATTAACCTGGGGAGTAATAGAATCATTAACCTGAGGAGTAATAGAATCATTAACCTGGGGGAGTAATAGAATCATTAACCTGGGGAGTAATAGAATCATTAACCTGGGGGAGTAATAGAATCATTAACCTGGGGAGTAATAGAATCATTAACCTGGGGGAGGAATAGAATCATTAACCTGGGGGAGGAATAGAATCATTAACCTGGGGGAGTAATAGAATCATTAACCTGGGGAGTAATAGAATCATTAACCTCTGGGAGGAATAGAATCATTAACCTGGGGAGTAATAGAATCATTAACCTGAGGGAGGAATAGAATCATTAACCTGGGGGAGCAATAGAATCATTAACCTGGGGGAGTAATAGAATCATTAACCTGGGGGAGGAATAGAATCATTAACCTGGGGAGTAATAGAATCATTAACCTGGGGAGTAATAGAATCATTAACCTGGGGAGTAATAGAATCATTAACCTGGGGAGTAATAGAATCATTAACCTGGGGAGTAATAGAATCATTAACCTGGGGGAGTAATAGAATCATTAACCTGCGGGAGGAATAGAATCATTAACCTGGGGAGTAATAGAATCATTAACCTGGGGAGTAATAGAATCATTAACCTGGGGGAGTAATAGAATCATTAACCTGGGGAGTAATAGAATCATTAACCTGGGGGAGTAATAGAATCATTAACCTGGGGGAGGAATAGAATCATTAACCAGGGGAGTAATAGAATCATGAACCTGGGGAGTAATAGAATCATTAACCTGGGGAGTAATAGAATCATTAACCTGGGGAGTAATTGAAACATTTACCTGGGGGAGGAATAGAATCATTAACCTGGGGAGTAATAGAATCATTAACCTGGGGAGTAATAGAATCATTAACCTGGGGAGTAATAGAATCATTAACCTGGGGGAGTAATAGCATCATTTACTTGGGGTGTGATAAAATCATTAACCTGGGGGAGGAATAGAATCATTAACCTGGGGAGTAATAGAATCATTAACCTGGGGAGTAATAGAATCATTAACCTGGGGGAGGAATAGAATCATTAACCTGGGGGAGTAATAGAGTCATTAACCTGGGGAGTAATAGAGTCATTAACCTGGGGAGTAATAGAATCATTAACCTGGGGGAGTAATAGAATCATTAACCTGGGGAGCAATAGAATCATTAACCTGGGGAGTAATAGAATCATTAACCTGGGGAGCAATAGAATCATTAACCTGGGGAGGAATAGAATCATTAACCTGGGGGAGGAATAGAATCATTAACCTGGGGAGTAATAGAATCATTAACTTGGGGGAGGAATAGAATCATTAACCTGGGGAGTAATAGAATCATTAACCTGGGGAGTAATAGAATCATTAAGCTGGGGGAGGAATAGAATCATTAACCTGGGGGAGTAATAGAGTCATTAACCTGGGGAGTAATAGAATCATTAACCTGGGGGAGTAATAGAATCATTAACCTGGGGAGCAATAGAATCATTAACCTGGGGAGTAATAGAATCATTAACCTGGGGGAGTAATAGAATCATTAACCTGGGGGAGTAATAGAATCATTAACCTGGGGGAGGAATAGAATCATTAACCTGGGGGAGGAATAGAATCATTAACCTGGGGGAGTAATAGAATCATTAACCTGGGGGAGGAATAGAATCATTAACCTGGGGGAGGAATAGAATCATTAACCTGGGGGAGTAATAGAATCATTAACCTGGGGGAGGAATAGAATCATTAACCTGGGGGAGTAATAGAATCATTAACCTGGGGGAGGAATAGAATCATTAACCTGGGGGAGTAATAGAGTCATTAACCTGGGGGAGTAATAGAATCATTAACCTGGGGGAGTAATAGAATCATTAACCTGGGGAGTAATAGAATCATTAACCTGGGGGAGTAATAGAATCATTAACCTGGGGAGTAATAGAATCATTAACCTGGGGGAGTAATAGAATCATTAACCTGGGGAGTAATAGAATCATTAACCTGGGGGAGGAATAGAATCATTAACCTGGGGGAGGAATAGAATCATTAACCTGGGGGAGTAATAGAATCATTAACCTGGGGAGTAATAGAATCATTAACCTCTGGGAGGAATAGAATCATTAACCTGGGGAGTAATAGAATCATTAACCTGGGGGAGGAATAGAATCATTAACCTGGGGGAGTAATAGAATCATTAACCTGGGGAGGAATAGAATCATTAACCTGGGGGAGGAATAGAATCATTCACCTGGGGAGTAATAGAATCATTAACCTGGGGAGGAATAGAATCATTAACCTGGGGAGTAATAGAATCATTAACCTGGGGAGTAATAGAATCATTAACCTGGGGAGTAATAGAATCATTAACTTGGGGAGTAATAGAATCATTAACCTGGGGAGTAATAGAATCATTAACCTGGGGAGTAATAGAATCATTAACCTGGGGGAGTAATAGAATCATTAACCTGGGGGAGTAATAGAATCATTAACCTGGGGGAGGAATAGAATCATTAACCTGGGGATTAATAGAATCATTAACCTGGGGAGTAATAGAATCATTAACCTGGGGAGTAATAGAATCATTAACCTGGGGAGTAATAGAATCATTAACCTGGGGAGTAATAGAATCATTAACCTGGGGGAGTAATAGAATCATTAACCTGCGGGAGGAATAGAATCATTAACCTGGGGAGTAATAGAATCATTAACCTGGGGAGTAATAGAATCATTAACCTGGGGGAGTAATAGAATCATTAACCTGGGGAGTAATAGAATCATTAACCTGGGGGAGTAATAGAATCATTAACCTGGGGGAGGAATAGAATCATTAACCTGGGGGAGTAATAGAATCATTAACCAGGGGAGTAATAGAATCATTAACCTGGGGAGTAATAGAATCATTAACCTGGGGAGTAATAGAATCATTAACCTGGGGGAGGAATAGAATCATTAACCTGGGGAGGAATAGAATCATTAACCCGGGGGAGTAATAGAATCATTAACCTGGGGGAGTAATAGAATCATTAACTTGGGGAGGAATAGAATCATTAACCTGGGGAGTAATAGAATCATTAACCTGGGGAGTAATAGAATCATTAACCTGGGGGAGGAATAGAATCATTAACCTGGGGGAGGAATAGAATCATTAACCTGGGGAGTAATAGAATCATTAACCTGAGGAGTAATAGAATCATTAACCTGGGGGAGTAATAGAATCATTAACCTGGGGAGTAATAGAATCATTAACCTGGGGGAGTAATAGAATCATTAACCTGGGGAGTAATAGAATCATTAACCTGGGGGAGGAATAGAATCATTAACCTGGGGGAGGAATAGAATCATTAACCTGGGGGAGTAATAGAATCATTAACCTGGGGAGTAATAGAATCATTAACCTCTGGAAGGAATAGAATCATTAACCTGGGGAGTAATAGAATCATTAACCTGAGGGAGGAATAGAATCATTAACCTGGGGGAGCAATAGAATCATTAACCTGGGGGAGTAATAGAATCATTAACCTGGGGGAGGAATAGAATCATTAACCTGGGGAGTAATAGAATCATTAACCTGGGGAGTAATAGAATCATTAACCTGGGGAGTAATAGAATCATTAACCTGGGGAGTAATAGAATCATTAACCTGGGGAGTAATAGAATCATTAACCTGGGGGAGTAATAGAATCATTAACCTGCGGGAGGAATAGAATCATTAACCTGGGGAGTAATAGAATCATTAACCTGGGGAGTAATAGAATCATTAACCTGGGGGAGTAATAGAATCATTAACCTGGGGAGTAATAGAATCATTAACCTGGGGGAGTAATAGAATCATTAACCTGGGGGAGGAATAGAATCATTAACCAGGGGAGTAATAGAATCATGAACCTGGGGAGTAATAGAATCATTAACCTGGGGAGTAATAGAATCATTAACCTGGGGGAGGAATAGAATCATTAACCTGGGGAGGAATAGAATCATTAACCCGGGGGAGTAATAGAATCATTAACCTGGGGGAGTAATAGAATCATTATCCTGGGGAGTAATAGAATCATTAACCTGGGGAGTAATAGAATCATTAACCTGGGGAGTAATAGAATCATTAACCTGGGGGAGGAATAGAATCATTAACCTGGGGGAGGAATAGAATCATTAACCTGGGGAGTAATAGAATCATTAACCTGAGGAGTAATAGAATCATTAACCTGGGGGAGTAATAGAATCATTAACCTGGGGAGTAATAGAATCATTAACCTGGGGGAGTAATAGAATCATTAACCTGGGGAGTAATAGAATCATTAACCTGGGGGAGGAATAGAATCATTAACCTGGGGGAGGAATAGAATCATTATCCTGGGGGAGTAATAGAATCATTAACCTGGGGAGTAATAGAATCATTAACCTCTGGGAGGAATAGAATCATTAACCTGGGGAGTAATAGAATCATTAACCTGAGGGAGGAATAGAATCATTAACCTGGGGGAGTAATAGAATCATTAACCTGGGGAGGAATAGAATCATTAACCTGGGGGAGGAATAGAATCATTAACCTGGGGAGTAATAGAATCATTAACCTGGGGAGGAATAGAATCATTAACCTGGGGAGTAATAGAATCATTAACCTGGGGAGTAATAGAATCATTAACCTGGGGAGTAATAGAATCATTAACTTGGGGAGTAATAGAATCATTAACCTCGGGAGTAATAGAATCATTAACCTGGGGAGTAATAGAATCATTAACCTGGGGAGTAATAGAATCATTAACCTGGGGGAGTAATAGAATCATTAACCTGGGGGAGTAATAGAATCATTAACCTGGGGGAGGAATAGAATCATTAACCTGGGGAGTAATAGAATCATTAACCTGGGGAGTAATAGAATCATTAACCTGGGGGAGTAATAAAATCATTAACCTGGGGGAGTAATAGAATCATTATCCTGGGGAGTAATAGAATCATAA
The DNA here is from genome assembly GCA_026770705.1 of Isurus oxyrinchus. Lineage (NCBI taxonomy): Eukaryota > Metazoa > Chordata > Chondrichthyes > Lamniformes > Lamnidae > Isurus > Isurus oxyrinchus. The sequence continues at coordinate 224,761 of JANJGN010000716.1, read as the reverse complement.
ACCTGGGGAGTAATAGAATCATTAACCTGGGGGAGTAATAGAATCATTTACCTGCGGAGTAATAGAATCATTAACCTGGGGGAGGAATAGAAACATTAACCTGGGGGAGGAATAGAATCATTAACCTGTGGAGTAATAGAATCATTAACCTGTGGAGCAATAGAATCATTAACCTGGGGAGCATTAGAATCATTAACCTGGGGAGTAATAGAATCATTAACCTGTGGAGTAATAGAATCATTAACCTGGGGAGCAATAGAATCATTAACCAGTGGAGGAATAAAATCATTAACCTGGGGAGTAATAGAATCATTTACCTGGGGAGTAATAGAATCATTTACCTGGGGAGTAATAGAATCATTAACCTGGGGGAGTAATAGAATCATTAACCTGGGGAGTAATAGAATCATTTACCTGGGGAGGAATAGAATCATTAACCTGGGGAGGAATAGAATCATTAACCTGGGGGAGGAATAGAATCATTAACCTGGGGGAGTAATAGAATCATTAACCTGGGGAGGAATAGAATCATTAACCTGGGGGAGGAATTGAATCATTAACCTGGGGGAGGAATAGAATCATTAACCTGGGGGAGTAATAGAATCATTAACCTGGGGAGGAATAGAATCCTTAACCTGGGGGAGGAATAGAATCATTAACCTGGGGAGTAATAGAATCATTAACCTGGGGTGTAATAGAATCATTAACCTGGGGAGTAATAGAATCATTAACCTGGGGAGTAATAGAATCATTAACCTGGGGAGTAATAGAATCATTAACCTGGGGAGTAATAGAATCATTAACCTGGGGAGTAATAGAATCATTAACCTGGGGAGTAATAGTATCATTAACCTGGGGGAGTAATAGAATCATTAATCTGGGGGAGGAATAGAATCATTAACCTGGGGAGTAATAGAATCATTAACCTGGGGAGTAATAGAATCATTAACCTGGGGGACTAATAGAATCATTAACCTGGGGGAGTAATAGAATCATTAACCTGGGGAGTAATAGAATCATTAACCTGGGGGAGTAATAGAATCATTAACCTGGGGGAGGAATAGAATCATTAACCTGGGGGAGTAATAGAATCATTAACCAGGGGAGTAATAAAATCATTAACCTGGGGAGTAATAGAATCATTAACCTGGGGAGTAATAGAATCATTAACCTGGGGGAGGAATAGAATCATTAACCTGGGGAGGAATAGAATCATTAACCTGGGGGAGTAATAGAATCATTAACCTGGGGGAGTAATAGAATCATTAACCTGGGGAGTAATAGAATCATTAACCTGGGGAGTAATAGAATCATTAACCTGGGGAGTAATAGAATCATTAACCTGGGGAGTAATAGAATCATTAACCTGGGGGAGGAATAGAATCATTAACCTGGGGGAGGAATAGAATCATTAAACTGGGGAGTAATAGAATCATTAAGCTGAGGAGTAATAGAATCATTAACCTGGGGGAGTAATAGAATCATTAACCTGGGGAGTAATAGAATCATTAACCTGGGGGAGTAATAGAATCATTAAGCTGGGGAGTAATAGAATCATTAACCTGGGGGAGGAATAGAATCATTAACCTTGGGGGAGGAATAGAATCATTAACCTGGGGGAGTAATAGAATCATTAACCTGGGGAGTAATAGAATCATTAACCTGGGGGAGGAATAGAATCATTAACCTGGGGAGTAATAGAATCATTAACCTGGGGGAGGAATAGAGTCATTATCCTGGGGGAGTAATAGAATCATTAACCTGGGGAGGAATAGAATCATTAACCTGGGGGAGGAATAGAATCATTAACCTGGGGAGGAATAGAATCATTAACCTGGGGAGTAATAGAATCATTAACCTGGGGGAGTAATAGAATCATTAACCTGGGGAGTAATAGAATCATTAACCTGGGGAGTAATAGAATCATTAACCTGGGGAGTAATAGAATCATTAACCTGGGGGAGTAATAGAATCATTTACCTGGGGAGTAATAGAATCATTAACCTGTGGGAGGAATAGAAACATTAACCTGGGGGAGGAATAGAATCATTAACCTGTGGAGTAATAGAATCATTAACCTGGGGAGCAATAGAATCATTAACCTGGGGAGCAATAGAATCATTAACCTGGGGAGTAATAGAATCATTAACCTGTGGAGTAATAGAATCATTAACCTGGGGGAGTAATAGAATCATTAACCTGGGGAGTAATAGAATCATTAACCTGGGGGAGTAATAGAATCATTTACCTGGGGAGTAATAGAATCATTAACCTGGGGGAGGAATAGAATCATTAACCTGGGGAGTAATAGAATCATTAACCTGGGGGAGGAATAGAATCATTAACCTGGGGGAGAAATAGAATCATTAACCTTGGGAGGAATAGAATCATTATCCTGGGGAGTAATAGAATCATTAACCTGGGGAGTAATAGAATCATTAACCTGGGGAGCAATAGAATCATTAACCTGGCGGTGAAATAGAATCATTAACCTGGGGAGTAGTAGAATCATTAACCTGTGGAGTAATAGAATCATTAACCTGGGGAGCAATAGAATCATTAACCAGTGGAGGAATAGAATCATTAACCTGGGGAATAATAGAATCATTTACCTGGGGAGTAATAGAATCATTAACCTGGGGGAGGAATAGAATCACTAACTTGGGGAGTAATAGAATCATTAACCTGGGGAGGAATAGAATCATTAACCTGGGGGAGTAATAGAATCATTTACCTGGGTTGTAATAGAATCATTGACCTGGGGAAGGAATAGAATCATTAACCCGGGGGAGTATTAGAATCATTAACCTGTGGAGTAATAGAATCATGAACCTGTGGAGTAATAGAATCATTAACCTGGGGAGCAGTAGAATCATTAACCTGTGGAGGAGTAGAATCATTAACCTGGGGAATAATAGAATCATTTACCTGGGGAGTAATAGAATCATTAACCTGGGGGAGGAATAGAATCATTAACTTGGGGAGGAATAGAATCATTAACCTGGGGAGGAATAGAATCATTAACCTGGGGAGGAATAGAATCATTAACCTGTGGAGTAATAGAATCATTAACCTGGGGAGCAATAGAATCATTAACCAGTGGAGGAATAGAATCATTAACCTGGGGAGTAATAGAATCATTTACCTGGGGAGTAATAGAATCATTTACCTGGGGAGTAATAGAATCATTAACCTGGGGGAGTAATAGAATCATTAACCTGGGGAGTAATAGAATCATTTACCTGGGGAGGAATAGAATCATTAACCTGGGGAGGAATAGAATCATTAACCTGGGGGAGGAATAGAATCATTAACCTGGGGGAGTAATAGAATCATTAACCTGGGGAGGAATAGAATCATTAACCTGGGGGAGTAATAGAATCATTAACCTGGGGGAGGAATAGAATCATTAACCTGGGGGAGTAATAGAATCATTAACCTGGGGAGGAATAGAATCCTGAACCTGGGGGAGGAATAGAATCATTAACCTGGGGAGTAATAGAATCATTAACCTGGGGTGTAATAGAATCATTAACCTGGGGAGTAATAGAATCATTAACCCGGGGAGTAATAGAATCATTAACCCGAGGAGTAATAGAATCATTAACCTGGGGAGTAATAGAATCATTAACCTGGGGAGTAATAGAATCATTAACCTGGGGAGTAATAGAATCATTAACCTGGGGAGTAATAGAATCATTAACCTGGGGGAGGAATAGAATCATTAACCTGGGGGAGGAATAGAATCATTAACCTGGGGAGTAATAGAATCATTAACCTGGGGGGTAATAGAATCATTAACCTGGGGAGTAATAGAATCATTAACCTGGGGGAGTAATAGAATCATTAACCTGGGGAGTAATAGAATCATTAACCTGGGGGAGTAATAGAATCATTTACCTGGGGAGTAATAGAATCATTAACCTGGGGGAGGAATAGAATCATTAACCTGGGGAGTAATAGAATCATTAACCTGGGGGAGGAATAGAATCATTATCCTGGGGGAGAAATAGAATCATTAACCTTGGGAGGAATAGAATCATTATCCTGGGGAGTAATAGAATCATTAACCTGGGGAGTAATAGAATCATTAACCTGGGGAGCAATAGAATCATTAACCTGGCGGAGAAATAGAATCATTAACCTGGGGAGTAGTAGAATCATTAACCTGTGGAGTAATAGAATCATTAACCTGGGGAGCAATAGAATCATTAACCAGTGGAGGAATAGAATCATTAACCTGGGGAATAATAGAATCATTTACCTGGGGAGTAATAGAATCATTAACCTGGGGGAGGAATAGAATCACTAACTTGGGGAGTAATAGAATCATTAACCTGGGGAGGAATAGAATCATTAACCTGGGGGAGTAATAGAATCATTTACCTGGGTTGTAATAGAATCATTGACCTGGGGAAGGAATAGAATCATTAACCCGGGGGAGTATTAGAATCATTAACCTGTGGAGTAATAGAATCATGAACCTGTGGAGTAATAGAATCATTAACCTGGGGAGCAGTAGAATCATTAACCTGTGGAGGAGTAGAATCATTAACCTGGGGAATAATAGAATCATTTACCTGGGGAGTAATAGAATCATTAACCTGGGGGAGGAATAGAATCATTAACTTGGGGAGTAATATAATCATTAACCTGGGGAGGAATAGAATCATTAACCTGGGGAGGAATAGAATCATTAACCTGGGGAGTAATAGAATCATTTACCTGGGGAGTAATAGAATCATTAACCTTGGGATGGAATAGAATCATTAACCTGGGGAGTAATAGAATCATTAACCTGGGGAGGAATAGAATCATTAACCTGGGGAGTAATAGAATCATTTACCTGGGTTGTAATAGAATCATTGACCTGGGGATGGAATAGAATCATTAACCCGCGGGAGTATTAGAATCATTAACCTGTGGAGTAATAGAACCATTAACCTGTGGAGTAATGGAATCATTAACCTGGAGAGTAATTGAATCATTAACCTTTGCAGTAATAGAATCATTAACCCGGGGAGCAATAGAATCATTAATCCTGGGGGAGAAATACAATCATTAACTTGCGGGAGTAATAGAATCATTAATTTGGGTAGGAATAGAATCATTAATCTGGGGGAGTAATAGAATCATTAACCTGGGTCTTAATAGAATCATTAATCTGCTATGTAATAGAATCATTAATCCTGGTCATCAATCCAGAGGCAGTAATAGAATCCCTAACCTGTGGTGTAAAGCAATCATTAATCCCACGGGAGTAATGGAGGAATTAACCTGGGGGTGTAATAGAATCATTAACCTGGGGAGTAATAGAATCATTAATTCTTGTGGAGCAATAGAATCATTAACCTGTGGGAGTAGTGGAGTCATTAACTTGGGGGAGTAATGGAATCATTAACATGGGCTGTAATAGAATCATTAATCAGGGGAGTAATAGAATCCTTAACCTGGGGTAGTAATAGAATCCTTAACCTGGGTAGTATTAGAATCCTTAAGCTGGGGGAGAAATAGAATCATTAACCTGGGGAGTAATAGAATCATTCATCCTGGGGGAGTAATAGAATCATTAACATGCTGAGGAATAGTATCATTAATCCTAGTCATTAATCCTGGGGGAGTAATAGAATCTTTAACCCAGGGAATAATGTATTCATTAATCCAGGGCGGGTGATAGAGGGATTAAGCTGGGGGTATATTAGAATCATTAACCTGGGGAGTAATAGAATCATTAACCTGGGGGAGGAATAGAATCATTAAGTTGGGGAGTAATAGAATCATTATACTTGGGGAGTAATAGAATCATTAACCTGGGGGAATAATAGAATCATTAACCTGGGGCTGTATTAGAATCATTAACCTGGGGGAATAGTAGAATCATTAACCTGTAGGTGTAATAGAATCATTAACGTTCGGAGTAGTAGAATCATTAACCTTGGGAGTAATAGAACCATTAACCTGGGGAGTAATAGAATCATTAACTTGGGCGAGTAATAGAATCATTAACCTGGGGGAGTAATAGAATCCTTAAGCTGGGGGAGAAATAGAATCATTAACCTGGGGAGTAATAGAATCATTCATCCTGGGGGAGTAATAGAATCATTAACCTGGGGCAGTAATAGAATCATTAACCGGGTGAGTAATAGAATCATTTACCTGGGGAGTAATAGAATCGTTAACCTGGGGGAGTAATAGAATTATTAACCTGGGGGACTAATAGAATCATTAACCTGGGGAGTAATGGAATCATTAACCTGGGGAATAATAGAGTCATTTACCTGGGGAGTAATAGAATCATTAACCTGGGGGAGGAATAGAATCATTAATTTGAGGAGTAATATAATCATTAACCTGGGGAGGAATAGAATCATTAACCTGGGGAGTAATAGAATCATTTACCTGGGGAGTAATAGAATCATTAACCTGGGGGAGGAATTGAATCATTAACCTGGGGAGTAATAGAATCATTAACCTGGGGAGGAATAGAATCATTAACCTGGGGAGTAATAGAATCATTTACCTGGGTTGTAATAGAATCATTGACCTGGGGGAGGAATAGAATCATTACCCCGGGGGAGTATTAGAATCATTAACCTGTGGAGTATTGGAATCATTAACCTGGAGAGTAATTGAATCATTAACCTTTGCAGTAATAGAATCATTAACCCGGGGAGCAATAGAATCATTAATCCTGGGGGAGAAATAGAATCATTTACTTGCGGGAGTAATAGAATCATTAATTTGGGTAGGAATAGAATCATTAACCTGGGGGAGTAATAGAATCATTAACCTGGGTCTTAATAGAATCATTAACCTGCTATGTAATAGAATCCTTAATCCTGGTCATCAATCCAGGGGCAGTAATAGAATCCCTAACCTGTGGTGTAAAGCAATCATTAATCCCACGGGAGTAATAGAGGAACTAACCTGGGGGTGTAATAGAATCATTAACCTGGGGAGTAATAGAATCATTAATCCTTGTGGAGCAATAGAATCATTAACCTGTGGGAGTAGTGGAGTCATTAACTTGGGGGAGTAATCGAATCATTAACATGGGCTGTAATAGTATCATTAATCAGGGGAGTAATAGAATCCTTAACCTGGGGTAGTAATAGAATCCTTAACCTGGGGTAGTAATAGAATCCTTAAGCTGGGGGAAAAATAGAATCATTAACCTGGGGAGTAATAGAATCATTCATCCTGGGGGAGTAATAGAATCATGAACATGCTGAGGAATAGAATCATTCATCCTAGTCATTAATCCTGGGGGAGTAATAGAATCTTTAACCCAGGAAATAATGGAATCATTAATCCAGGGCGAGTGATAGAGGGATTAAGCTGGGGGTATAATAGAATCATTAACCTGGGGAGTAATAGAATCTTTAACCTGGGGAGTAATAGAATCATTAACCTGGGGAGTAATAGAATCATTAACCTGGGGAGTAATAGAGTCATTAACCTGGAGAGTAATAGAATCATTAACCTGGGGAGTAATAGAATCATTAACCTTGGGGAGTAATCATTAACCTGGGGGAGTAATAGAATCATTAACCTGGGGGAGTAATAGAATCATTAACCTGGGGGAGTAATAGAATCATTAACCTGGGGGACTAATCGAATCATTAACCTGGGGAGTAATAGAATAATTAACCTGGGGAGCAATAGAATCATTAACCTGGGGAGTAATAGAATCATTAACCTGGGCAGTAATAGAATCATTAACCTGGGGGAGGAATAGAATCATTAAGTTGGGGAGTAATAGAATCATTAACCTGGGGCTGTATTAGAATCATTAACCTGGGGGAATAGTAGAATCATTAACCTGTAGGAGTAATAGAATCATTAACGTTGGGAGTAGGAGAATCATTAACCTTGGGAGTAATAGAACCATTAACCTGGGGAGTAATAGAATCATTAACTTGGGGGAGTAATCATTAACCTGGGGGAGTAATAGAATCATTAATCTGGGGGAGTAATAGAATCATTAACCTGGGGGAGTAATAGAATCATTAACCTGGGGGAGTAATAGAATCATTAACCTGGGAGAGTAATAGAATCATTAACCTGGGGAGGAATAGAATCATTAACCTGGGGGATTAATCGAATCATTAACCTGGGGAGTAATAGAATCATTAACCTGGGGAGCAATAGAATCATTAACCTGCGGAGTAATAGAATCATTAACCTGGGGAGTAATAGAATCATTTACCTGGGGGAGGAATAGAATCATTAAGTTGGGGAGTAATAGAATCATTATACTTGGGGAGTAATAGAATCATTAACCTGGGGGAGTAATAGAATCATTAACCTGGGGCTGTATTAGAATCATTAACCTGGGGAATAGTAGAATCATTAACCTGTAGGTGTAATAGAATCATTAATGTTGGGAGTAGTAGAATCATTAACCTTTGGAGTATTAGAACCATTAACCTGGGGAGTTATAGAATCATTAACTTGGGGGAGTAATAGAATCATTAACCTGGGGGAGTAATAGAATCCTTCAGCTGGGGGAGAAATAGAATCATTAACCTGGGGAGTAATAGAATCATTCATCCTGGGGGAGTAATACAATTATTAACATGCTGAGGAATAGAATCATTAATCCTAGTCATTAATCCTGGGGGAGTAATAGAATCTTTAACCTGGGAAATAATGGAATCATTAATCCAGGGCGGGTGATAGAGGGATTAAGCTTGGGGTATATTAGAATCATTAACCTGGGGAGTAATAGAATCTTTAACCTGAGGAGTAATAGAATCATTAACCTGGGGAGTAATAGAATCATTAACCTGGGGAATAATAGAGTCATTAACCTGGAGAGTAATAGAATCATTAACCTGGGGAGTAATACAATCATTAACCTTGGGGAGTAATCATTAACCTGGGGGAGTAATAGAATCATTAACCTGGGGGAGTAATAGAATCATTAACCTGGGGGAGTAATAGAATCATTAACCTGGGGGAGTAATAGAATCATTAACCTGGGGAGGAATAGGATCATTAACCTGGGGGAGTAATCGAATCATTAACCTGGGGAGTAATAGAATTATTAACCTGGGGAGGAATAGAATCATTAACCTGGGGAGTAAAAGAATCATTAACCTGGGGAGTAATAGAATCATTAACCTGGGGGAGGAATAGAATCATTAAGTTGGGAAGTAATAGAATCATTATACTTGGGGAGTAATAGAATCATTAACCTGGGGGAGTAATAGAATCATTAACCTGGGGCTGTATTAGAATCATTAACCTGGGGGAATAGTAGAATCATGAACGTTGGGAGTAGTAGAATCATTAACCTTGGGAGTAATAGAACCATTAACCTGGGGAGTAATAGAATCATTAACTTGGGAGAGTAATAGAATCATTAACCTGGGGAGTAGAAGAATCATTACCCTGGGGAGTAATTGAATCATTAACCTTTGCAGTAATAGAATCATTAACCCGGGGAGCAATAGAATCATTAATCCTGGGGGAGAAATAGAATCATTAACTTGCGGGAGTAATAGAATCATTAATTTGGGTAGGAATAGAATCATTAACCTGGGGGAGTAATAGAATCATTAACCTGGGTCATAATAGAATCATTAACCTGCTATGTAATAGAATCATTAATCCTGGTCATCAATCCAGGGGCAGTAATAGAATCCCTAACCTGTGTAGTAAAGCAATCATTAATCTCACGGGAGTAATAGAGGAATTAACCTGGGGGTGTAATAGAACCATTAACCTGGGGAGTAATAGAATCATTAATCCTTGTGGAGCAATAGAATCATTAACCTGTGGGAGTAATGGAGTCATTAACTTGGGGGAGTAATCGAATCATTAACATGGGCTGTAATAGAATCATTAACCTGGGGAGTAATAGAATCATTAACCTGGGGAGTAATAGAATCATTAACCTGGGGGAGGAATAGAATCATTAAGTTGGGGAGTAATAGAATCATTAACCTGGGGAGTAATAGAATCATTCATCCTGGGGGAGTAATAGAATCATTAACCTGGGGGAGTAATAGAATCATGAACCTGTGGAGTAATGGAGTCATTAACTTGGGGGAGTAATCGAATCATTAACATGGGCTGTAATAGAATCATTAACCTGGGGAGTAATAGAATCATTAACCTGGGGGAGGAATAGAATCATTAAGTTGGGGAGTAATAGAATCATTAACCTGGGGAGTAATAGAATCATTCATCCTGGGGGAGTAATAGAATCATTAACCTGGGGGAGTAATAGAATCATTAACCTGGGGAGGAATAGAATCATTAACCTGGGGGAGGAATTGAATCATTAACCTGGGGATGTATTAGAATCATTAACCTGGGGGATTAGTAGAATCATTAACCTGGATGTGTAATAGAATCATTAACGTTGGGAGTAGTACAATCATTAACCTTGGGAGTAATAGAATCATTAACCTGGGGAGTAATAGAATCATTAAACTGGGGAGTAATAGAATCATTAACCTGGGGAGTTTTGGAATCATTAACCTCGGGAGTAGTAGAATCATTATCCTGGGGAGTAATAGAATCATTAACCTGGGGAGTAATAGAATCATTAACCTGTGGGAGTAATAGAATCATTAACCTGGGGGAGTAATAGAATCATTAACCTGTGGCGTAGTAGAATCATTAACCTAGGGATTAATAGAATCATTAACCTGCGGAGTAATAGAATCATTAACCTGGGGGAGTAATAGAATCATTAACCTGGGGGAGTAATAGAATCATTAATCTGGGGGAGTAATAGAATCATTAACCTGGGGGTGTAATAGAATCATTAACCTGGGGGAGTAATAGAATCATTAACCTGGGGAGGAATAGAATCATTAACCTGGGGGAGGAATTGAATCATTAACCTGGGGATGTATTAGAATCATTAACCTGGGGGATTAGTAGAATCATTAACCTGGATGTGTAATAGAATCATTAACGTTGGGAGTAGTACAATCATTAACCTTGGGAGTAATTGAATCATTAACCTGGGGAGTAATAGAATCATTAACCTGGGGAGTAATAGAATCATTAACCTGGGGAGTTTTGGAATCATTAACCTGGGGAGTCGTAGAATCATTATCCTGGGGAGTAATAGAATCATTAACCTGGGGAGTAATAGAATCATTAACCTGTGGGAGTAATAGAATCATTAACCTGGGGGAGTAATAGAATCATTAACCTGTGGCGTAGTAGAATCATTAACCTAGGGATTAATAGAATCATTAACCTGCGGAGTAATAGAATCATTAACCTGGGGGAGTAATAGAATCATTAATCTGGGGGAGGAATAGAATCATTAACCTGGGGGTATGGTAGAATCATTAACCTGGAGGAGTAATAGAATCATTAACGTTGGGAGTAGTAGAATCATTAACCTGGGGAGTAATAGAATCATTAACCTGGGGGTGTAATAGAATCATTAACCTGGGGCGTAATAGAATCATTAACCAGGGGGAGTAATAGAATCATTCACCTTGGGGAGTAATAGAATCATTAACCTGTGGAGTAGTAGAATCATTAACCTAGGGATTAATAAAATCATTAACCTGCGGAGTTTTAGAATCATTAACCTGGGGGAGTAATAGAATCATTAACCTGTGGGAGGAATAGAATCATTAACTTGTGGAGTAATAGAATCATTAACCTGGGGGAGCAATAGAATCATTAACCTGGGGACTAGTAGAATTATTAACTTGGGGAGTAATAGAATCATTAACCTGGGGGAGTAATAGAATCATTAACCTGGGGAGTAGTAGAATCATTAATCTGCAGAGTAATAGAATCATTAACCTGAGGAGTAATTGAATCATTATCCTTGGGAGTAATAGGATCATTAACCTGGGGGAGTAATAGAATCATTAACCTGTGGGAGGAATAGAATCATTAACCTGGGGGAGGAATAGAATCATTAACCTGGGGAGTAATAGAGTCATTAACCTGGGAAATAATAGAAACATTAACCTGGGGGAGTAATAGAGTCATTAACCTGGGGAGTAATAGAATCATTAACCTGGGGGAGTAATAGAATCATTTACTTGGGGTGTAATAAAATCATTATCCTGGGGGAGGAATAGAATCATTAACCTGGGGAGTAATAGATTCATTAACCTGGGGAGTAATAGAATCATTAACCTGGGGAGGAATAGAGTCATTAACCTGGGGGAGGAATAGAATCATTAACCTGGGGAGTAATAGAATCATTAACCTGGGGAGTAATAGAATCATTAACCTGCGGAGGAACAGAATCATTAACCTGGGGAGTAATAGAACCATTTACCTGGGGAGTAATAGAATCATTTACCTGGGGGAGGAATAGAATCATTAACCTGGGGGAGGAATAGAATCATTAACCTTGGGGGTAATAGAATCATTGAACTGGGGGAGGATTCGAATCATTAACCCGGGGGTGTATTAGAATCATTAACCTGTGGAGTAATAGTATCATTAACCTGTAGAGTAATGGAATCATTAACCTGGAGAGTAATTGAATCATTAACCTTTGCAGTAATAGAATCATTAACCCGGGGAGCAATAGAATCATTAATCCTGGGGGAGAAATAGAATCATTAACCTGTGGGAGTAATAGAATCATTAATTTGGGTAGGAATAGAAGCATTAACCTGGGGGAGTAATAGAATCATTAACCTGGGTCATAATAGAATCATTAACCTGCTATGTAATAGAATCATTAATCCTGGTCATCAATCCAGGGGCAGTAATAGAATCCCTAACCTGGGGAGTAAAGCAATCATTAATTCCACGGGAGTAATAGAGGAATTAACCTGGGGGTGTAATAGAATCATTAACCTGGGGAGTAATAGAATCATTAATCCGTGTGGAGTAATAGAATCATTAACCTGTGGGTGTAGTGGAGTCATTAACTTGGGGGAGTAATGGAATCATTAACATGGGCTGTAATAGAATCATTAATCAGGGGAGTAATAGAATCCTTAACCTGGGGTAGTAATAGACTACTTAACTTTGGGGAGAAATAGAATCATTAACCTGGGGAGTAATAGAATCATTCATCTTGGGGGTTAATAGAATCATTAACATGCTGAGGAATAGAATCATTAAACCTAGTCATTAATCCTGGGGGAGTAATAGAAACTTTAGCCTGGGGAATATTGGAATCATTAATCCAGGGCGAGTAATAGAGGGATTAACCTGGGGGTTTAATAGATTCATTAACCTGGGGAGTAATAGAATCATTAATCCTTGGGGAGTAATAGAGTCATTATCCTGGGGAGTAATAGAATCATTAACCTGTGGAGTAATAGAATCATTAACCTGTGGAGTAATAGAGTCATTAACCTGGGGAGTAATAGAATCATTAACCTTGGGGAGTAATAAATCATTAACCTGGGGGAGTAATAGAATCATTAACCTTGTGGAGTAATAGAATCATTAACCTGGGGGAGTAATAGAATCATTAACCTGGGGGAGTAATAGAATCATTAACCTGGGGAGGAATAGGATCATTAACCTGGGGGAGTAATCGAATCATTAACCTGGGGAGTAATAGAATCATTAACCTGGGGAGGAATAGAATCATTAACCTGGGGAGTAATAGAATCATTAACCTGTGGAGTAATACAATCATTAACCTGGTGGTGTAATAGAATGATTAACCTGGGGGAGTATTAGAATCATTAACCTGGGGGAGGAATAGAATCATTAAGCTGGGGAGTAATAGAATCATTATACTTGCTGAGTAATAGAATCATTAACCTGGGGGAGTAATAGAATCATTAACCTGGGGTGTATTAGAATCATTAACATGGGGGAATAGTAGAATCATTAACCTGGAGGAATAATAGAATCAGTTACGTTGGGAGTAGTAGAATCATTAACCTTGGGAGTAATAGAATCATTAAACCTGGGGGAGGAATAGAATCATTAACCTGGGGAGTAGTAGAATCATTATCCAGGGGTGTAATAGAATCATTAACCTGGGGAGTAATAGAATCATTAACCTGTGGAGTAATAGAATCATTAACCTGGGGAGTAATAGAATCATTAACCTGGGGAGTAGTAGATTCATTAACTTGGGGAGTAATAGAATCATTATCCTGGGGGAGTAATAGAATCATTAACCTGGGGAGTAGTAGAATCATTAACCTGTCAAGTAGTAGAATCATTAATCTGCGGAGTAATAGAATCATTATCCTGGGGAGTAATAGAATCATTATCCTTGGGAGTAATAGAATCATTAACCTGGGGGAGTAATAGAATCATTAACCTGGGGGAGGATTAGAATCATTAACCTGTGGGAGGAATAGATTCATTAACCTGGGGAGTAATAGAATCATTAACCTGGGGAGTAATAGAAACATTAACCTGGGGGAGGAATAGATTCATTAACCTGGGGAGTAATAGAATCATTAACCTGGGGTGTAATAGAATCATTGACCTGGGGGAGTAATAGAATCATTAACCTGTGGAGTAATAGAATCGTTAACCTGGGGGAGTAATAGAATCATTATCCTGGGGACTAATAGAATCATTAACCTGCGGAGTAATAGAATTATTAGTCTGGGGAGCAATAGAATCATTAACCTGGGGAATAATAGAATCATTTACCTGGGGAGTAATAGAATCATTAACCTGGGGGAAGAATAGAATCATTAACTTGGGGAGTAATATAATCATTAACCTGGGGAGGAATAGAATCATTAACCTGGGGAGTAATAGAATCATTTACCTGGTGAGTAATAGAATCATTAACCTGGGGGAGGAATAGAATCATTAACCTGGGGAGTAATAGAATCATTAACCTGGGGAGGAATAGAATCATTAACCTGGGGAGTAATAGAATCATTTACCTGGGGAGTAATAGAATCATTAACCCGGAGGAGTATTAGAATCATTAACCTGTGGAGTAATGGAATCATTAACCTGGAGAGTAATTGAATCATTAACCTTTGCTGTAATGGACTCATTAACCCGGGGAGCAATAGAATCATTAATCCTGGGGGAGAAATAGAATCATTAACTTGCGGGAGTAATAGAATCATTAATTTGGGTAGGAATAGAATCATTAACCTGGGGGAGTAGTAGAATCATTAACCTAGGTCTTTATAGAATCATTAACCTGCTATGTAATAGAATCATTAATCCTGGTCATCAATCCAGGGGCAGTAATAGAATCCCTAACCTGTGGTGTAAATCAATCATTAATCCCACGGGAGTAATAGAGGAATTAACCTGGGAGTGTAATAGAATCATTAACCTGGGGAGTAATAGAATCATTAATCCTTGTGGAGCAATAGAATCATTAACCTGTGGGAGTAGTGGAGTCATTAACTTGGGGGAGTAATGGAATCATTAACATGGGCTGTAATAGAATCATTAATCAGGGGAGTAATAGAATCCTTAACCTGGGGTAGTAATAGAATCCTTAACCTGGGGTAGTAATAGAATCCTTAAGCTGGGGGAGAAATAGAATCATTAACCTGGGGAGTAATAGAATCATTCATCCTGGGGGTTTAATAGAATCATTAACATGCTGAGGAATAGAATCATTAATCCTAGTCATTAATCCTGGGGGAGTAATAGAATCTTTAACCCAGGGAATAATGGAATCATTAATCCAGGGCGGGTGATAGAGTGATTAAGCTGGGGGTATATTAGAATCATTAACCTGGGTAGTAATAGAATCTTTAACCTGGGGAGTAATAGAATCATTAACCTGGGGAGTAATAGAATCATTAACCTGGGGAGTAATAGAGTCATTAACCTGGAGAGTAATAGAATCATTAACCTTGGGGAGTAATCATTAACCTGGGGGAAGTAATAGAATCATTAACCTGGGGGAGTAATAGAATCATTAACCTGGGGGAGTAATAGAATCATTAACCTGGGGGACTAATCTAATCATTAACCTGGGGAGTAATAGAATCATTAACCTGGGGAGCAATAAAATCATTAACCTGGGGAGTAATAGAATCATTAACCTGGGGAGTAATAGAATCATTAACCTGGGGGAGGAATAGAATCATTAAGTTGGGGAGTAATAGAATCATTATACTTGGGAAGTAATAGAATCATTAACCTGGGGGAGTAATAGAATCATTAACCTGGGGCTGTATTAGAATCATTAACCTGGGGGAATAGTGGAATCATTAACCTGTAGGAGTAATAGAATCATTAACGTTGGGTGTAGTAGAATCATTGACCTTGGGAGTAATAGAACCATTAACCTGGGGAGTATATAGAATCATTAACTTGGGGGAGTAATCATTAACCTGGGGGTGTAATAGAATCATTAACCTGGGGGAGTAATAGAATCATTAACCTGGGGGAGTAATAGAATCATTAACCTGGGGGAGTAATAGAATCATTAACCTGGGGAGGAATAGAATCATTAACCTGGGGGACTAATCGAATCATTAACCTGGGGAGTAATAGAATCATTAACCTGGGGAGCAATAGAATCATTAACCTGGTGAGTAATAGAATCATTAATCTGGGGAGTAATAGAATCATTAACTTGGGGAGTAATAGAATCATTAACCTGGGGGAGTAATAGAATCATTAACCTGGGGCTGTATTAGAATCATTAACCTGGGGGAATAGTAGAATCATTAACCTGTAGGAGTAATAGAATCATTAACGTTGGGAGTAGTAGAATCATTAACCTTGGGAGTAATAGAACCATTAACCTGGGGAGTAATAGAATCATTAACTTGGGGGAGAAATAGAATCATTAACCTGGGGAGTAATAGAATCATTCATCCTGGGGGAGTAATAGAATCATTAACATGCTGAGGAATAGAATCATTAATCCTAGTCATTAATCCTGGGGGAGTAATAGAATCTTTAACCTGGGAAATAATGGAATCATTAATCCAGGGCGGGTGATAGAGGGATTAAGCTGGGGGTATATTAGAATCATTAACCTGGGGAGTAATAGAATCATTAACCTGGGGGAGGAATAGAATCATTAACCTGTGGAGTAATAGAATCATTAACCTGGGGAGTAATAGAATCATTAACCAGGGGAGTAGTTGAATCATTAACTTGTGGAGTAATAGAATCATTAACCTGGGGGAGTAATAGAATCATTAACCTGGGGGAGTAATAGAATCATTAACCTGGGGCTGTAATAGAATCATTAACCTGGGGGTATAGTAGAATCATTAACCTGTGGAGTAGTAAAATCATTAACCTAGGGATTAATAGAATCATTAACCCGCGGAGTTTTAGAATCATTAACCTGGGTGAGTAATAGAATCATTAACCTGTGGGAGGAATAGAATCATTAACTTGTGGAGTAATAGAATCATTAACCTGGGGAGCAATAGAATCATTAATCTGGGGACTAGTAGAATTATTAACCTGGGGAGTAATAGAATCATTAACCTGGGGGAGTAATAGAATCATTAATCCTTGTGGAGCAATAGAATCATTAACCTGTGGGAGTAGTGGAGTCATTAACTTGGGGGAGTAATCGAATCATTAACATGGGCTGTAATAGAATCATTAACCTTGGTGAGTAATCATTAAACTGAGGGAGTAATAGAATCATTAACCTGGGGAGGAATAGAATCATTAACCTGGGGGAGTAATCGAATCATTAACCTGGGGAGTAATAGAATTATTAACTTGGGGAGGAATAGAATCATTAACCTGGGGAGTAATAGAATCATTAACCTGGGGAGTAATAGAATCATTAACCTGTGGAGGAATAGAATAATTAAGTTGGGGAGTAATAGAATCATTATACTTGGGGAGTAATAGAATCATTAACCTGGGGGAGGAATTGAATCATTAACCTGGGGATGTATTAGAATCATTAACCTGGGGGATTAGTAGAATCATTAACCTGGATGAGTAATAGAATCATTAACGTTGGGAGTAATAGAATCATTAACCTTGGGAGTAATAGAATCATTAACCTGGGGAGTAATAGAATCATTAACCTGGGGGAGTTTTGGAATCATTAACCTGGGGAGTAGTAGAATCATTATCCTGGGGAGTAATAGAATCATTAACCTGGGGAGTAATAGAATCATTAACCTGTGGGAGTAATAGAATCATTAACCTGGGGGAGTAATAGAATCATTAACCTGTGGCGTAGTGGAATCATTAACCTAGGGATTAATAGAATCATTATCCTGCGGAGTAATAGAATCATTAACCTGGGGGAGTAATAGAATCATTAACCTGGGGGAGGAATAGAATCATTAACCTGTGGAGTAATAGAATCATTAACCTGGGGAGTAATAGAATCATTAACCAGGGGAGTAGTTGAATCATTAACTTGTGGAGTAATAGAATCAATAACCTGGGGGAGTAATAGAATCATTAACCTGGGGGAGTAATAGAATCATTAACCTGGGGCTGTAATAGAATCATTATTCTGGGGGTATAGTAGAATCATTAACCTGTGGAGTAGTAAAATCATTAACCTAGGGATTAATAGAATCATTAACCCGCGGAGTTTTAGAATCATTAACCTGGGTGAGTAATAGAATCATTAACCTGTGGGAGGAATAGAATCATTAACTTGTGGAGTAATAGAATCATTAACCTGGGGAGCAATAGAATCATTAATCTGGGGACTAGTAGAATTATTAACCTGGGGAGTAATAGAATCATTAACCTGGGGGAGTAATAGAATCATTAACCTGGGGAGTAGTAGAATCATTAACCTGTCGAGTAGTAGAATCATTAATCTGCAGAGTAATAGAATCATTAACCTGAGGAGTAATTGAATCATTATCCTTGGGAGTAATAGGATCATTAACCTGGGGGAGTGATAGAATCATTAACCTGTGGGAGGAATAGAATCATTAACCTGGAGGAGGAATAGAATCATTAACCTGGGGAGTAATAGAATCATTAACCTGGGGAGTAATTGAAACATTTACCTGGGGGAGGAATAGAATCATTAACCTGGGGAGTAATAGAATCATTAACCTGGGGAGTAATAGAATCATTAACCTGGGGAGTAATAGAATCATTAACCTGGGGGAGTAATAGCATCATTTACTTGGGGTGTGATAAAATCATTAACCTGGGGGAGGAATAGAATCATTAACCTGGGGAGTAATAGAATCATTAACCTGGGGAGTAATAGAGTCATTAACCTGGGGGAGGAATAGAATCATTAACCTGGGGAGTAATAGAATCATTAACCTGGGGAGTAATAGAATCATTAACCTGGGGAGGAATATAATCATTAACCTGGGGAGTAATAGAACCATTTACCTGGGGAGTAATAGAATCATTTACCTGGGGGAGGAATAGAATCATTAACCTGGGGGAGGAATAGAATCAGTAACTTTGGGAGTAATAGAATCATTGACCTGGGGGAGGATTCGAATCATTAACCCGGGTGTGTATTAGAATCATTAACCTGTGGAGTAATAGAATCGTTAACCTGTGGAGTAATGGAATCATTAACCTGGAGAGTAATTGAATCATTAACCTTTGCAGTAATAGAATCATTAACCCGGGGAGCAATAGAATCATTAATCCTGGGGGAGAAATAGAATCATTAACCTGCGGGAGTAATAGAATCATTAATTTGGGTAGGAATAGAAGCATTAACCTGGGGGAGTAATAGAATCATTAACCTGGGTCATAATAGAATCATTAACCTGCTATGTAATAGAATCATTAATCCTGGTCATCAATCCAGGGGCAGTAATAGAATCCCTAACCTGGGGAGTAAAGCAATCATTAATCCCACGGGAGTAATAGAGGAATTAACCTGGGGGTGTAATAGAATCATTAACCTGGGGAGTAATAGAATCATTAATCCGTGTGGAGTAATAGAATCATTAACCTGTGGGAGTAGTGGAGTCATTAACTTGGGGGAGTAATGGAATCATTAACATGGGCTGTAATAGAATCATTAATCAGGGGAGTAATAGAATCCTTAACCTGGGGTAGTAATAGAATACTTAACTTTGGGGAGAAATAGAATCATTAACCTGGGGAGTAATAGAATCATTCATCCTGGTGGGTAATAGAATCTTTAACATGCTGAGGAATAGAATCATTAATCCTAGTCATTTATCCTGGGGGAGTAATAGAAACTTTAACCTGGGGAATATTGGAATCATTAATCCAGGGCGAGTAATAGAGGGATTAACCTGGGGGTTTAATAGATTCATTAACCTGGGGAGTAATAGAGTCATTAACCTGGGGAGTAATAGAATCATTAACCTGGGGAGTAATAGAATCATTAACCTGTGGAGTAATAGAGTCATTAACCTGGGGAGTAATAGAATCATTAACCTTGGGGAGTAATAAATCATTAACCTGGGGGAGTAATAGAATCATTAACCTGGTGGAGTAATAGAATCATTATACTTGCTGAGTAATAGAGTCATTAACCTGGGGGAGTAATAGAATCATTAACCTGGGGTGTATTAGAATCATTAACATGGGGGAATAGTAGAATCATTAACCTGGAGGAGTAATAGAATCATTAACATTGGGAGTAGTAGAATCATTAACCTTGGGAGTAATAGAATCATTAACCTGGGGGAGTAATAGAATCATTAACCTGGGGATTAGTAGAATCATTATCCAGGGGAGTAATAGAATCATTAACCTGGGGAGTAGTAGAATCATTAACCTGTCAAGTAGTAGAATCTTTAATCTGTGGAGTAATAGAATCATTAACCTGGGGAGTACTAGAATCATTATCCTTGGGAGTAATAGAATCATTAACCTGGGGGAGTAATAGAATCATTAACCTGGGGGAGGAATAGAATCATTAACCTTTGGGAGGAATAGAATCATTAACCTGGGGAGTAATAGAATCATTAACCTGGGGAGTAATAGAAACATTAACCTGGGGGAGGAATAGATTCATTAACCTGGGGAGTAATAGAATCATTAACCTGGGGAGTAATAGAATGATTGACCTGGTGGAGTAATAGAATCATTAACCCGTGGAGTAATAGAATCGTTAACCTGGGGGAGTAATAGAATCATTAACCTGGGGACTAATAGACTCATTAACCTGCGGAGTAATAGAATTATTAATCTGGGGAGCAATAGAATCATTAACCTGGGGAGGAATAGAATCATTAACCTGTGGGAGTAGTGGAGTCATTAACTTGGGGGAGTAATCGAATCATTAACATGGGCTGTAATAGAATCATTAACCTTGGTGAGTAATCATTAAACTGAGGGAGTAATAGAATCATTAACCTGGGGAGGAATAGAATCATTAACCTGGGGGAGTAATCGAATCATTAACCTGGGGAGTAATAGAATTATTAACCTGGGGAGGAATAGAATCATTAACCTGGGGAGTAACAGAATCATTAACCTGGGGAGTAATAGAATCATTAACCTGGGGAGGAATAGAATAATTAAGTTGGGGAGTAATAGAATCATTATACTTGGGGAGTAATAGAATCATTAACCTGGGGGAGTAATAGAATCATTAACCTGGGGGAGTAATAGAATCATTAACCTGGGGGAGTAATAGAATCATTAACCTGGGGAGGAATAGAATCATTAACCTGGGGGAGGAATTGAATCATTAACCTGGGGATGTATTAGAATCATTAACCTGGGGGATTAGTAGAATCATTAACCTGGATGAGTAATAGAATCATTAACGTTGGGAGTAATAGAATCATTAACCTTGGGAGTAATAGAATCATTAACCTGGGGAGTAATAGAATCATTAACCTGGGGGAGTTTTGGAATCATTAACCTGGGGAGTAGTAGAATCATTATCCTGGGGAGTAATAGAATCATTAACCTGGGGAGTAATAGAATCATTAACCTGTGGGAGTAATAGAATCATTAACCTGGGGGAGTAATAGAATCATTAACCTTTGGCGTAGTGGAATCATTAACCTAGGGATTAATAGAATCATTATCCTGCGGAGTAATAGAATCATTAACCTGGGGGAGTAATAGTATCATTAACCTGGGGGAGGAATAGAATCATTAACCTGTGGAGTAATAGAATCATTAACCTGGGGAGTAATAGAATCATTAACCAGGGGAGTAGTTGAATCATTAACTTGTGGAGTAATAGAATCATTAACCTGGGGGAGTAATAGAATCATTAACCTGGGGGAGTAATAAAATCATTTACCTGGGGCTGTAATAGAATCATTATTCTGGGGGTATAGTAGAATCATTAACCTGTGGAGTAGTAAAATCATTAACCTAGGGATTAATAGAATCATTAACCTGCGGAGTTTTAGAATCATTAACCTGGGTGAGTAATAGAATCATTAACCTGTGGGAGGAATAGAATCATTAACTTGTGGAGTAATAGAATCATTAACCTGGGGAGCAATAGAATCATTAATCTGGGGACTAGTAGAATTATTAACCTGGGGAGTAATAGAATCATTAACCTGGGGGAGTAATAGAATCATTAACCTGGGGAGTAGTAGAATCATTAACCTGTCGAGTAGTAGAATCATTAATCTGCAGAGTAATAGAATCATTATCCTTGGGAGTAATAGGATCATTAACCTGGGGGAGTGATAGAATCATTAACCTGTGGGAGGAATAGAATCATTAACCTGGGGGAGGAATAGAATCATTAACCTGGGGAGTAATAGAATCATTAACCAGGGGAGTAATTGAAACATTTACCTGGGGGAGGATTAGAGTCATTCACCTGGGGAGTAATAGAATCATTAACCTGGGGAGTAATAGAATCATTAACGTGGGGGAGTAATAGAATCATTTACTTGGGGTGTGATAAAATCATTAACCTGGGGGAGGAATAGAATCATTAACCTGGGGAGTAATAGAATCATTAACCTGGGGAGTAATAGAGTCATTAACCTGGGGGAGGAATAGAATCATTAACCTGGGGAGTAATAGAATCATTAACCTGGGGACTAATAGACTCATTAACCTGCGGAGTAATAGAATTATTAATCTGGGGAGCAATAGAATCATTAACCTGGGGAGGAATAGAATCATTAACCTGTGGGAGTAGTGGAGTCATTAACTTGGGGGAGTAATCGAATCATTAACATGGGCTGTAATAGAATCATTAACCTTGGTGAGTAATCATTAAACTGAGGGAGTAATAGAATCATTAACCTGGGGAGGAATAGAATCATTAACCTGGGGGAGTAATCGAATCATTAACCTGGGGAGTAATAGAATTATTAACCTGGGGAGGAATAGAATCATTAACCTGGGGAGTAACAGAATCATTAACCTGGGGAGTAATAGAATCATCAACCTGGGGAGGAATAGAATAATTAAGTTGGGGAGTAATAGAATCATTATACTTGGGGAGTAATAGAATCATTAACCTGGGGGAGTAATAGAATCATTAACCTGGGGGAGTAATAGAATCATTAACCTGGGGGAGTAATAGAATCATTAACCTGGGGAGGAATAGAATCATTAACCTGGGGGAGGAATTGAATCATTAACCTGGGGATGTATTAGAATCATTAACCTGGGGGATTAGTAGAATCATTAACCTGGATGAGTAATAGAATCATTAACATTGGGAGTAATAGAATCATTAACCTTGGGAGTAATAGAATCATTAACCTGGGGAGTAATAGAATCATTAACCTGGGGGAGTTTTGGAATCATTAACCTGGGGAGTAGTAGAATCATTATCCTGGGGAGTAATAGAATCATTAACCTGGGGAGTAATAGAATCATTAACCTGTGGGAGTAATAGAATCATTAACCTGGGGGAGTAATAGAATCATTAACCTTTGGCGTAGTGGAATCATTAACCTAGGGATTAATAGAATCATTATCCTGCGGAGTAATAGAATCATTAACCTGGGGGAGTAATAGTATCATTAACCTGGGGGAGGAATAGAATCATTAACCTGTGGAGTAATAGAATCATTAACCTGGGGAGTAATAGAATCATTAACCAGGGGAGTAGTTGAATCATTAACTTGTGGAGTAATAGAATCATTAACCTGGGGGAGTAATAGAATCATTAACCTGGGGGAGTAATAAAATCATTTACCTGGGGCTGTAATAGAATCATTATTCTGGGGGTATAGTAGAATCATTAACCTGTGGAGTAGTAAAATCATTAACCTAGGGATTAATAGAATCATTAACCTGCGGAGTTTTAGAATCATTAACCTCGGTGAGTAATAGAATCATTAACCTGTGGGAGGAATAGAATCATTAACTTGTGGAGTAATAGAATCATTAACCTGGGGAGCAATAGAATCATTAATCTGGGGACTAGTAGAATTATTAACCTGGGGAGTAATAGAATCATTAACCTGGGGGAGTAATAGAATCATTAACCTGGGGAGTAGTAGAATCATTAACCTGTCGAGTAGTAGAATCATTAATCTGCAGAGTAATAGAATCATTATCCTTGGGAGTAATAGGATCATTAACCTGGGGGAGTGATAGAATCATTAACCTGTGGGAGGAATAGAATCATTAACCTGGGGGAGGAATAGAATCATTAACCTGGGGAGTAATAGAATCATTAACCAGGGGAGTAATTGAAACATTTACCTGGGGGAGGATTAGAGTCATTCACCTGGGGAGTAATAGAATCATTAACCTGGGGAGTAATAGAATCATTAACGTGGGGGAGTAATAGAATCATTTACTTGGGGTGTGATAAAATCATTAACCTGGGGGAGGAATAGAATCATTAACCTGGGGAGTAATAGAATCATTAACCTGGGGAGTAATAGAGTCATTAACCTGGGGGAGGAATAGAATCATTAACCTGGGGAGTAATAGAATCATTAACCTGGGGAGTAATAGAATCATTAACCTGGGGAGGAATATAATCATTAACCTGGGGAGTAATAGAACCATTTACCTGGTGAGTAATAGAATCATTTGCCTGGGGGAGGAATAGAATCATTAACCTGGGGGAGGAATAGAATCAGTAACTTTGGGAGTAATAGAATCATTGACCTGGGGGAGGATTCGAATCATTAACCCGGGTGTGTATTAGAATCATTAACCTGTGGAGTAATAGAATCGTTAACCTGTGGAGTAATGGAATCATTAACCTGGAGAGTAATTGAATCATTAACCTTTGCAGTAATAGAATCATTAACCCGGGGAGCAATAGAATCATTAATCCTGGGGGAGAAATAGAATCATTAACCTGCGGGAGTAATAGAATCATTAATTTGGGTAGGAATAGAAGCATTAACCTGGGGGAGTAATAGAATCATTAACCTTGGTCATAATAGAATCATTAACCTGCTATGTAATAGAATCATTAATCCTGGTCATCAATCCAGAGGCAGTAATAGAATCCCTAACCTGGGGAGTAAAGCAATCATTCATCCCACGGGAGTAATAGAGGAATTAACCTGGGTGTGTAATAGAATCATTAACCTGGGGAGTAATATAATCATTAATCCGTGTGGAGTAATAGAATCATTAACCTGTGGGAGTAGTGGAGTCATTAACTTGGGGGAGTAATGGAATCATTAACATGGGCTGTAATAGAATCATTAATCAGGGGAGTAATAGAATCCTTAACCTGGGGTAGTAATAGAATACTTAACTTTGGGGAGAAATAGAATCATTAACCTGGGGAGTAATAGAATCATTCATCCTGGTGGGTAATAGAATCTTTAACATGCTGAGGAATAGAATCATTAATCCTAGTCATTTATCCTGGGGGAGTAATAGAAACTTTAACCTGGGGAATATTGGAATCATTAATCCAGGGCGAGTAATAGAGGGATTAACCTGGGGGGTTTAATAGATTCATTAATCTGGGGAGTAATAGAGTCATTAACCTGGGGAGTAATAGAATCATTAACCTGGGGAGTAATAGAATCATTAACCTGTGGAGTAATAGACTCATTAACCTGGGGAGTAATAGAATCATTAACCTTGGGGAGTAATAATTCATTAACCTGGAGTAATAGAATCATTAACCTGGTGGAGTAATAGAATCATTATACTTGCTGAGTAATAGAATCATTAACCTGTGGGAGTAATAGAATCATTAACCTGGGGTGTATTAGAATCATTAACATGGGGGAATAGTAGAATCATTAACCTGGAGGAGTAATAGAATCATTAACATTGGGAGTAGTAGAATCATTAACCTTGGGAGTAATAGAATCATTAACCTGGGGGAGTAATAGAATCATTAACCTGGGGATTAGTAGAATCATTATCCAGGGGAGTAATAGAATCATTAACCTGGGGAGTAGTAGAATCATTAACCTGTCAAGTAGTAGAATCTTTAATCTGTGGAGTAATAGAATCATTAACCTGGGGGAGTAATAGAATCATTAACCTGGGGGAAGAATAGAATCATTAACCTTTGGGAGGAATAGAATCATTAACCTGGGGAGTAATAGAATCATTAACCTGGGGAGTAATAGAAACATTAACCTGGGGGAGGAATAGATTCATTAACCTGGGGAGTAATAGAATCATTAACCTGGGGAGTAATAGAATGATTGACCTGGTGGAGTAATAGAATCATTAACCCGTGGAGTAATAGAATCGTTAACCTGGGGGAGTAATAGAATCATTAACCTGGGGACTAATAGACTCATTAACCTGCGGAGTAATAGAATTATTAATCTGGGGAGCAATAGAATCATTAACCTGGGGAGGAATAGAATCATTAACCTGTGGGAGTAGTGGAGTCATTAACTTGGGGGAGTAATCGAATCATTAACATGGGCTGTAATAGAATCATTAACCTTGGTGAGTAATCATTAAACTGAGGGAGTAATAGAATCATTAACCTGGGGAGGAATAGAATCATTAACCTGGGGGAGTAATCGAATCATTAACCTGGGGAGTAATAGAATTATTAACCTGGGGAGGAATAGAATCATTAACCTGGGGAGTAACAGAATCATTAACCTGGGGAGTAATAGAATCATTAACCTGGGGAGGAATAGAATAATTAAGTTGGGGAGTAATAGAATCATTATACTTGGGGAGTAATAGAATCATTAACCTGGGGGAGTAATAGAATCATTAACCTGGGGGAGTAATAGAATCATTAACCTGGGGGAGTAATAGAATCATTAACCTGGGGAGGAATAGAATCATTAACCTGGGGGAGGAATTGAATCATTAACCTGGGGATGTATTAGAATCATTAACCTGGGGGATTAGTAGAATCATTAACCTGGATGAGTAATAGAATCATTAACGTTGGGAGTAATAGAATCATTAACCTTGGGAGTAATAGAATCATTAACCTGGGGAGTAATAGAATCATTAACCTGGGGGAGTTTTGGAATCATTAACCTGGGGAGTAGTAGAATCATTATCCTGGGGAGTAATAGCATCATTAACCTGGGGAGTAATAGAATCATTAACCTGTGGGAGTAATAGAATCATTAACCTGGGGGAGTAATAGAATCATTAAACTGCGTTATAATAGAATCATTAACCTGCTATGTCATAGAATCATTAATCCTGGTCATCAATCCAGGGGCAGTAATAGAATCCCTAACCTGGGAATTAAAGCAATCATTAATCCCATGGGAGTAATAGAGGAATTAACCTTGGGAGTAATAGAATCATTAACCTGGGGAGTAATAGAATCAGTAACCCGGGGGAGTAATAGAATCATTAACCTGGGGAGTAATAGAATCATTATCCTTGGGAGTAATAGAATCATTAACCTGGGGGAGTAATAGAATCATTAACCTTGGGATTAATAGAATCATTAACCTGCGGAGTAAAAGAATCGTTACCCTGGGGGACTATTAGAATCATTAACCTGTAGGAGGAATAGAATCATTAACCTGGGGAGTAATAGAATCATTAACCTGGGGAGCAGTAGATTCATTAACTTGGGGAGTAATAGAATCATTAACCTGGGGGAGTAATAGAATCATTAACCTGGGGAGTAGTAGAATCATCAACCTGTCAAGTAGTAGAATCTTTAATCTGCGGAGTAATAGAATCATTAACCTGGGGAGTGATAGAATCAATATCCTTGGGAGTAATAGGATCATTAACCTGGGGGAGTAATAGAATCATTAACCTGGGGAAGGAATAGAATCATTAACCTGGGGGAGGAATTGAATCATTAACCTGGGGAGTAATAGAATCATTAACCTGGAGAGTGATAGAAACATTAACCTGGGGAGGAATAGATTCATTAACCTGGGGAGTAATAGAATCATTAACCTGGGGAGTAATAGAATCATTAACCTGGGGGAGTAATAGAACATTAGCCTGTGGAGTAATAGAATCGTTACCCTGGGGGAGTAATAGAATCATTAACCTGGGGACTAATAGAATCATTAACCTGCGGAGTAATAGAATTATTAATCTGGGGAGCAATAGAATCATTAGTCTGGGGAGGAACAGAATCATTAACCTGGTGAGGAATAGAATCATTTACCTGGGGAGTAATAGAATCATTAACCTGGGGGAGGAATAGAATCATTAACCTTTGGGAGTAATAGAATCATTAACCTGGGGAGTAATAGAATCATTAACCTGGGGGAGGAATAGAATCATTAACCTTGGGAGTAATAGAATCATTAACCTGTGGAGTAATAGAATCATTAAACTGGGGAGGAATAGAATCATTAATCTGGTGGAGCAATAGAATCATTAACCTGGGGGAGGAATAGAATCATTAACCTGAGGAGTAATAGAATTTTTGACCTGGGGGAGGAATAAAATCATTAACCCGGGGGAGTAATAGAATCATTAACCTCTGGAGTAATAGAATCATTAATCCTTGGGGAGTAATAGAGTCATTAACCTGGGGAGTAATAGAATCATTAACCTGGGGAGTAATAGAATCATTAACCTGGTGAGTAATAGAATCATTAACCTGTGGAGTAATTGAGTCATTAACTTGGGGAGTAATAGATTCATTAACCTGGGGAGTAATAGAATCATTAACCTTGGGGAGTATTAAATCATTAACCTGGGGGACTAATAGAATCATTAACCTGGGGGAGGAATAGAATCATTAACCTTGGGGAGTAATAGAATCATTAACCTGGGGGAGTAATAGAATCATTAACCTGGGGGGGGAATAGAATCATTAACCTGGGGGAGTAATCGAATCATTAACCTGGGGAGTAATAGAATCAATAACCTGGGGAGTAATAGAATCATTAAGCTGGGGAGTAATAGAATCATTAACCGGGGGAGTAATAGAATCATTAACCAGGGGAGTAGTAGAATCATTAACTTGGGGAGTAATAGAATCATTAACCTGGGGGAGTAATAGAATCATTAACCTGGGGAGTAGTAGGATCATTAACCTGTCAAGTAGTAGAATCATTATTCTGCGGAGTAATAGAATCATTAACCTGGGGAGTAATAGAATCTTTATCCTCGGGAGTAATAGATTCATTAACCTGGGGGAGGAATAGAATTATTAACCTGGGGGAGGAATGGAATCGTTATCCTGGGGAGTAATAGAATCATTTACCTGGGGGAGTAATAGAATCAATAACCTGGGGCTGTAATAGAATCATTAACCTGGGTGTATAGTAGAATCATTAACCTGCAGGAGTAATAGAATCATTAACGTTGGGAGTAGTAGAATCATTAAGCTGGGGAGTAGTAGAATCATTAACCTGGGGTGTAATAGAATCATTAACCTGGGGCGTAATAGAATCATTAACCTGGGGGAGTAATAGAAACATTAACCCGCGGAGTTTTAGAATCATTAACCTGGGGGAGTAATAGAATCATTAACCTGTGCGAGGAATAGAATAATTAACTTGTGGAGTAATAGAATCATTAACCTGGTGAGTAATAGAATCATTAACCTGGGGTCTAGTAGAATTATTAACCTGGGGAGTAATAGAATCATTAAACTGGGGGAGTAATAGAATCATTATCCTGGGAAGTAGTAGAATCATTAACCTGTCGAGTAGTAGAATCATTAATCTGCAGAGCAATAGAATCATTAACCTGAGGTGTAATTGAACCATTATCCTTGGGAGTAATAGGATCATTAACCTGGGGGAGTAATAGAATCATTAACCTGTGGGAGGAATAGAATCATTAACCTGGGGGAGGAATAGAGTCATTAACCTGGGGAGTAATAGAATCATTAACCTGGGGGAGTAATAGAATCATTTACCTGGGGTGTAATAGAATCATTAACCTGGGGGAGGAATAGAATCATTAACCTGGGAAGTAATAGAATCAATAACCTGGGGAGTAATAGAATCAATAACCTGGGGGAGGAATAGAATCCTTAACCTGGGGAGTAATAGAATCATTAACCTGGGGAGTAATAGAATCATTAACCTGGGGAGGAATAGAATCATTAACCTGGGGAGTAATAGAACCATTTACCTGGGGAGTAATAGAATCATTTACCTGGGGGAGGAATAGAATCATTAACCTGTGGAGTAATTGAATCAGTAACCTGTGGAGTAATGGAATCATTAACCTGGAGAGTAATTGAATCATTAACCTTTGCAGTAATAGAATCATTAACCCGGGGAGCAATAGAATCATTAATCCTGGGGGAGAAATAGAATCATTAACCTGCGGGAGTAATAGAATCATTAATTTGGGTAGGAATAGAATCATTAACCTGGGGGAGTATTAGAATCATTAACCTGGGTCATAATAGAATCATTAACCTGCTATGTAATAGAATCATTAATCCTGGTCATCAATCCAGGGGCAGTAATAGAATCCCTAACCTGGGGATTAAAGCAATCATTAATCCCACGGGAGTAATAGAGGAATTAACTTTGGGAGTAATAGAATCATTAACCTGGGGAGTAATAGAATCAGTAATCCGGGGGAGTAATAGAATCATTAACCTGGGGAGTAATAGAATCATTATCCTTGGGAGTAGTAGAATCATTAACCTGGGGGAGTAATAGAATCATTAACCTGGGGGAGGTATAGAATCATTAACCTGACGGAGGAATAGAATCATTAACCTGGGGAGTAATAGAATCATTAACCTGGTGAGTAATAGAAACATTAACCTGCGGGAGGAATAGAATCATTAACATGGGGAGTAGTAGAATCTTTATACAGGGGAGTAATAGATTCATTAACCTAGGGATTAATAGAATCATTAACCTGCGGAGTAATAGAATCATTAACCTGGGGGACTAATAGAATCATTAACCTGGGGAGTAATAGAATCATTAACCTGGGGAGTAATAGAATCATTAACCTGGGGAGCAGTAGATTCATTAACTTGGGGAGTAATAGAATCATTAACCTGGGGGAGTAATAGAATCATTAACCTGGGGAGTAGTAGAATCATCAACCTGTCAAGTAGTAGAATCTTTAATCTGCGGAGTAATAGAATCATTAACCTGGTGAGTGATAGAATCATTATCCTTGGGAGTAATAGGATCATTAACCTGGGGGATTAATAGAATCATTAACCTGGGGAAGGAATAGAATCATTAACCTGGGGGAGGAATTGAATCATTAACCTGGGGAGTAATAGAATCATTAACCTGGAGAGTAATAGAAACATTAACCTGGGGGAGGAATAGATTCATTAACCTGGGGAGTAATAGAATCATTAACCTGGGGAGTAATAGAATCATTAACCTGGGTGAGTAATAGAACATTAACCTGTGGAGTAATAGAATCGTTAACCTGGGGGAGTAATAGAATCATTAACCTGGGGACTAATAGAATCATTAACCTGCGGAGTAATAAAATTATTAATCTGGGGAGCAATAGAATCATTAGCCTGGGGAGGAATAGAATCATTAACCTGGTGAGGAATAGAATCATTTACCTGGGGAGTAATAGAATCATTAACCTGGGGGAGGAATAGAATCATTAACCTGGGGAGTAATAGAATCATTAACCTGGGGGAGGAATAGAATCATTAACCTTGGTAGTAATAGAATCATTAACCTGGGGGAGTAATAGAATCATTAACCTGTGGGAGGAATAGAATAATTAACTTGTGGAGTAATAGAATCATTAACCTGGTGAGTAATAGAATCATTAACCTGGGGTCTAGTAGAATTATTAACCTGGGGGAGTAATAGAATCATTAACCTGGGAAGTAGTAGAATCATTAAGCTGTCGAGTAGTAGAATCATTAATCTGCAGAGCAATAGAATCATTAACCTGAGGAGTAATTGAACCATTATCCTTGGGAGTAATAGGATCATTAACCTGGGGGAGTAATAGAATCATTAACCTGTGGGAGGAATAGAATCATTAACCTGGGGGAGGAATAGAATCATTAACCTGGGGAGTAATAGAATCATTAACCTGGGGAGTAATAGAAACATTAACCTGGGGGAGGAATAGAGTCATTAACCTGGGGAGTAATAGAATCATTAACCTAGGGGAGTAATAGAATTATTAACTGGGGTGTAATAGAATCATTAACCTGGGGGAGGAATAGAATCATTAACCTGAGGAGTAATAGAATCAATAATCTGGGGAGTAATAGAATCAATAACCTGGGGAATAGAATCATTAACCTGGGGAGTAATAGAATCATTAACCTGGGGAGTAATAGAATCATTAACCTGGGGAGGAATAGAATCATTAACCTGGGGAGTAATAGAATCATTTACCTGGTGAGTAATAGAATCATTTACCTGGGGGAGGAATAGAATCATTAACCTGTGGAGTAATTGAATCATTAACCTGTGGAGTAATGGAATCATTAACCTGGAGAGTAATTGAATCATTAACCTTTGCAGTAATAGAATCATTAACCCGGGGAGCAATAGAATCATTAATCCTGGGGGAGAAATAGAATCATTAACCTGCGGGAGTAATAGAATAATTAATTTGGGTAGGAATAGAATCATTAACCTGGGGGAGTAATAGAATCATTAACCTGGTTCATAATAGAATCATTAACCTGCTATGTAATATAATCATTAATCCTGGTCATCAATCCAGGGGCAGTAATAGAATCCCTAACCTGGGGATTAAAGCAATCATTAATCCCACGGGAGTAATAGAGAAATTAACCTTGGGAGTAATAGAATCATTAACCTGGGGAGTAATAGAATCAGTAACCTGGGGGTGTAATAGAACCATTAACCTGGGGAGTAATAGAATCATTATCCTTGGGAGTAATAGAATCATTAACCTGGGGGAGTAATAGAATCATTAACCTGGGGAGGAATAGAATCATTAACCTGGGGGAGAAATTGAATCATTAACCTGGGGATGTATTAGAATCATTAACCTGGGGGATTAGTAGAATCATTAACCTGGATGAGTAATAGAATCATTAACGTTGGGAGTAATAGAATCATTAACCTTGGGAGTAATAGAATCATTAACCTGGGGAGTAATAGAATCATTAACCTGGGGGAGTTTTGGAATCATTAACCTGGGGAGTAGTAGAATCATTAACCTGGGGAGTAATAGAATCATTAACCTGGGGAGTAATAGAATCATTAACCTGTGGGAGTAATAGAATCATTAACCTGGGGGAGTAATAGAATCATTAAACTGCGTTATAATAGAATCATTAACCTGCTATGTCATAGAATCATTAATCCTGGTCATCAATCCAGGGGCAGTAATAGAATCCCTAACCTGGGAATTAAAGCAATCATTAATCCCACGGGAGTAATAG
This sequence comes from Isurus oxyrinchus, assembly GCA_026770705.1. Lineage (NCBI taxonomy): Eukaryota > Metazoa > Chordata > Chondrichthyes > Lamniformes > Lamnidae > Isurus > Isurus oxyrinchus. Next base: position 191,277 of record JANJGN010000716.1, on the reverse strand, counting down.
AGGAATTAACCTTGGGAGTAATAGAATCATTAACCTGGGGAGTAATAGAATCAGTAACCCGGGGGAGTAATAGAATCATTAACCTGGGGAGTAATAGAATCATTATCCTTGGGAGTAATAGAATCATTAACCTGGGGGAGTAATAGAATCATTATCCTTGGGATTAATAGAATCATTAACCTGCGGAGTAAAAGAATCGTTACCCTGGGGGACTATTAGAATCATTAACCTGGGGGAGGAATAGAATCATTAACCTGGGGAGTAATAGAATCATTAACCTGGGGAGCAGTAGATTCATTAACTTGGGGAGTAATAGAATCATTAACCTGGGGGAGTAATAGAATCATTAACCTGGGGAGTAGTAGAATCATCAACCTGTCAAGTAGTAGAATCTTTAATCTGCGGAGTAATAGAATCATTAACCTGGGGAGTGATAGAATCAATATCCTTGGGAGTAATAGGATCATTAACCTGGGGGAGTAATAGAATCATTAACCTGGGGAAGGAATAGAATCATTAACCTGGGGGAGGAATTGAATCATTAACCTGGGGAGTAATAGAATCATTAACCTGGAGAGTGATAGAAACATTAACCTGGGGAGGAATAGATTCATTAACCTGGGGAGTAATAGAATCATTAACCTGGGGAGTAATAGAATCATTAACCTGGGGGAGTAATAGAACATTAGCCTGTGGAGTAATAGAATCGTTACCCTGGGGGAGTAATAGAATCATTAACCTGGGGACTAATAGAATCATTAACCTGCGGAGTAATAGAATTATTAATCTGGGGAGCAATAGAATCATTAGTCTGGGGAGGAACAGAATCATTAACCTGGTGAGGAATAGAATCATTTACCTGGGGAGTAATAGAATCATTAACCTGGGGGAGGAATAGAATCATTAACCTTTGGGAGTAATAGAATCATTAACCTGGGGAGTAATAGAATCATTAACCTGGGGGAGGAATAGAATCATTAACCTTGGGAGTAATAGAATCATTAACCTGTGGAGTAATAGAATCATTAAACTGGGGAGGAATAGAATCATTAATCTGGTGGAGGAATAGAATCATTAACCTGGGGGAGGAATAGAATCATTAACCTGAGGAGTAATAGAATTTTTGACCTGGGGGAGGAATAAAATCATTAACCCGGGGGAGTAATAGAATCATTAACCTCTGGAGTAATAGAATCATTAATCCTTGGGGAGTAATAGAGTCATTAACCTGGGGAGTAATAGAATCATTAACCTGGGGAGTAATAGAATCATTAACCTGGTGAGTAATAGAATCATTAACCTGTGGAGTAATTGAGTCATTAACTTGGGGAGTAATAGATTCATTAACCTGGGGAGTAATAGAATCATTAACCTTGGGGAGTATTAAATCATTAACCTGGGGGACTAATAGAATCATTAACCTGGGGGAGGAATAGAATCATTAACCTTGGGGAGTAATAGAATCATTAACCTGGGGGAGTAATAGAATCATTAACCTGGGGGGGGAATAGAATCATTAACCTGGGGGAGTAATCGAATCATTAACCTGGGGAGTAATAGAATCAATAACCTGGGGAGTAATAGAATCATTAAGCTGGGGAGTAATAGAATCATTAACCTGGGGAGTAATAGAATCATTAACCAGGGGAGTAGTAGAATCATTAACTTGGGGAGTAATAGAATCATTAACCTGGGGGAGTAATAGAATCATTAACCTGGGGAGTAGTAGGATCATTAACCTGTCAAGTAGTAGAATCATTAATCTGCGGAGTAATAGAATCATTAACCTGGGGAGTAATAGAATCATTATCCTCAGGAGTAATAGAATCATTAACCTGGGGGAGTAATAGATTCATTAACCTGGGGGAGGAATAGAATTATTAACCTGGGGGAGGAATGGAATCATTATCCTGGGGAGTAATAGAATCATTTACCTGGGGGAGTAATAGAATCAATAACCTGGGGCTGTAATAGAATCATTAACCTGGGTGTATAGTAGAATCATTAACCAGCAGGAGTAATAGAATCATTAACGTTGGGAGTAGTAGAATCATTAAGCTGGGGAGTAGTAGAATCATTAACCTGGGGTGTAATAGAATCATTAACCTGGGGCGTAATAGAATCATTAACCTGGGGGAGTAATAGAAACATTAACCCGCGGAGTTTTAGAATCATTAACCTGGGGGAGTAATAGAATCATTAACCTGTGCGAGGAATAGAATAATTAACTTGTGGAGTAATAGAATCATTAACCTGGTGAGTAATAGAATCATTAACCTGGGGTCTAGTAGAATTATTAACCTGGGGAGTAATAGAATCATTAAACTGGGGGAGTAATAGAATCATTATCCTGGGAAGTAGTAGAATCATTAACCTGTCGAGTAGTAGAATCATTAATCTGCAGAGCAATAGAATCATTAACCTGAGGTGTAATTGAACCATTATCCTTGGGAGTAATAGGATCATTAACCTGGGGGAGTAATAGAATCATTAACCTGTGGGAGGAATAGAATCATTAACCTGGGGGAGGAATAGAGTCATTAACCTGGGGAGTAATAGAATCATTAACCTGGGGGAGTAATAGAATCATTTACCTGGGGTGTAATAGAATCATTAACCTGGGGGAGGAATAGAATCATTAACCTGGGGAGTAATAGAATCAATAACCTGGGGAGTAATAGAATCAATAACCTGGGGGAGGAATAGAATCCTTAACCTGGGGAGTAATAGAATCATTAACCTGGGGAGTAATAGAATCATTAACCTGGGGAGGAATAGAATCATTAACCTGGGGAGTAATAGAACCATTTACCTGGGGAGTAATAGAATCATTTACCTGGGGGAGGAATAGAATCATTAACCTGTGGAGTAATTGAATCAATAACCTGTGGAGTAATGGAATCATTAACCTGGAGAGTAATTGAATCATTAACCTTTGCAGTAATAGAATCATTAACCCGGGGAGCAATAGAATCATTAATCCTGGGGGAGAAATAGAATCATTAACCTGCGGGAGTAATAGAATCATTAATTTGGGTAGGAATAGAATCATTAACCTGGGGGAGTATTAGAATCATTAACCTGGGTCATAATAGAATCATTAACCTGCTATGTAATAGAATCATTAATCCTGGTCATCAATCCAGGGGCAGTAATAGAATCCCTAACCTGGGGATTAAAGCAATCATTAATCCCACGGGAGTAATAGAGGAATTAACTTTGGGAGTAATAGAATCATTAACCTGGGGAGTAATAGAATCAGTAACCCGGGGGAGTAATAGAATCATTAACCTGGGGAGTAATAGAATCATTATCCTTGGGAGTAGTAGAATCATTAACCTGGGGGAGTAATAGAATCATTAACCTGGGGGAGGTATAGAATCATTAACCTGGGGAGTAATAGAATCATTAACCTGGTGAGTAATAGAAACATTAACCTGCGGGAGGAATAGAATCATTAACATGGGGAGTAGTAGAATCTTTATACAGGGGAGTAATAGATTCATTAACCTAGGGATTAATAGAATCATTAACCTGCGGAGTAATAGAATCATTAACCTGGGGGACTAATAGAATCATTAACCTGGGGGAGGAATAGAATCATTAACCTGGGGAGTAATAGAATCATTAACCTGGGGAGTAATAGAATCATTAACCTGGGGAGCAGTAGATTCATTAACTTGGGGAGTAATAGAATCATTAACCTGGGGGAGTAATAGAATCATTAACCTGGGGAGTAGTAGAATCATCAACCTGTCAAGTAGTAGAATCTTTAATCTGCGGAGTAATAGAATCATTAACCTGGTGAGTGATAGAATCATTATCCTTGGGAGTAATAGGATCATTAACCTGGGGGATTAATAGAATCATTAACCTGGGGAAGGAATAGAATCATTAACCTGGGGGAGGAATTGAATCATTAACCTGGGGAGTAATAGAATCATTAACCTGGAGAGTAATAGAAACATTAACCTGGGGGAGGAATAGATTCATTAACCTGGGGAGTAATAGAATCATTAACCTGGGGAGTAATAGAATCATTAACCTGGGTGAGTAATAGAACATTAACCTGTGGAGTAATAGAATCGTTAACCTGGGGGAGTAATAGAATCATTAACCTGGGGACTAATAGAATCATTAACCTGCGGAGTAATAAAATTATTAATCTGGGGAGCAATAGAATCATTAGCCTGGGGAGGAATAGAATCATTAACCTGGTGAGGAATAGAATCATTTACCTGGGGAGTAATAGAATCATTAACCTGGGGGAGGAATAGAATCATTAACCTGGGGAGTAATAGAATCATTAACCTGGGGGAGGAATAGAATCATTAACCTTGGTAGTAATAGAATCATTAACCTGGGGGAGTAATAGAATCATTAACCTGTGGGAGGAATAGAATAATTAACTTGTGGAGTAATAGAATCATTAACCTGGTGAGTAATAGAATCATTAACCTGGGGTCTAGTAGAATTATTAACCTGGGGGAGTAATAGAATCATTAACCTGGGAAGTAGTAGAATCATTAAGCTGTCGAGTAGTAGAATCATTAATCTGCAGAGCAATAGAATCATTAACCTGAGGAGTAATTGAACCATTATCCTTGGGAGTAATAGGATCATTAACCTGGGGGAGTAATAGAATCATTAACCTGGGGGAGGAATAGAATCATTAACCTGGGGAGTAATAGAATCATTAACCTGGGGAGTAATAGAAACATTAACCTGGGGGAGGAATAGAGTCATTAACCTGGGGAGTAATAGAATCATTAACCTAGGGGAGTAATAGAATTATTAACTGGGGTGTAATAGAATCATTAACCTCGCGGAGGAATAGAATCATTAACCTGAGGAGTAATAGAATCAATAATCTGGGGAGTAATAGAATCAATAACCTGGGGAATAGAATCATTAACCTGGGGAGTAATAGAATCATTAACCTGGGGAGTAATAGAATCATTAACCTGGGGAGTAATAGAATCATTTACCTGGTGAGTAATAGAATCATTTACCTGGGGGAGGAATAGAATCATTAACCTGTGGAGTAATTGAATCATTAACCTGTGGAGTAATGGAATCATTAACCTGGAGAGTAATTGAATCATTAACCTTTGCAGTAATAGAATCATTAACCCGGGGAGCAATAGAATCATTAATCCTGGGGGAGAAATAGAATCATTAACCTGCGGGAGTAATAGAATAATTAATTTGGGTAGGAATAGAATCATTAACCTGGGGGAGTAATAGAATCATTAACCTGGTTCATAATAGAATCATTAACCTGCTATGTAATAGAATCATTAATCCTGGTCATCAATCCAGGGGCAGTAATAGAATCCCTAACCTGGGGATTAAAGCAATCATTAATCCCACGGGAGTAATAGAGGAATTAACCTTGGGAGTAATAGAATCATTAACCTGGGGAGTAATAGAATCAGTAACCTGGGGGTGTAATAGAACCATTAACCTGGGGAGTAATAGAATCATTATCCTTGGGAGTAATAGAATCATTAACCTGGGGGAGTAACAGAATCATTAACCTGGGGGAGGTATAGAATCATTAACCTGACGGAGGAATAGAATCATTAACCTGGGGAGTAATAGAATCATTAACCTGGTGAGTAATAGAAACATTAACCTGCGGGAGGAATAGAATCATTAACATGGGGAGTAGTAGAATCATTATCCAGGGGAGTAATAGAATCATTAACCTGGGGAGGAATAGAATCATTAACCTGGGGGAGTAATAGAATCATTAACCTGGGGGAGTAATAGAATCATTAAACTGTAGAGTAGTAGAATCATTAACCTAGGGATTAATAGAATCATTAACCTGCGGAGTAAAGAATCATTAACCTGGGGGACCTATAGAATCATTAACCTGGGGGAGGAATAGAATCATTAACCTGGGGAGTAATAGAATCATTAACCTGGGGAGCAGTAGATTCATTAACTTGGGGAGTAATAGAATCATTAAGCTGGTGGAGTAATAGAATCATTAACCTGGGGAGTAATAGAATCATTATCCTTGGGAGCAATAGAATCATTAACCTGGGGGAGTAATAGAATCATTAACCTGGGGGAGGTATAGAATCATTAACCTGACGGAGGAATAGAATCATTAACCTGGGGAGTAATAGAATCATTAACCTGGTGAGTAATAGAAACATTAACCTGTGGGAGGAATAGAATCATTAACATGGGGAGTAGTAGAATCTTTATCCAGGGGAGTAATAGATTCATTAACCTGGGGAGTAATAGAATCATTAACCTGGGGGAGTAATAGAATCATTAACCTGGGGGAGTAATAGAATCATTAACCTGTGGTGTAGTAGAATCATTAACCTAGGGATTAATAGAATCATTAACCTGGGGGACTAATAGAATCATTAACCTGGGGGACTAATAGAAACATTAACCTGGGGGAGGAATAGAATCATTAACCTGGGGAGTAATAGAATCATTAACCTGGGGAGTAATAGAATCATTAACCTGGGGAGCAGTAGATTCATTAACTTGGGGAGTAATAGAATCATTAACCTGGGGGAGTAATAGAATCATTAACCTGGGGAGTAGTAGAATCATCAACCTGTCAAGTAGTAGAATCTTTAATCTGCGGAGTAATAGAATCATTAACCTGGTGAGTGATAGCATCATTATCCTTGGGAGTAATAGGATCATTAACCTGGGGGATTAATAGAATCATTAACCTGGGGAAGGAATAGAATCATTAACCTGGGGGAGGAATTGAATCATTAACCTGGGGAGTAATAGAATCATTAACCTGGAGAGTAATAGAAACATTAACCTGGGGGAGGAATAGATTCATTAACCTGGGGAGTAATAGAATCATTAACCTGGGGAGTAATAGAATCATTAACCTGGGTGAGTAATAGAACATTAACCTGTGGAGTAATAGAATCGTTAACCTGGGGGAGTAATAGAATCATTAACCTGGGGACTAATAGAATCATTAACCTGCGGAGTAATAGAATTATTAATCTGGGGAGCAATAGAATCATTAGCCTGGGGAGGAATAGAATCATTAACCTGGTGAGGAATAGAATCATTTACCTGGGGAGTAATAGAATCATTAACCTGGGGGAGGAATAGAATCATTAACCTGGGGAGTAGTAGAATCATTAACCTGGGGAGTAATAGAATCATTAACCTGGGGGAGGAATAGAATCATTAACCTGGGGGAGTAATAGAATCATTAACCTGGGGGAGTAATAGAATCATTAACCTGTGGGAGGAATAGAATAATTAACTTGTGGAGTAATAGAATCATTAACCTGGTGAGTAATAGAATCATTAACCTGGGGTCTAGTAGAATTATTAACCTGGGCAGGAATAGAATCATTAACCTGGGGGAGTAATAGAATCATTAACCTGGGAAGTAGTAGAATCATTAACCTGTCGAGTAGTAGAATCATTAATCTGCAGAGCAATAGAATCATTAACCTGAGGAGTAATTGAACCATTATCCTTGGGAGTAATAGGATCATTAACCTGGGGGAGTAATAGAATCATTAACCTGTGGGAGGAATAGAATCATTAACCTGGGGGAGGAATAGAATCATTAACCTGGGGAGTAATAGAATCATTAACCTGGGGAGTAATAGAAACATTAACCTGGGGGAGGAATAGAGTCATTAACCTGGGGAGTAATAGAATCATTAACCTAGGGGAGTAATAGAATTATTAACCGGGGTGTAATAGAATCATTAACCTGGGGGAGGAATAGAATCATTAACCTGAGGAGTAATAGAATCAATAACCTGGGGAGTAATAGAATAATTAATTTGGGTAGGAATAGAATCATTAACCTGGGGGAGTAATAGAATCATTAACCTGGTTCATAATAGAATCATTAACCTGCTATGTAATAGAATCATTAATCCCGGTCATCAATCCAGGGGCAGTAATAGAATCCCTAACCTGGGGATTAAAGCAATCATTAATCCCATGGGAGTAATAGAGGAATTAACCTTGGGAGTAATAGAATCATTAACCTGGGGAGTAATAGAATCATTAACCTGGGGGTGTAATAGAACCATTAACCTGGGGAGTAATAGAATCATTATCCTTGGGAGTAATAGAATCATTAACCTGGGGGAGTAACAGAATCATTAACCTGGGGGAGGTATAGAATCATTAACCTGATGGAGGAATAGAATCATTAACCTGGGGAGTAATAGAATCATTAACCTGGTGAGTAATAGAAACATTAACCTGCGGGAGGAATAGAATCATTAACATGGGGAGTAGTTGAATCATTATCCAGGGGAGTAATAGAATCATTAACCTGGGGAGGAATAGAATCATTAACCTGGGGGAGTAATAGAATCATTAACCTGGGGGAGTAATAGAATCATTAACCTGTAGAGTAGTAGAATCATTAACCTAGGGATTAATAGAATCATTAACCTGCGGAGTAAAGAATCATTAACCTGGGGGACCTATAGAATCATTAACCTGGGGGAGGAATAGAATCATTAACCTGGGGAGCAGTAGATTCATTAACTTGGGGAGTAATAGAATCATTAAGCTGGTGGAGTAATAGAATCATTAACCTGGGGAGTAGTAGAATCATTAACCTGTCAAGTAGTAGAATCTTTAATCTGTGGAGTAATAGAATCATTAACCTGGGGAGTAGTAGAATCATTAACCTGTCAAGTAGTAGAATCTTTATTCTGTGGAGTAATAGAATCATTAACCTGGGGAGTAATAGAATCATTATCCTTGGGAGTAATAGGATCATTAACCTGGGGGATTAATAGACTCATTAACCTGGGGAAGGAATAGAATCATTAACCTGGGGGAGGAATTGAATCATTAACCTGGGGAGTAATAGAATCATTTACCTGGAGAGTAATAGAAACATTAACCTGGGGGAGGAATAGATTCATTAACCTGGGGAGTAATAGAATCATTAACCTGGGGAGTAATAGAATCATTAGCCTGGGGGAGTAATAGAACATTAAGCTGTGGAGTAATAGAATCGTTAACCTGGGGGAGTAATAGAATCATTAACCTGGGGACTAATAGAATCATTAACCTGCCGAGTAATAGAATTATTAATCTGGGGAGCAATAGAATCATTAGCCTGGGGAGGAATAGAATCATTAACCTGGGGAGGAATAGAATCATTTACCTGGGGAGTAATAGAATCATTAACCTGGGGGAGGAATAGAATCATTAACCTTTGGGAGTAATAGCATCATTAACCTGGGGAGTAATAGAATCATTAACCTGGGGAGGAATAGAATCATTAACCTTGGGAGTAATAGAATCATTAACCTGTGGAGTAATAGAATCATTAAACTGGGGAGGAATAGAATCATTAACCTGGAGGAGTAATAGAATCATTAACGTTGGGAGTAGTAGAATCATTAACCTGGGGGAGGAATAGAATCATTAACCTTGGGAGTAATAGAATCATTAACCTGGGGGAGTAATAGAATCATTAACCTGTCGGAGGAAAAGAATAATTAACTTGTGGAGTATAGAATCATTAACCTGGTGAGTAATAGAATCATTAACCTGGGGTCTAGTAGAATTATTAACCTGCGGAGTAATAGAATCATTAACCTGGGGGAGTAATAGAATCATTAACCTGGGAAGTAGTAGAATCATCAACCTGTCGAGTAGTAGAATCATTAACCTGAGGAGTAATTGAACCATTATCCTTGGGAGAATCATTAACCTGGGGGAGGAATAGAATCATTAACCTTTGGGAGTAATAGCATCATTAACCTGGGGAGTAATGGAATCATTAACCTGGGGAGGAATAGAATCATTAACCTTGGGAGTAATAGAATCATTAAACTGGGGAGGAATAGAATCATTAACCTGGAGGAGTAATAGAATCATTAACGTTGGGAGTAGTAGAATCATTAATCTGCAGAGCAATAGAATCATTAACCTGAGGAATAATTGAACCATTATCCTTGGGAGTAATAGGATCATTAACCTGGGGGAGTAATAGAATCATTAACCTGTGGGAGGAATAGAATCATTAACCTGGGGGAGGAATAGAATCATTAACCTGGGGAGTAATGGAATCATTAACCTGGGGAGTAATAGAAACATTAACCTGGGGGAGGAATAGAATCATTAACCTGGGGAGTAATAGAATCATTAACCTAGGGGAGTAATAGAATTATTAACTGGGGTGTAATAGAATCATTAACCTGGGGGAGGAATAGAATCATTAACCTGAGGAGTAATAGAATCAATAACCTGGGGAGTAATAGAATCAATAACCTGGGGGAGGAATAGAATCATTAACCTGGGGAGTAATAGAATCATTAACCTGGGGAGTAATAGAATCATTAACCTGGGGAGGAATAGAATCATTAACCTGGGGAGTAATAGAATCTTTTACCTGGTGAGTAATAGAATCATTTACCTGGGGGAGGAATAGAATCATTGACCTGTGGAGGAATTGAATCATTAATCTGTGGAGTAATGGAATCATTAACCTGGAGAATAATTGAATCATTAACCTTTGCAGTAATAGAATCATTAACCCGGGGAGCAATAGAATCATTAATCCTGGGGGAGAAATAGAATCATTAACCTGCGGGAGTAATAGAATAATTAATTTGGGTAGGAATAGAATCATTAACCTGGGGGAGTAATAGAATCATTAACCTGGTTCATAATAGAATCATTAACCTGCTATGTAATAGAATCATTAATCCTGGTCATCAATCCAGGGGCAGTAATAGAATCCCTAAGCTGGGGATTAAAGTAATCATTAATCCCACGGGAGTAATAGAGGAATTAACCTTGGGAGTAATAGAATCATTAACCTGGGGAGTAATAGAATCAGTAACCTGGGGGTGTAATAGAACCATTAACCTGGGGAGTAATAGAATCATTATCCTTGGGAGTAATAGAATCATTAACCTGGGGGAGTAACAGAATCATTAACCTGGGGGAGGTATAGAATCATTAACCTGACGGAGGAATAGAATCATTAACCTGGGGAGTGATAGAATCATTAACCTGGTGAGTAATAGAATCATTAACCTGGGGGAGTAATAGAATCATTAACCTGGGGGAGTAATAGAATCATTAACCTGTAGAGTAGTAGAATCATTAACCTAGGGATTAATAGAATCATTAACCTGCGGAGTAAAGAATCATTAACCTGGGGGACCTATAGAATCATTAACCTGGGGGAGGAATAGAATCATTAACCTGGGGAGTAATAGAATCATTAACCTGGGGAGCAGTAGATTCATTAACTTGGGGAGTAATAGAATCATTAAGCTGGGGGAGTAATAGAATCATTAACCTGGGGAGTAGTAGAATCATTAACCTGTCAAGTAGTAGAATCTTTAATCTGTGGAGTAATAGAATCATTAACCTGGTGAGTGATAGAATCATTATCCTTGGGAGTAATAGGATCATTAACCTGGGGGATTAATAGAATCATTAACCTGGGGAAGGAATAGAATCATTAACCTGGGGGAGGAATTGAATCATTAACCTGGGGAGTAATAGAATCATTAACCTGGAGAGTAATAGAAACATTAACCTGGGGGAGGAATAGATTCATTAACCTGGGGAGTAATAGAATCATTAACCTGGGTGAGTAATAGAACATTAACCTGTGGAGTAATAGAATCGTTAACCTGGGGGAGTAATAGAATCATTAACCTGGGGACTAATAGAATCATTAACCTGGGGACTAATAGAATTATTAATCTGGGGAGCAATAGAATCATTAGCCTGGGGAGGAATAGAATCATTAACCTGGTGAGGAATAGAATCATTTACCTGGGGAGTAATAGAATCATTAACCTGGTGGAGGAATAGAATCATTAACCTGGGGAGTAATAGAATCATTAACCTGGGGGAGGAATAGAATCATTTACCTTGGTAGTAATAGAATCATTAACCTGGGGGAGTAATAGAATCATTAACCTGTGGGAGGAATAGAATAATTAACTTGTGGAGTAATAGAATCATTAACCTGGTGAGTAATAGAATCATTAACCTGGGGTCTAGTAGAATTATTAACCTGGGGGAGTAATAGAATCATTAACCTGGGAAGTAGTAGAATCATTAACCTGTCGAGTAGTAGAATCATTAATCTGCAGAGCAATAGAATCATTAACCTGAGGAGTAATTGAACCATTATCCTTGGGAGTAATAGGATCATTAACCTGGGGGAGTAATAGAATCATTAACCTGTGGGAGGAATAGAATCATTAACCTGGGGGAGGAATAGAATCATTAACCTGGGGAGTAATTGAATCATTAACCTGGGGAGTAATCGAAACATTAACCTGGGGGAGGAATAGAGTCATTAACCTGGGGAGTAATAGAATCATTAACCTAGGGGAGTAATAGAATTATTAACTGGGGTGTAATAGAATCATTAACCTGGGGGAGGAATAGAATCATTAACCTGAGGAGTAATAGAATCATTAACCTGGGGAGTAATAGAATCATTAACCTGGGGAGTAATAGAATCATTAACCTGGGGAGTAATAGAATCATTAACCTGGGGAGTAATAGAATCATTTACCTGGTGAGTAATAGAATCATTTACCTGGGGGAGGAATAGAATCATTAACCTGTGGAGTAATTGAATCATTAACCTGTGGAGTAATGGAATCATTAACCTGGAGAGTAATTGAATCATTAACCTTTGCAGTAATAGAATCATTAACCCGGGGAGCAATAGAATCATTAATCATGGGGGAGAAATAGAATCATTAACCTGCGGGAGTAATAGAATAATTAATTTGGGTAGGAATAGAATCATTAACCTGGGGGAGTAATAGAATCATTAACCTGGTTCATAATAGAATCATTAACCTGCTATGTAATAGAATCATTAATCCTGGTCATCAATCCAGGGGCAGTAATAGAATCCCTAAGCTGGGGATTAAAGCAATCATTAATCCCACGGGAGTAATAGAGGAATTAACCTTGGGAGTAATAGAATCATTAACCTGGGGAGTAATAGAATCAGTAACCTGGGGGTGTAATAGAACCATTAACCTGGGGACTAATAGAATCATTATCCTTGGGAGTAATAGAATCATTAACCTGGGGGAGTAACAGAATCATTAACCTGGGGGAGGTATAGAATCATTAACCTGACGGAGGAATAGAATCATTAACCTGGGGAGTGATAGAATCATTAACCTGGGGGAGTAATAGAAAGATTAACCTGCGGGAGGAATAGAATCATTAACATGGGGAGTAGTAGAATCATTATCCAGGGGAGTAATAGAATCATTAACCTGGGGAGCAATAGAATCATTAACCTGGGGGAGTAATAGAATCATTAACCTGGGGGAGTAATAGAATCATTAACCTGTAGAGTAGTAGAATCATTAACCTAGGGATTAATAGAATCATTAACCTGCGGAGTAAAGAATCATTAACCTGGGGGACCTATAGAATCATTAACCTGGGGGAGGAATAGAATCATTAACCTGGGGAGTAATAGAATCATTAACCTGGGGAGCAGTAGATTCATTAACTTGGGGAGTAATAGAATCATTAAGCTGGTGGAGTAATAGAATCATTAACCTGGGGAGTAATAGAATCATTATCCTTGGGAGCAATAGAATCATTAACCTGGGGGAGTAATAGAATCATTAACCTGGGGGAGGTATAGAATCATTAACCTGACGGAGGAATAGAATCATTAACCTGGGGAGTAATAGAATCATTAACCTGGTGAGTAATAGAAACATTAACCTGCGGGAGGAATAGAATCATTAACATGGGGAGTAGTAGAATCTTTATCCAGGGGAGTAATAGATTCATTAACCTGGGGAGTAATAGAATCATTAACCTGGGGGAGTAATAGAATCATTAACCTGGGAGAGTAATAGAATCATTAACCTGTGGAGTAGTAGAATCATTAACCTAGGGATTAATAGAATCATTAACCTGCGGAGTAATAGAATCATTAACCTGGGGGACTAATAGAATCATTAACCTGGGGGAGGAATAGAATCATTAACCTGGGGAGTAATAGAATCGTTAACCTGGGGAGTAATAGAATCATTAACCTGGGGAGCAGTAGATTCATTAACTTGGGGAGTAATAGAATCATTAACCTGGGGGAGTAATAGAATCATTAACCTGGGGAGTAGTAGAATCATCAACCTGTCAAGTAGTAGAATCTTTAAACTGTGGAGTAATAGAATCATTAACCTGGTGAGTGATAGCATCATTATCCTTGGGAGTAATAGGATCATTAACCTGGGGGATTAATAGAATCATTAACCTGGGGAAGGAATAGAATCATTAACCTGGGGGAGGAATTGAATCATTAACCTGGGGAGTAATAGAATCATTAACCTGGAGAGTAATAGAAACATTAACCTGGGGGAGGAATAGATTCATTTACCTGGGGAGTAATAGAATCATTAACCTGGGGAGTAATAGAATCATTAACCTGGGTGAGTAATAGAACATTAACCTGTGGAGTAATAGAATCGTTAACCTGGGGGAGTAATAGAATCATTAACCTGGGGACTAATAGAATCATTAACCTGCGGAGTAATAGAATTATTAATCTGGGGAGCAATAGAATCATTAGCCTGGGGAGGAATAGAATCATTAACCTGGTGAGGAATAGAATCATTTACCTGGGGAGTAATAGAATCATTAACCTGGGGGAGGAATAGAATCATTAACCTGGGGAGTAATAGAATCATTAACCTGGGGAGTAATAGAATCATTAACCTGGGGGAGGAATAGAATCATTAACCTGGGGGAGTAATAGAATCATTAACCTGGGGGAGTAATAGAATCATTAACCTGTGGGAGGAATAGAATAATTAACTTGGTGAGTAATAGAATCATTAACCTGGTGAGTAATAGAATCATTAACCTGGGGTCTAGTAGAATTATTAACCTGGGCAGTAATAGAATCATTAACCTGGGGGAGTAATAGAATCATTAACCTGGGAAGTAGTAGAATCATTAACCTGTCGAGTAGTAGAATCATTAATCTGCAGAGCAATAGAATCATTAACCTGAGGAGTAATTGAACCATTATCCTTGGGAGTAATAGGATCATTAACCTGGGGGAGTAATAGAATCATTAACCTGTGGGAGGAATAGAATCATTAACCTGGGGGAGGAATAGAATCATTAACCTGGGGAGTAATAGAATCATTAACCTGGGGAGGAATAGAAACATTAACCTGGGGGAGGAATAGAGTCATTAACCTGGGGAGTAATAGAATCATTAACCTAGGGGAGTAATAGAATTATTAACTGGGGTGTAATAGAATCATTAACCTGGGGGAGGAATAGAATCATTAACCTGAGGAGTAATAGAATCAATAACCTGGGGAGTAATGGAATAATTAATTTGGGTAGGAATAGAATCATTAACCTGGGGGAGTAATAGAATCATTAACCTGGTTCATAATAGAATCATTAACCTGCTATGTAATAGAATCATTAATCCTGGTCATCAATCCAGGGGCAGTAATAGAATCCCTAACCTGGGGATTAAAGCAATCATTAATTCCACGGGAGTAATAGAGGAATTAACCTTGGGAGTAATAGAATCATTAACCTGGGGAGTAATAGAATCATTAACCTGGGGGTGTAATAGAACCATTAACCTGGGGAGTAATAGAATCATTATCCTTGGGAGTAATAGAATCATTAACCTGGGGGAGTAACAGAATCATTAACCTGGGGGAGGTATAGAATCATTAACCTGACGGAGAAATAGAATCATTAACCTGGGGAGTAATAGAATCATTAACCTGGTGAGTAATAGAAACATTAACCTGCGGGAGGAATAGAATCATTAACATGGGGAGTAGTAGAATCATTATCCAGGGGAGTAATAGAATCATTAACCCGGGGAGGAATAGAATCATTAACCTGGGGGAGTAATAGAATCATTAACCTGGGGGAGTAATAGAATCATTAACCTGTAGAGTAGTAGAATCATTAACCTAGGGATTAATAGAATCATTAACCTGCGAAGTAAAGAATCATTAACCTGGGGGACCTATAGAATCATTAACCTGGGGGAGGAATAGAATCATTAACCTGGGGAGTAATAGAATCATTAACCTGGGGAGCAGTAGTTTCATTAACTTGGGGAGTAATAGAATCATTAAGCTGGTGGAGTAATAGAATCATTAACCTGGGGAGTAGTAGAATCATTAACCTGTCAAGTAGTAGAATCTTTAATCTGTGGAGTAATAGAATCATTAACCTGGGGAGTAATAGAATCATTATCCTTGGGATTAATAGGATCATTAACCTGGGGGATTAATAGACTCATTAACCTGGGGAAGGAATAGAATCATTAACCTGGGGGAGGAATTGAATCATTAACCTGGGGAGTAATAGAATCATTTACCTGGAGAGTAATAGAAACATTAACCTGGGGGAGGAATAGATTCATTAACCTGGGGAGTAATAGAATCATTAACCTGGGGAGTAATAGAATCATTAACCTGGGGGAGTAATAGAACATTAAGCTGGGGAATTATAGAATCATTAACCTGCGGAGTAATAGAATTATTAATCTGGGGAGCAATAGAATCATTAGCCTGGGGAGGAATAGAATCATTAACCTGGGGAGGAATAGAATCATTTACCTGGGGAGTAATAGAATCATTCACCTGGGGGAGGAATAGAATCATTAACCTTTGGGAGTAATAGCATCATTAACCTGGGGAGTAATAGAATCATTAACCTGGGGAGGAATAGAATCATTAACCTTGGGAGTAATAGAATCATTAACCTGTGGAGTAATAGAATCATTAAACTGGGGAGGAATAGAATCATTAACCTGGAGGAGTAATAGAATCATTAACGTTGGGAGTAGTAGAATCATTAACCTGGGGGAGGAATTGAATCATTAACCTTGGGAGTAATAGAATCATTAACCTGGGGGAGTAATAGAATCATTAACCTGTGGGAGGAATAGAATAATTAACTTGTGGAGTAATAGAATCATTAACCTGGTGAGTAATAGAATCATTAACCTGGGGTCTAGTAGAATTATTAACCTGGGGAGTAATAGAATCATTAACCTGGGGGAGTAATAGAATCATTAACCTGGGAAGTAGTAGAATCATTAACCTGTCGAGTAGTAGAATCATTAACCTGAGGAGTAATTGAACCATTATCCTTGGGAGAATCATTAACCTGGGGGAGGAATAGAATCATTAACCTTTGGGAGTAATAGCATCATTAACCTGGGGAGTAATAGAATCATTAACCTGGGGAGGAATAGAATCATTAACCTTGGGAGTAATAGAATCATTAAACTGGGGAGCAATAGAATCATTAACCTGGAGGAGTAATAGAATCATTAACGTTGGGAGTAGTAGAATCATTAATCTGCAGAGCAATAGAATCATTAACCTGAGGAGTAATTGAACCATTATCCTTGGGAGTAATAGGATCATTAACCTGGGGGAGTAATAGAATCATTAACCTGTGGGAGGAATAGAATCATTAACCTGGGGGAGGAATAGAATCATTAACCTGGGGAGTAATGGAATCATTAACCTGCGGAGTAATAGAAACATTAAGCTGGGGGAGGAATAGAATCATTAACCTGCGGAGTAATAGAATCATTAACCTAGGGGAGTAATAGAATTATTAACTGGGGTGTAATAGAATCATTAACCTGGGGGAGGAATAGAATCATTAACCTGAGGAGTAATAGAATCAATAACCTGGGGAGTAATAGAATCAATAACCTGGGGGAGGAATAGAATCATTAACCTGGGGAGTAATAGAATCATTAACCTGGGGAGTAATAGAATCATTAACCTGGGGAGGAATAGAATCATTAACCTGGGGAGTAATAGAATCTTTTACCTGGTGAGTAATAGAATCATTTACCTGGGGGAGGAATATAATCATTAACCTGTGGAGGAATTGAATCATTAACCTGTGGAGTAATGGAATCATTAACCTGGAGAATAATTGAATCATTAACTTTTGCAGTAATAGAATCATTAACCTGGGGAGCAATAGAATCATTAATCCTGGGGGAGAAATAGAATCATTAACCTGCGGGAGTAATAGAATAATTAATTTGGGTAGGAATAGAATCATTAACCTGGGGGAGTAATAGAATCATTAACCTGGTTCATAATAGAATCATTAACCTGCTATGTAATAGAATCATTAATCCTGGTCATCAATCCAGGGGCAGTAATAGAATCCCTAAGCTGGGGATTAAAGCAATCATTAATCCCACGGGAGTAATAGAGGAATTAACCTTGGGAGTAATAGAATCATTAACCTGGGGAGTAATAGAATCATTAACCTGGGGGTGTAATAGAACCATTAACCTGGGGAGTAATAGAATCATTATCCTTGGGAGTAATAGAATCATTAACCTGGGGGAGTAACAGAATCATTAACCTGGGGGAGGTATAGAATCATTAACCTGACGGAGGAATAGAATCATTAACCTGGGGAGTAATAGAATCATTAACCTGGTGAGTAATAGAAACATTAACCTGCGGGAGGAATAGAATCATTAACATGGGGAGTAGTAGAATCATTATCCAGGGGAGTAATAGAATCATTAACCTGGGGAGGAATAGAATCATTAACCTGGGGGAGTAATAGAATCATTAACCTGGTGGAGTAATAGAATCATTAACCTGTAGAGTAGTAGAATCATTAACCTAGGGATTAATAGAATCATTAACCTGCGGAGTAAAGAATCATTAACCTGGGGGAGGAATAGAATCATTAACCTGGGGAGTAATAGAATCATTAACCTGGGGAGCAGTAGATTCATTAACTTGGGGAGTAATAGAATCATTAAGCTGGTGGAGTAATAGAATCATTAACCTGGGGAGTAGTAGAATCATTAACCTGTCAAGTAGTAGAATCTTTAATCTGTGGAGTAATAGAATCATTAACCTGGGGAGTAATAGAATCATTATCCTTGGGAGTAATAGGATCATTAACCTGGGGGATTAATAGACTCATTAACCTGGGGAAGGAATAGAATCATTAACCTGGGGGAGGAATTGAATCATTAACCTGGGGAGTAATAGAATCATTTACCTGGAGAGTAATAGAAACATTAACCTGGGGGAGGAATAGATTCATTAACCTGGGGAGTAATAGAATCATTAACCTGGGGAGTAATAGAATCATTAACCTGGGGGAGTAATAGAACATTAAGCTGGGGACTAATAGAATCATTAACCTGCGGAGTAATAGAATTATTAATCTGGGGTGCAATAGAATCATTAGCCTGGGGAGGAATAGAATCATTAACCTGGGGAGGAATAGAATCATTTACCTGGGGAGTAATAGAATCATTAACCTGGGGGAGGAATAGAATCATTAACCTTTGGGAGTAATAGCATCATTAACCTGGGGAGTAATAGAATCATTAACCTAGGGAGGAATAGAATCATTAACCTTGGGAGTAATAGAATCATTAACCTGTGGAGTAATAGAATCATTAAACTGGGGAGGAATAGAATCATTAACCTGGAGGAGTAATAGAATCATTAACGTTGGGAGTAGTAGAATCATTAACCTGGGGGAGGAATAGTATCATTAACCTTGGGAGTAATAGAATCATTAACCTGGGGGAGTAATAGAATCATTAACCTGTGGGAGGAATAGAATAATTAACTTGTGGAGTAATAGAATCATTAACCTGGTGAGTAATAGAATCATTAACCTGGGGTCTAGTAGAATTATTAACCTGGGGAGTAATAGAATCATTAACCTGGGGGAGTAATAGAATCATTAACCTGGGAAGTAGTAGAATCATTAACCTGTCGAGTAGTAGAATCATTAACCTGAGGAGTAATTGAACCATTATCCTTGGGAGACTCATTAACCTGGGGGAGGAATAGAATCATTAACCTTTGGGAGTAATAGCATCATTAACCTGGGGAGTAATAGAATCATTAACCTGGGGAGGAATAGAATCATTAACCTTGGGAGTAATAGAATCATTAAACTGGGGAGGAATAGAATCATTAACCTGGAGGAGTAATAGAATCATTAAGGGGAGTAGTAGAATCATTAATCTGCAGAGCAATAGAATCATTAACCTGAGGAGTAATTGAACCATTATCCTTGGGAGTAATAGGATCATTAACCTGGGGGAGTAATAGAATCATTAACCTGTGGGAGGAATAGAATCATTAGCCTGGGGGAGGAATAGAATCATTAACCTGGGGAGTAATGGAATCATTAACCTGGGGAGTAATAGAAACATTAACCTGGGGGAGGAATAGAATCATTAACCTGGGGAGTAATAGAATCATTAACCTAGGGGAGTAATAGAATTATTAACTTGGGTGTAATAGAATCATTAACCTGGGGGAGGAATAGAATCATTAACCTGAGGAGTAATAGAATCTATAACCTGGGGAGTAATAGAATCAATAACCTGGGGGAGGAATAGAATCATTAACCTGGGGAGTAATAGAATCATTAACCTGGGGAGTAATAGAATCATTAACCTGGGGAGGAATAGAATCATTAACCTGGGGAGTAATAGAATCTTTTACCTGGTGAGTAATAGAATCATTTACCTGGGGGAGGAATAGAATCATTAACCTGTGGAGGAATTGAATCATTAACCTGTGGAGTAATGGAATCATTAACCTGGAGAATAATTGAATCATTAACCTTTGCAGTAATAGAATCATTAACCCGGGGAGCAATAGAATCATTAATCCTGGGGGAGAAATAGAATCATTAACCTGCGGGAGTAATAGAATAATTAATTTGGGTAGGAATAGAATCATTAACCTGGGGGAGTAATAGAATCATTAACCTGGTTCATAATAGAATCATTAACCTGCTATGTAATAGAATCATTAATCCTGGTCATCAATCCAGGGGCAGTAATAGAATCCCTAAGCTGGGGATTAAAGCAATCATTAATCCCACGGGAGTAATAGAGGAATTAACCTTGGGAGTAATAGAATCATTAACCTGGGGAGTAATAGAATCATTAACCTGGGGGTGTAATAGAACCATTAACCTGGGGAGTAATAGAATCATTATCCTTGGGAGTAATAGAATCATTAACCTGGGGGAGTAACAGAATCATTAACCTGGGGGAGGTATAGAATCATTAACCTGACGGAGGAATAGAATCATTAACCTGGGGAGTAATAGAATCATTAACCTGGTGAGTAATAGAAACATTAACCTGCGGGAGGAATAGAATCATTAACATGGGGAGTAGTAGAATCATTATCCAGGGGAGTAATAGAATCATTAACCTGGGGAGGAATAGAATCATTAACCTGGGGGAGTAATAGAATCATTAACCTGGGGGAGTAATAGAATCATTAACCTGTAGAGTAGTAGAATCATTAACCTAGGGATTAATAGAATCATTAACCTGCGGAGTAAAGAATCATTAACCTGGGGGAGGAATAGAATCATTAACCTGGGGAGTAATAGAATCATTAACCTGGGGAGCAGTAGATTCATTAACTTGGGGAGTAATAGAATCATTAAGCTGGTGGAGTAATAGAATCATTAACCTGGGGAGTAGTAGAATCATTAACCTGTCAAGTAGTAGAATCTTTAATCTGTGGAGTAATAGAATCATTAACCTGGGGAGTAATAGAATCATTATCCTTGGGAGTAATAGGATCATTAACCTGGGGGATTAATAGACTCATTAACCTGGGGAAGGAATAGAATCATTAACCTGGGGGAGGAATTGAATCATTAACCTGGGGAGTAATAGAATCATTTACCTGGAGAGTAATAGAAACATTAACCTGGGGGAGGAATAGATTCATTAACCTGGGGAGTAATAGAATCATTAACCTGGGGAGTAATAGAATCATTAACCTGGGGGAGTAATAGAACATTAAGCTGGGGACTAATAGAATCATTAACCTGCGGAGTAATAGAATTATTAATCTGGGGTGCAATAGAATCATTAGCCTGGGGAGGAATAGAATCATTAACCTGGGGAGGAATAGAATCATTTACCTGGGGAGTAATAGAATCATTAACCTGGGGGAGGAATAGAATCATTAACCTTTGGGAGTAATAGCATCATTAACCTGGGGAGTAATAGAATCATTAACCTAGGGAGGAATAGAATCATTAACCTTGGGAGTAATAGAATCATTAACCTGTGGAGTAATAGAATCATTAAACTGGGGAGGAATAGAATCATTAACCTGGAGGAGTAATAGAATCATTAACGTTGGGAGTAGTAGAATCATTAACCTGGGGGAGGAATAGAATCATTAACCTTGGGAGTAATAGAATCATTAACCTGGGGGAGTAATAGAATCATTAACCTGTGGGAGGAATAGAATAATTAACTTGTGGAGTAATAGAATCATTAACCTGGTGAGTAATAGAATCATTAACCTGGGGTCTAGTAGAATTATTAACCTGGGGAGTAATAGAATCATTAACCTGGGGGAGTAATAGAATCATTAACCTGGGAAGTAGTAGAATCATTAACCTGTCGAGTAGTAGAATCATTAACCTGAGGAGTAATTGAACCATTATCCTTGGGAGACTCATTAACCTGGGGGAGGAATAGAATCATTAACCTTTGGGAGTAATAGCATCATTAACCTGGGGAGTAATAGAATCATTAACCTGGGGAGGAATAGAATCATTAACCTTGGGAGTAATAGAATCATTAAACTGGGGAGGAATAGAATCATTAACCTGGAGGAGTAATAGAATCATTAAGGGGAGTAGTAGAATCATTAATCTGCAGAGCAATAGAATCATTAACCTGAGGAGTAATTGAACCATTATCCTTGGGAGTAATAGGATCATTAACCTGGGGGAGTAATAGAATCATTAACCTGTGGGAGGAATAGAATCATTAACCTGGGGGAGGAATAGAATCATTAACCTGGGGAGTAATGGAATCATTAACCTGGGGAGTAATAGAAACATTAACCTGGGGGAGGAATAGAATCATTAACCTGGGGAGTAATAGAATCATTAACCTAGGGGAGTAATAGAATTATTAACTTGGGTGTAATAGAATCATTAACCTGGGGGAGGAATAGAATCATTAACCTGAGGAGTAATAGAATCTATAACCTGGGGAGTAATAGAATCAATAACCTGGGGGAGGAATAGAATCATTAACCTGGGGAGTAATAGAATCATTAACCTGGGGAGTAATAGAATCATTAACCTGGGGAGGAATAGAATCATTAACCTGGGGAGTAATAGAATCTTTTACCTGGTGAGTAATAGAATCATTTACCTGGGGGAGGAATAGAATCATTAACCTGTGGAGGAATTGAATCATTAACCTGTGGAGTAATGGAATCATTAACCTGGAGAATAATTGAATCATTAACCTTTGCAGTAATAGAATCATTAACCCGGGGAGCAATAGAATCATTAATCCCTGGGGGAGAAATAGAATCATTAACCTGCGGGAGTAATAGAATAATTAATTTGGGTAGGAATAGAATCATTAACCTGGGGGAGTAATAGAATCATTAACCTGGTTCATAATAGAATCATTAACCTGCTATGTAATAGAATCATTAATCCTGGTCATCAATCCAGGGGCAGTAATAGAATCCCTAAGCTGGGGATTAAAGCAATCATTAATCCCACGGGAGTAATAGAGGAATTAACCTTGGGAGTAATAGAATCATTAACCTGGGGAGTAATAGAATCAGTAACCTGGGGGTGTAATAGAACCATTAACCTGGGGAGTAATAGAATCATTATCCTTGGGAGTAATAGAATCATTAACCTGGGGGAGTAACAGAATCATTAACCTGGGGGAGGTATAGAATCATTAACCTGACGGAGGAATAGAATTATTAACCTGGGGAGTAATAGAATCATTAACCTGGTGAGTAATAGAAACATTAACCTGCGGGAGGAATAGAATCATTAACATGGGGAGTAGTAGAATCATTATCCAGGGGAGTAATAGAATCATTAACCTGGGGAGTAATAGAATCATTAACCTGGGGGAGTAATAGAATCATTAACCTGGGGGAGTAATAGAATCATTAACCTGTAGAGTAGTAGAATCATTAACCTAGGGATTAATAGAATCATTAACCTGCGGAGTAAAGAATCATTAACCTGGGGGACCTATAGAATCATTAACCTGGGGGAGGAATAGAATCATTAACCTGGGGAGTAATAGAATCATTAACCTGGGGAGCAGTAGATTCATTAACTTGGGGAGTAATAGAATCATTAAGCTGGGGGAGTAATAGAATCATTAACCTGGGGAGTAGTAGAATCATTAACCTGTCAAGTAGTAGAATCTTTAATCTGTGGAGTAATAGAATCATTAACCTGGGGAGTAATAGAATCATTATCCTTGGGAGTAATAGGATCATTAACCTGGGGGAGTAATAGACTCATTAACCTTGGGAAGGAATAGAATCATTAACCTGGGGGAGGAATTGAATCATTAACCTGGGGAGTAATAGAATCATTTACCTGGAGAGTAATAGAAACATTAACCTGGGGGAGGAATAGATTCATTAACCTGGGGAGTAATAGAATCATTAACCTGGGGAGTAATAGAATCATTTACCTGGGGGAGTAATAGAACATTAAGCTGTGGAGTAATAGAATCGTTAACCTGGGGGAGTAATAGAATCATTAACCTGGGGACTAATAGAATCATTAACCTGCGGAGTAATAGAATTATTAATCTGGGGAGCAATAGAATCATTAGCCTGGGGAGGAATAGAATCATTAACCTGGGGAGGAATAGAATCATTTACCTGGGGAATAATAGAATCATAAACCTGGGGGAGGAATAGAATCATTAACCTTTGGGAGTAATAGCATCATTAACCTGGGGAGTAATAGAATCATTAACCTGGGGAGGAATAGAATCATCAACCTGGGGAGTAATAGAATCATTTACCTGGGGAGTAATAGAATCATTAATCTGGTGGAGGAATAGAATCATTAACCTGGGGGAGGAATAGAATCATTAACCTGAGGAGTAATAGAATCTTTGACCTGGGGGAGGAATAAAATCATTAACCCGGGGGAGTAATAGAATCATTACCCTCTGGAGTAATAGAATCATTAATCCTTGGGGAGTAATAGAAACATTAACCTGTGGAGTAATTGAGTCATTAACTTGGGGAGTAATAGAAACATTAACCTGTGGAGTAATTGAGTCATTAACTTGGGGAGTAATAGATTCATTAACCTGGGGAGTAATAGAATCATTAACCTTGGGGAGTAATAAATCATTAACCTGGGGGAGTAATAGAATCATTAACCTGGTGGAGTAATACAATCATTAACCTGGGGGAGTAATAGAGTCATTAACCTGGGGGAGTAATAGAATCATTAACCTGGGGGGGGAATAGAATCATTAACCTGGGGGAATAATCGAATCATTAACCTGGGGGAGTAATAGAATCATTAACCTGGGGGGGAATAGAATCATTAACCTGGGGGAGTAATCGAATCATTAACCTGGGGAGTAATAGAATCATTAACCTGGGGAGTAATAGAATCATTAAGATGGTGAGTAATAGAATCATTAACCTGGGGAGTAATAGAATCATTAACCTGGGGGAGTAATAGAATCATTAACCTGGGGGATGAATAGAATCATTTTGCTGGGGAGTAATATAATCATTATACTTGGGGAGTAATAGAATCATTAACCTGGGGGAGTAATAGAATCATTAACCTGGGGTGTATTAGAATCATTAACCTGGGGGAATAGTAGAATCATTAACCTGGATGAGTAATAGAATCATTAATGTTGGGTGTAGTAGAATCATTAACCTTGGGAGTAATAGAATCATTAACCTGGGGAGTAATAGAATCAGTAACCTGGGGGTGTAATAGAACCATTAACCTGGGGAGTAATAGAATCATTATCCTGGGGAGTAATAGAATCATTAACCTGGGGGAGTAACAGAATCATTAACCTGGGGGAGGTATAGAATCATTAATTTGACGGAGGAATAGAATTATTAACCTGGGGAGTAATAGAATCATTAACCTGGTGAGTAATAGAAACATTAACCTGCGGGAGGAATAGAATCATTAACATGGGGAGTAGTAGAATCATTATCCAGGGGAGTAATAGAATCATTAACCTGGGGATTAATAGAATCATTAACCTGGGGGAGTAATAGAATCATTAACCTGGGGGAGTAATAGAATCATTAACCTGTAGAGTAGTAGAATCATTAACCTAGGGATTAATAGAATCATTAACCTGCGGAGTAAAGAATCATTAACCTGGGGGACCTATAGAATCATTAACCTGGTGGAGGAATAGAATCATTAACCTGGGGAGTAATAGAATCATTAACCTGGGGAGCAGTAGATTCATTAACTTGGGGAGTAATAGAATCATTAAGCTGGGGGAGTAATAGAATCATTAACCTGGGGAGTAGTAGAATCATTAACCTGTCAAGTAGTAGAATCTTTAATCTGTGGAGTAATAGAATCATTAACCTGGGGAGTAATAGAATCATTATCCTTGGGAGTAATAGGATCATTAACCTGGGGGAGTAATAGACTCATTAACCTGGGGAAGGAATAGAATCATTAACCTGGGGGAGGAATTGAATCATTAACCTGGGGAGTAATAGAATCATTTACCTGGAGAGTAATAGAAACATTAACCTGGGGGAGGAATAGATTCATTAACCTGGGGAGTAATAGAATCATTAACCTGGGGAGTAATAGAATCATTTACCTGGGGGAGTAATAGAACATTAAGCTGTGGAGTAATAGAATCGTTAACCTGGGGGAGTAATAGAATCATTAACCTGGGGACTAATAGAATCATTAACCTGCGGAGTAATAGAATTATTAATCTGGGGAGCAATAGAATCATTAGCCTGGGGAGGAATAGAATCATTAACCTGGGGAGGAATAGAATCATTTACCTGGGGAATAATAGAATCATAAACCTGGGGGAGGAATAGAATCATTAACCTTTGGGAGTAATAGCATCATTAACCTGGGGAGTAATAGAATCATTAACCTGGGGAGGAATAGAATCATCAACCTGGGGAGTAATAGAATCATTTACCTGGGGAGTAATAGAATCATTAATCTGGTGGAGGAATAGAATCATTAACCTGGGGGAGGAATAGAATCATTAACCTGAGGAGTAATAGAATCTTTGACCTGGGGGAGGAATAAAATCATTAACCCGGGGGAGTAATAGAATCATTACCCTCTGGAGTAATAGAATCATTAATCCTTGGGGAGTAATAGAAACATTAACCTGTGGAGTAATTGAGTCATTAACTTGGGGAGTAATAGAAACATTAACCTGTGGAGTAATTGAGTCATTAACTTGGGGAGTAATAGATTCATTAACCTGGGGAGTAATAGAATCATTAACCTTGGGGAGTAATAAATCATTAACCTGGGGGAGTAATAGAATCATTAACCTGGTGGAGTAATACAATCATTAACCTGGGGGAGTAATGGAATCATTAACCTGGGGGAGTAATAGAATCATTAACCTGGGGGGGAATAGAATCATTAACCTGGGGGAATAATCGAATCATTAACCTGGGGGCTAATAGTATCATTAACCTGGGGGGGAATAGAATCATTAACCTGGGGGAGTAATCGAATCATTAACCTGTGGAGTAATACAATCATTAACCTGGGGAGTAATAGAATCATTAAGATGGTGAGTAATAGAATCATTAACCTGGGGAGTAATAGAATCATTAACCTGGGGGAGTAATAGAATCATTAACCTGGGGGATGAATAGAATCATTATGCTGGGGAGTAATATAATCATTATACTTGGGGAGTAATAGAATCATTAACCTGGGGGAGTAATAGAATCATTAACCTGGGGTGTATTAGAATCATTAACCTGGGGGAATAGTAGAATCATTAACCTGGATGAGTAATAGAATCATTAATGTTGGGTGTAGTAGAATCATTAACCTTGGGAGTAATAGAATCATTAACCTGGGGAGTAATAGAATCATTAACCTGGGGGAGTAATAGAATCATTAACCTGGGGAGTAGTTGAATCATTATCCTGGGGAGTAATAGAATCATTAACCTGGGGAGTAATAGAATCATTAACCTGGGGGAGTAATAGAATCATTAACCTGGGGGAGTAATAGAATCATTAAGCCGTGGAGTAATAGAATCATTAACCTGGGGGACTAATAGAATCATTAAACTGGGGGAGGAATAGAATCATTAACCTGTGGAGTAATAGAATCATTAACCTGGGGAGTAATAGAATCATTAACCTGGGGAGTAGTAGATTCATTAACTTGGGGAGTAATAGAATCATTAACCTGGCGGAGTAATAGAATCATTAACCTAGGGGAGTAATAGAATTATTAACTGGAGTGTAATAGAATCATTAACCTGGGGGAGGAATAGAATCATTAACCTGGGGAGTAATAGAATCATTATCCTTGGGTGTAATAGAATCATTAACGTCGGGGAGTAATAGAATCATTAATTTGGTTAGGAATAGAATCAATAACCTGGCGGAGAAATAGAATCATTAACCTGGGTTATAATAGAATCATTAACCTGCTATGTAATAGAATCATTAATCCTGGTCATCAATCCAGGGGCATTAATAGAATCCCTAACCTGGGGAGTAAAGCAATCATTAATCCCATGGGAGTAATAGAGGAATTAACCTGGGGGTGTAGTAGAATCATTAACCTGCGGAGTAATAGAATCATTAATCCGTGTGGTGTAATAGAATCATTAACCTGTGGGAGTAATGGAGTCATTAACTTGGGGGAGTAATGGAATCATTAACATGGGCTGTAATAGAATCATTAATCAGGGGAGTAATAGAATCCTTAACCTGGTGTAGTAATAGAATACTTAACTTTGGGGAGAAATAGAATCATTAACCTGGGGAGTAATAGAATCATTCATCCTGGGGGAGTAATAGAATCATTAACATGCTGAGGAATAGAATCATTAATCCTAGTCATTAATCCTGGGGGAGTAATAGAATCTTTAACCTGAAGAATATTGGAATCATTAATCCAGGGCGAGTAATAGAGGGATTAACCTGGGGGTTTAATAGATTCATTAACCTGGGGAGTAATAGAATCATTAATCCTTGAGGAGTAATAGAGTCATTAACCTGGGGAGTAATAGAATCATTAACCTGGGGAGTAATAGAATCATTAACCTGGGGAGTAATAGAATCATTAACCTGTGGAGTAATAGAGTCATTAACCTGGGGAGTAATAGAATCATTAACCTGGGGGAGTAATAGAATCATTAACCTTGGGGAGTAATAAATCATTAACCTGGGGGAGTAATAGAATCATTAACCTGGTGGAGTAATAGAATCATTAACCTGGCGGAGTAATAGAATTATTAACCTGGGGGAGTAATAGAATCATTAACCTGGGGAGGAATAGGATCATTAACCTGGGGGAGTAATCGAATCATTAACCTGGGGAGTAATAGAATCATTAACCTGGCGGAGTAATAGAATCATTAACCTGTGGAGTAGTAGAATCATTAATTAGGGATTAATAGAATCATTAACCTGTGTTGTAATAGAATCATTAACCTGGGGGACTAATAGAATCATTAACTGTGGAAGGAATAGAATCATTAACCTGTGGAGTAATAGAATCATTAACCTGGGGAGTATTAGAATCATTAACCTGGGGAGTCGTAGATTCATTAACTTGGGGAGTAATAGAATCATTAACCTGGGGGAGTAATAGAATCATTAACCTGGGGAGTAGTAGAATCATTAACCTGTCAAGTAGTAGAATCTTTAATCTGCGGAGTAATAGAATCATTAACCTGGGGGAGTAATAGAATCATTAACCTGGGGGAGGAATAGAATCATTAACCTGGGGGCGGGATAGAATCATTAACCTGGGGAGTAATAGAATCATTAACTTTTGGAGTAATAGAAACATTAACCTGGGGGAGGAATAGATTCATTAACCTGGGGGAGTAATGGAATCATTAACCGGGGGAGTAATAGAATCATTAACCTGTGGAGTAATAGAATTATTGATCTGGGGATCAATAGAATCATTAACCTGGGGAGGAATAGAATCATTAACCTGGGGAGTAATAGAATCATTAACCTCTGGAGTCATAGAATCATTAATCCTTGGGGAGTAATAGTGTCATTAACCTGGGGAGTAATAGAATCATTAACCTGGGGAGTAATCGAATCATTAACCTGTGGAGTAATAGAGTCATTAACTTGGGGAGTAATAGAATCATTAACCTGGGGAGTAATAGAATCATTAACCTTGGAGAGTAATAAATCATTAACCTGGGAGAGTAATAGAATCATTAACCTGGTGGAGTAATAGAAGCATTATCCTGGGGGAGTAATAGAATCATTAACCTGGGGGAGTAATAGAATCGTTAACCTGGGGAGGAATAGAATCATTATCCTGGTGGAGTAATCGAATCATTAACCTGGGGAGTAATAGAATCATTAACCTGGGGAGGAATAGAATCATTAACCTGGGGAGTAATAGAATCATTAACCTGGGGATTAATAGGATCATTAACCTGGGGGAGTAATAGAATCACTAACCTGGGGGAGGAGTAGAATCATTATGCTGGGGAGTAATAGAATCATTATACTTGGGGAGTAATAGAATCATTAACCTGGGGGAGTAATAGAATCATTAACCTTGGGTGTATTAGAATCATTAACCTGGGGCAATAGTAGAATCATTAACCTGTTGGAGTAATAGAATCATTAACGTTGGGAGTAGTAGAATCATTAACTTTGGGAGTAATTGAAATATTAACCTGGGGAGTAATAGAATCATTAACCTTGGGGAGGAATAGAATCATTTACCTGGGGGAGAAATGGAATCATTAACCTGGCGAGTAATAGAATCATTAACCTGGAGGAGTAATGGAATCATTAACCTGGGGCTATAATAGAATCATTAACCTGGGGGAATAGTAGTCATTAACCTGGAGCAGTAATAGAATCATTAACGTTCGGAGTAGTAGAATCATTAAGCTGGGGGTGTATTAGAATCATTAACCTGGGGCTTAATAGAATCATTAACCTGGCGGTGTAATAGAATCATTAACCTGTGGAGTAGTAGAATCATTAACCTAGGTATTAATAGAATCATTAACCTTCGGAGTAATGGAATCATTAACGTTGGGAGTAGTAGAATCATTATGCTGGGGAGTAATAGAATCATTATACTTGGGGAGTAATAGAATCATTAACCTGGGGGAGTAATAGAATCATTAACCTTGGGTGTATTAGAATCATTAACCTGGGGCAATAGTAGAATCATTAACCTGTTGGAGTAATAGAATCATTAACGTTGGGAGTAGTAGAATCATTAACTTTGGGAGTAATTGAAATATTAACCTGGGGAGTAATAGAATCATTAACCTTGGGGAGGAATAGAATCATTTACCTGGGGGAGAAATGGAATCATTAACCTGGCGAGTAATAGAATCATTAACCTGGAGGTGTAATGGAATCATTAACCTGGGGCTGTAATAGAATCATTAACCTGGGGGAATAGTAGTCATTAACCTGGAGCAGTAATAGAATCATTAACGTTCGGAGTAGTAGAATCATTAAGCTGGGGGTGTATTAGAATCATTAAGCTGGGGGTGTATTAGAATTATTAACCTGGGGCGTAATAGAATCCTTAACCTGGGGAGTAGTAGAATCATTATCCTGGGGAGAAATAGAATCATTAACCTGGGGGAGTAATAGAATCGTTAACCTGTGGAGTAGTAGAATCATTAACCTAGGGATTAATAGAATCATTAACCAGTGGAGTAATAGAATCATTAACCTGGGGAGTAATAGAATCATTAACCTGGGGAGTAGTAGAATTATTAACCTGGGGAGTAATAGAATCATTAACTTGGGGGAGTAATAGAATCATTAACCTGGGAAGTAGTGGAATCATTAACCTGTCGAGTAGTAGAATCATTAATCTGCGGAGTAATAGAATCATTAACCTCGGGAGTAATTGAATCATTATCCTTGGGAGTAATAGGATCATTAACCTGGGGGAGTAATACAATCATTAACCTGGGGGAGGAATAGAATCAGTAACCTTGGGAGTAATAGAATCATTAACCTGGGGAGTAATAGAATCGTTAACCTGGGGCAGTAATAGTATCATTAACCTGTGGAGTAATAGAATTGTTAACCTGGGGGAGTAATAGAATTATTAACCTGGGGGGGAATAGAATCATTATCCTGGGGGAGTAATCGAATCATTAACCTGGGGAGTAATAGAATCATTAACCAGGGGAGTAATAGAATCATTAAGCTGGGGAGTAATAGAATCATTAACCTGGGGAGAAATAGAATCATTAACCTGGGGGAGTAATAGAATCATTAACCTGGGGGAGGAATAGAATCATTATGCTGGGGAGTAATATAATCATTATACTTGGGGAGTAATAGAATCATTAACCTGGGGGAGTAATAGAATCATTAACCTGGGGAGTAGTAGAATTATTAACCTGGGGAGTAATAGAATCATTAACTTGGGGGAGTAATAGAATCATTAACCTGGGGAGTAGTGGAATCATTAACCTTTCGAGTAGTAGAATCATTAACCTAGGGGAGTAATAGAATTATTAACTGGAGTGTAATAGAATCATTAACCTGGGGGAGGAATAGAATCATTAACCTGGGGAGTAATAGAATCATTATCCTTGGGAGTAATAGAATCATTAACGTCGGGGAGTAATAGAATCATTAATTTGGGTAGGAATAGAATCAATAACCTGGCGGAGTAATAGAATCATTAATCCTGGTCATCAATCCAGGGGCATTAATAGAATCCCTAACCTGGGGAGTAAAGCAATCATTAATCCCACGGGAGTAATAGAGGAATTAACCTGGGGGTGTAGTAGAATCATTAACCTGCGGAGTAATAGAATCATTAATCCGTGTGGTGTAATAGAATCATTAACCTGTGGGAGTAATGGAGTCATTAACTTGGGGGAGTAATGGAATCATTAACATGGGCTGTAATAGAATCATTAATCAGGGGAGTAATAGAATCCTTAACGTGGGGTAGTAATAGAATACTTAACTTTGGGGAGAAATAGAATCATTAACCTGGGGAGTAATAGAATCATTCATCCTGGGGGAGTAATAGAATCATTAACATGCTGAGGAATAGAATCATTAATCCTAGTCATTAATCCTGGGGGAGTAATAGAATCTTTAACCTGAAGAATATTGGAATCATTAATCCAGGGCGAGTAATAGAGGGATTAACCTGGGGGTTTAATAGATTCATTAACCTGGGGAGTAATAGAATCATTAATCCTTGAGGAGTAATAGAGTCATTAACCTGGGGAGTAATAGAATCATTAACCTGGGGAGTAATAGAATCATTAACCTGTGGAGTAATAGAATCATTAACCTGGGGGAGTAATAGAATCATTAACCTTGGGGAGTAATAAATCATTAACCTGGTGGAGTAATAGAATCATTAACCTGGTGGAGTAATAGAATCATTAACCTGGGGGAGTAATAGAATTATTAACCTGGGGGAGTAATAGAATCATTAACCTGGGGAGGAATAGGATCATTAACCTGGGGGAGTAATCGAATCATTAACCTGGGGAGTAATAGAATCATTAACCTGGCGGAGTAATAGAATCATTAACCTGTGGAGTAGTAGAATCATTAATTAGGGATTAATAGAATCATTAACCTGTGGAGTAATAGAATCATTAACCTGGGGGACTAATAGAATCATTAACTGGGGAAGGAATAGAATCATTAACCTGTGGAGTAATAGAATCATTAACCTGGGGAGTATTAGAATCATTAACCTGGGGAGTCGTAGATTCATTAACTTGGGGAGTAATAGAATCATTAACCTGGGGGAGTAATAGAATCATTAACCTGGGGAGTAGTAGAATCATTAACCTGTCAAGTAGTAGAATCTTTAATCTGCGGAGTAATAGAATCATTAACCTGGGGGAGTAATAGAATCATTAACCTGGGGGAGGAATAGAATCATTAACCTGGGGGAGGGATAGAATCATTAACCTGGGGAGTAATAGAATCATTAACTTTTGGAGTAATAGAAACATTAACCTGGGGGAGGAATAGATTCATTAACCTGGGGGAGTAATAGAATCATTAACCGGGGGAGTAATAGAATCATTAACCTGTGGAGTAATAGAATTATTGATCTGGGGAGCAATAGAATCATTAACCTGGGGAGGAATAGAATCATTAACCTGGGGAGTAATAGAATCATTAACCTCTGGAGTCATAGAATCATTAATCCTTGGGGAGTAATAGTGTCATTAACCTGGGGAGTAATAGAATCATTAACCTGTGGAGTAATAGAGTCATTAACTTGGGGAGTAATAGAATCATTAACCTGGGGAGTAATAGAATCATTAACCTTGGAGAGTAATAAATCATTAACCTGGGAGAGTAATAGAATCATTAACCTGGTGGAGTAATAGAATCATTAACCTGGGGGAGTAATAGAATCATTAACCTGGGGGAGTAATAGAATCGTTAACCTGGGGAGGAATAGAATCATTAACCTGGCGGAGTAATCGAATCATTAACCTGGGGAGTAATAGAATCATTAACCTGTGGAGGAATAGAATCATTAACCTGGGGAGTAATAGAATCATTAACCTGGGGATTAATAGGATCATTAACCTGGGGGAGTAATAGAATCACTAACCTGGGGGAGGAGTAGAATCATTATGCTGGGGAGTAATAGAATCATTATACTTGGGGAGTAATAGAATCATTAACCTGGGGGAGTAATAGAATCATTAACCTTGGGTGTATTAGAATCATTAACCTGGGGCAATAGTAGAATCATTAACCTGTAGGAGTAATAGAATCATTAACGTTGGGAGTAGTAGAATCATTAACCTTGGGAGTAATTGAAATATTAACCTGGGGAGTAATAGAATCATTAACCTGGTGGAGGACTAGAATCATTTACCTGGGGGAGAAATGGAATCATTAACCTGGCGAGTAATAGAATCATTAACCTGGAGGAGTAATGGAATCATTAACCTGGGGCTGTAATAGAATCATTAACCTGGGGGAATAGTAGTCATTAACCTGGAGCAGTAATAGAATCATTAACGTTCGGAGTAGTAGAATCATTAAGCTGGGGGTGTATTAGAATCATTAACCTGGGGCTTAATAGAATCATTAACCTGGCGGTGTAATAGAATCATTAACCTGTGGAGTAGTAGAATCATTAACCTAGGTATTAATAGAATCATTAGCCTTCGGAGTAATGGAATCATTAACGTGGGGGAGTAATAGAATCATTAACCTGGGGGAGTAATAGAATCATTAACCTGGGGTTGTAATAGAATCATTAACTTGGGGGAATAGTAGAATCATTAACCTGGAGCAGTAATAGAATCATTAAGGGGAGTAGTAGAATCATTAATCTGCAGAGCAATAGAATCATTAACCTGAGGAGTAATTGAACCATTATCCTTGGGAGTAATAGGATCATTAACCTGGGGGAGTAATAGAATCATTAACCTGTGGGAGGAATAGAATCATTAGCCTGGGGGAGGAATAGAATCATTAACCTGGGGAGTAATGGAATCATTAACCTGGGGAGTAATAGAAACATTAACCTGGGGGAGGAATAGAATCATTAACCTGGGGAGTAATAGAATCATTAACCTAGGGGAGTAATAGAATTATTAACTTGGGTGTAATAGAATCATTAACCTGGGGGAGGAATAGAATCATTAACCTGAGGAGTAATAGAATCTATAACCTGGGGAGTAATAGAATCAATAACCTGGGGGAGGAATAGAATCATTAACCTGGGGAGTAATAGAATCATTAACCTGGGGAGTAATAGAATCATTAACCTGGGGAGGAATAGAATCATTAACCTGGGGAGTAATAGAATCTTTTACCTGGTGAGTAATAGAATCATTTACCTGGGGGAGGAATAGAATCATTAACCTGTGGAGGAATTGAATCATTAACCTGTGGAGTAATGGAATCATTAACCTGGAGAATAATTGAATCATTAACCTTTGCAGTAATAGAATCATTAACCCGGGGAGCAATAGAATCATTAATCCTGGGGGAGAAATAGAATCATTAACCTGCGGGAGTAATAGAATAATTAATTTGGGTAGGAATAGAATCATTAACCTGGGGGAGTAATAGAATCATTAACCTGGTTCATAATAGAATCATTAACCTGCTATGTAATAGAATCATTAATCCTGGTCATCAATCCAGGGGCAGTAATAGAATCCCTAAGCTGGGGATTAAAGCAATCATTAATCCCACGGGAGTAATAGAGGAATTAACCTTGGGAGTAATAGAATCATTAACCTGGGGAGTAATAGAATCATTAACCTGGGGGTGTAATAGAACCATTAACCTGGGGAGTAATAGAATCATTATCCTTGGGAGTAATAGAATCATTAACCTGGGGGAGTAACAGAATCATTAACCTGGGGGAGGTATAGAATCATTAACCTGACGGAGGAATAGAATCATTAACCTGGGGAGTAATAGAATCATTAACCTGGTGAGTAATAGAAACATTAACCTGCGGGAGGAATAGAATCATTAACATGGGGAGTAGTAGAATCATTATCCAGGGGAGTAATAGAATCATTAACCTGGGGAGGAATAGAATCATTAACCTGGGGGAGTAATAGAATCATTAACCTGGGGGAGTAATAGAATCATTAACCTGTAGAGTAGTAGAATCATTAACCTAGGGATTAATAGAATCATTAACCTGCGGAGTAAAGAATCATTAACCTGGGGGAGGAATAGAATCATTAACCTGGGGAGTAATAGAATCATTAACCTGGGGAGCAGTAGATTCATTAACTTGGGGAGTAATAGAATCATTAAGCTGGTGGAGTAATAGAATCATTAACCTGGGGAGTAGTAGAATCATTAACCTGTCAAGTAGTAGAATCTTTAATCTGTGGAGTAATAGAATCATTAACCTGGGGAGTAATAGAATCATTATCCTTGGGAGTAATAGGATCATTAACCTGGGGGATTAATAGACTCATTAACCTGGGGAAGGAATAGAATCATTAACCTGGGGGAGGAATTGAATCATTAACCTGGGGAGTAATAGAATCATTTACCTGGAGAGTAATAGAAACATTAACCTGGGGGAGGAATAGATTCATTAACCTGGGGAGTAATAGAATCATTAACCTGGGGAGTAATAGAATCATTAACCTGGGGGAGTAATAGAACATTAAGCTGGGGACTAATAGAATCATTAACCTGCGGAGTAATAGAATTATTAATCTGGGGTGCAATAGAATCATTAGCCTGGGGAGGAATAGAATCATTAACCTGGGGAGGAATAGAATCATTTACCTGGGGAGTAATAGAATCATTAACCTGGGGGAGGAATAGAATCATTAACCTTTGGGAGTAATAGCATCATTAACCTGGGGAGTAATAGAATCATTAACCTAGGGAGGAATAGAATCATTAACCTTGGGAGTAATAGAATCATTAACCTGTGGAGTAATAGAATCATTAAACTGGGGAGGAATAGAATCATTAACCTGGAGGAGTAATAGAATCATTAACGTTGGGAGTAGTAGAATCATTAACCTGGGGGAGGAATAGAATCATTAACCTTGGGAGTAATAGAATCATTAACCTGGGGGAGTAATAGAATCATTAACCTGTGGGAGGAATAGAATAATTAACTTGTGGAGTAATAGAATCATTAACCTGGGGTCTAGTAGAATTATTAACCTGGGGAGTAATAGAATCATTAACCTGGGGGAGTAATAGAATCATTAACCTGGGAAGTAGTAGAATCATTAACCTGTCGAGTAGTAGAATCATTAACCTGAGGAGTAATTGAACCATTATCCTTGGGAGACTCATTAACCTGGGGGAGGAATAGAATCATTAACCTTTGGGAGTAATAGCATCATTAACCTGGGGAGTAATAGAATCATTAACCTGGGGAGGAATAGAATCATTAACCTTGGGAGTAATAGAATCATTAAACTGGGGAGGAATAGAATCATTAACCTGGAGGAGTAATAGAATCATTAAGGGGAGTAGTAGAATCATTAATCTGCAGAGCAATAGAATCATTAACCTGAGGAGTAATTGAACCATTATCCTTGGGAGTAATAGGATCATTAACCTGGGGGAGTAATAGAATCATTAACCTGTGGGAGGAATAGAATCATTAACCTGGGGGAGGAATAGAATCATTAACCTGGGGAGTAATGGAATCATTAACCTGGGGAGTAATAGAAACATTAACCTGGGGGAGGAATAGAATCATTAACCTGGGGAGTAATAGAATCATTAACCTAGGGGAGTAATAGAATTATTAACTTGGGTGTAATAGAATCATTAACCTGGGGGAGGAATAGAATCATTAACCTGAGGAGTAATAGAATCTATAACCTGGGGAGTAATAGAATCAATAACCTGGGGGAGGAATAGAATCATTAACCTGGGGAGTAATAGAATCATTAACCTGGGGAGTAATAGAATCATTAACCTGGGGAGGAATAGAATCATTAACCTGGGGAGTAATAGAATCTTTTACCTGGTGAGTAATAGAATCATTTACCTGGGGGAGGAATAGAATCATTAACCTGTGGAGGAATTGAATCATTAACCTGTGGAGTAATGGAATCATTAACCTGGAGAATAATTGAATCATTAACCTTTGCAGTAATAGAATCATTAACCCGGGGAGCAATAGAATCATTAATCCCTGGGGGAGAAATAGAATCATTAACCTGCGGGAGTAATAGAATAATTAATTTGGGTAGGAATAGAATCATTAACCTGGGGGAGTAATAGAATCATTAACCTGGTTCATAATAGAATCATTAACCTGCTATGTAATAGAATCATTAATCCTGGTCATCAATCCAGGGGCAGTAATAGAATCCCTAAGCTGGGGATTAAAGCAATCATTAATCCCACGGGAGTAATAGAGGAATTAACCTTGGGAGTAATAGAATCATTAACCTGGGGAGTAATAGAATCATTAACCTTGGGGAGGAATAGAATCATTTACCTGGGGGAGAAATGGAATCATTAACCTGGCGAGTAATAGAATCATTAACCTGGAGGTGTAATGGAATCATTAACCTGGGGCTGTAATAGAATCATTAACCTGGGGGAATAGTAGTCATTAACCTGGAGCAGTAATAGAATCATTAACGTTCGGAGTAGTAGAATCATTAAGCTGGGGGTGTATTAGAATCATTAAGCTGGGGGTGTATTAGAATTATTAACCTGGGGCGTAATAGAATCCTTAACCTGGGGAGTAGTAGAATCATTATCCTGGGGAGAAATAGAATCATTAACCTGGGGGAGTAATAGAATCGTTAACCTGTGGAGTAGTAGAATCATTAACCTAGGGATTAATAGAATCATTAACCAGTGGAGTAATAGAATCATTAACCTGGGGAGTAATAGAATCATTAACCTGGGGAGTAGTAGAATTATTAACCTGGGGAGTAATAGAATCATTAACTTGGGGGAGTAATAGAATCATTAACCTGGGAAGTAGTGGAATCATTAACCTGTCGAGTAGTAGAATCATTAATCTGCGGAGTAATAGAATCATTAACCTCGGGAGTAATTGAATCATTATCCTTGGGAGTAATAGGATCATTAACCTGGGGGAGTAATACAATCATTAACCTGGGGGAGGAATAGAATCAGTAACCTTGGGAGTAATAGAATCATTAACCTGGGGAGTAATAGAATCGTTAACCTGGGGCAGTAATAGTATCATTAACCTGTGGAGTAATAGAATTGTTAACCTGGGGGAGTAATAGAATTATTAACCTGGGGGGGAATAGAATCATTATCCTGGGGGAGTAATCGAATCATTAACCTGGGGAGTAATAGAATCATTAACCAGGGGAGTAATAGAATCATTAAGCTGGGGAGTAATAGAATCATTAACCTGGGGAGAAATAGAATCATTAACCTGGGGGA
This sequence comes from Isurus oxyrinchus, assembly GCA_026770705.1. Taxonomy (NCBI): domain Eukaryota; kingdom Metazoa; phylum Chordata; class Chondrichthyes; order Lamniformes; family Lamnidae; genus Isurus; species Isurus oxyrinchus. The sequence continues at coordinate 151,318 of JANJGN010000716.1, read as the reverse complement.
GTAATAGAATCATTAACCTGGGGGAGGAATAGAATCATTATGCTGGGGAGTAATATAATCATTATACTTGGGGAGTAATAGAATCATTAACCTGGGGGAGTAATAGAATCATTAACCTGGGGAGTAGTAGAATTATTAACCTGGGGAGTAATAGAATCATTAACTTGGGGGAGTAATAGAATCATTAACCTGGGGAGTAGTGGAATCATTAACCTTTCGAGTAGTAGAATCATTAACCTAGGGGAGTAATAGAATTATTAACTGGAGTGTAATAGAATCATTAACCTGGGGGAGGAATAGAATCATTAACCTGGGGAGTAATAGAATCATTATCCTTGGGAGTAATAGAATCATTAACGTCGGGGAGTAATAGAATCATTAATTTGGGTAGGAATAGAATCAATAACCTGGCGGAGTAATAGAATCATTAATCCTGGTCATCAATCCAGGGGCATTAATAGAATCCCTAACCTGGGGAGTAAAGCAATCATTAATCCCACGGGAGTAATAGAGGAATTAACCTGGGGGTGTAGTAGAATCATTAACCTGCGGAGTAATAGAATCATTAATCCGTGTGGTGTAATAGAATCATTAACCTGTGGGAGTAATGGAGTCATTAACTTGGGGGAGTAATGGAATCATTAACATGGGCTGTAATAGAATCATTAATCAGGGGAGTAATAGAATCCTTAACGTGGGGTAGTAATAGAATACTTAACTTTGGGGAGAAATAGAATCATTAACCTGGGGAGTAATAGAATCATTCATCCTGGGGGAGTAATAGAATCATTAACATGCTGAGGAATAGAATCATTAATCCTAGTCATTAATCCTGGGGGAGTAATAGAATCTTTAACCTGAAGAATATTGGAATCATTAATCCAGGGCGAGTAATAGAGGGATTAACCTGGGGGTTTAATAGATTCATTAACCTGGGGAGTAATAGAATCATTAATCCTTGAGGAGTAATAGAGTCATTAACCTGGGGAGTAATAGAATCATTAACCTGGGGAGTAATAGAATCATTAACCTGTGGAGTAATAGAATCATTAACCTGGGGGAGTAATAGAATCATTAACCTTGGGGAGTAATAAATCATTAACCTGGTGGAGTAATAGAATCATTAACCTGGTGGAGTAATAGAATCATTAACCTGGGGGAGTAATAGAATTATTAACCTGGGGGAGTAATAGAATCATTAACCTGGGGAGGAATAGGATCATTAACCTGGGGGAGTAATCGAATCATTAACCTGGGGAGTAATAGAATCATTAACCTGGCGGAGTAATAGAATCATTAACCTGTGGAGTAGTAGAATCATTAATTAGGGATTAATAGAATCATTAACCTGTGGAGTAATAGAATCATTAACCTGGGGGACTAATAGAATCATTAACTGGGGAAGGAATAGAATCATTAACCTGTGGAGTAATAGAATCATTAACCTGGGGAGTATTAGAATCATTAACCTGGGGAGTCGTAGATTCATTAACTTGGGGAGTAATAGAATCATTAACCTGGGGGAGTAATAGAATCATTAACCTGGGGAGTAGTAGAATCATTAACCTGTCAAGTAGTAGAATCTTTAATCTGCGGAGTAATAGAATCATTAACCTGGGGGAGTAATAGAATCATTAACCTGGGGGAGGAATAGAATCATTAACCTGGGGGAGGGATAGAATCATTAACCTGGGGAGTAATAGAATCATTAACTTTTGGAGTAATAGAAACATTAACCTGGGGGAGGAATAGATTCATTAACCTGGGGGAGTAATAGAATCATTAACCGGGGGAGTAATAGAATCATTAACCTGTGGAGTAATAGAATTATTGATCTGGGGAGCAATAGAATCATTAACCTGGGGAGGAATAGAATCATTAACCTGGGGAGTAATAGAATCATTAACCTCTGGAGTCATAGAATCATTAATCCTTGGGGAGTAATAGTGTCATTAACCTGGGGAGTAATAGAATCATTAACCTGTGGAGTAATAGAGTCATTAACTTGGGGAGTAATAGAATCATTAACCTGGGGAGTAATAGAATCATTAACCTTGGAGAGTAATAAATCATTAACCTGGGAGAGTAATAGAATCATTAACCTGGTGGAGTAATAGAATCATTAACCTGGGGGAGTAATAGAATCATTAACCTGGGGGAGTAATAGAATCGTTAACCTGGGGAGGAATAGAATCATTAACCTGGCGGAGTAATCGAATCATTAACCTGGGGAGTAATAGAATCATTAACCTGTGGAGGAATAGAATCATTAACCTGGGGAGTAATAGAATCATTAACCTGGGGATTAATAGGATCATTAACCTGGGGGAGTAATAGAATCACTAACCTGGGGGAGGAGTAGAATCATTATGCTGGGGAGTAATAGAATCATTATACTTGGGGAGTAATAGAATCATTAACCTGGGGGAGTAATAGAATCATTAACCTTGGGTGTATTAGAATCATTAACCTGGGGCAATAGTAGAATCATTAACCTGTAGGAGTAATAGAATCATTAACGTTGGGAGTAGTAGAATCATTAACCTTGGGAGTAATTGAAATATTAACCTGGGGAGTAATAGAATCATTAACCTGGTGGAGGACTAGAATCATTTACCTGGGGGAGAAATGGAATCATTAACCTGGCGAGTAATAGAATCATTAACCTGGAGGAGTAATGGAATCATTAACCTGGGGCTGTAATAGAATCATTAACCTGGGGGAATAGTAGTCATTAACCTGGAGCAGTAATAGAATCATTAACGTTCGGAGTAGTAGAATCATTAAGCTGGGGGTGTATTAGAATCATTAACCTGGGGCTTAATAGAATCATTAACCTGGCGGTGTAATAGAATCATTAACCTGTGGAGTAGTAGAATCATTAACCTAGGTATTAATAGAATCATTAGCCTTCGGAGTAATGGAATCATTAACGTGGGGGAGTAATAGAATCATTAACCTGGGGGAGTAATAGAATCATTAACCTGGGGTTGTAATAGAATCATTAACTTGGGGGAATAGTAGAATCATTAACCTGGAGCAGTAATAGAATCATTAAGGGGAGTAGTAGAATCATTAATCTGCAGAGCAATAGAATCATTAACCTGAGGAGTAATTGAACCATTATCCTTGGGAGTAATAGGATCATTAACCTGGGGGAGTAATAGAATCATTAACCTGTGGGAGGAATAGAATCATTAGCCTGGGGGAGGAATAGAATCATTAACCTGGGGAGTAATGGAATCATTAACCTGGGGAGTAATAGAAACATTAACCTGGGGGAGGAATAGAATCATTAACCTGGGGAGTAATAGAATCATTAACCTAGGGGAGTAATAGAATTATTAACTTGGGTGTAATAGAATCATTAACCTGGGGGAGGAATAGAATCATTAACCTGAGGAGTAATAGAATCTATAACCTGGGGAGTAATAGAATCAATAACCTGGGGGAGGAATAGAATCATTAACCTGGGGAGTAATAGAATCATTAACCTGGGGAGTAATAGAATCATTAACCTGGGGAGGAATAGAATCATTAACCTGGGGAGTAATAGAATCTTTTACCTGGTGAGTAATAGAATCATTTACCTGGGGGAGGAATAGAATCATTAACCTGTGGAGGAATTGAATCATTAACCTGTGGAGTAATGGAATCATTAACCTGGAGAATAATTGAATCATTAACCTTTGCAGTAATAGAATCATTAACCCGGGGAGCAATAGAATCATTAATCCTGGGGGAGAAATAGAATCATTAACCTGCGGGAGTAATAGAATAATTAATTTGGGTAGGAATAGAATCATTAACCTGGGGGAGTAATAGAATCATTAACCTGGTTCATAATAGAATCATTAACCTGCTATGTAATAGAATCATTAATCCTGGTCATCAATCCAGGGGCAGTAATAGAATCCCTAAGCTGGGGATTAAAGCAATCATTAATCCCACGGGAGTAATAGAGGAATTAACCTTGGGAGTAATAGAATCATTAACCTGGGGAGTAATAGAATCATTAACCTGGGGGTGTAATAGAACCATTAACCTGGGGAGTAATAGAATCATTATCCTTGGGAGTAATAGAATCATTAACCTGGGGGAGTAACAGAATCATTAACCTGGGGGAGGTATAGAATCATTAACCTGACGGAGGAATAGAATCATTAACCTGGGGAGTAATAGAATCATTAACCTGGTGAGTAATAGAAACATTAACCTGCGGGAGGAATAGAATCATTAACATGGGGAGTAGTAGAATCATTATCCAGGGGAGTAATAGAATCATTAACCTGGGGAGGAATAGAATCATTAACCTGGGGGAGTAATAGAATCATTAACCTGGGGGAGTAATAGAATCATTAACCTGTAGAGTAGTAGAATCATTAACCTAGGGATTAATAGAATCATTAACCTGCGGAGTAAAGAATCATTAACCTGGGGGAGGAATAGAATCATTAACCTGGGGAGTAATAGAATCATTAACCTGGGGAGCAGTAGATTCATTAACTTGGGGAGTAATAGAATCATTAAGCTGGTGGAGTAATAGAATCATTAACCTGGGGAGTAGTAGAATCATTAACCTGTCAAGTAGTAGAATCTTTAATCTGTGGAGTAATAGAATCATTAACCTGGGGAGTAATAGAATCATTATCCTTGGGAGTAATAGGATCATTAACCTGGGGGATTAATAGACTCATTAACCTGGGGAAGGAATAGAATCATTAACCTGGGGGAGGAATTGAATCATTAACCTGGGGAGTAATAGAATCATTTACCTGGAGAGTAATAGAAACATTAACCTGGGGGAGGAATAGATTCATTAACCTGGGGAGTAATAGAATCATTAACCTGGGGAGTAATAGAATCATTAACCTGGGGGAGTAATAGAACATTAAGCTGGGGACTAATAGAATCATTAACCTGCGGAGTAATAGAATTATTAATCTGGGGTGCAATAGAATCATTAGCCTGGGGAGGAATAGAATCATTAACCTGGGGAGGAATAGAATCATTTACCTGGGGAGTAATAGAATCATTAACCTGGGGGAGGAATAGAATCATTAACCTTTGGGAGTAATAGCATCATTAACCTGGGGAGTAATAGAATCATTAACCTAGGGAGGAATAGAATCATTAACCTTGGGAGTAATAGAATCATTAACCTGTGGAGTAATAGAATCATTAAACTGGGGAGGAATAGAATCATTAACCTGGAGGAGTAATAGAATCATTAACGTTGGGAGTAGTAGAATCATTAACCTGGGGGAGGAATAGAATCATTAACCTTGGGAGTAATAGAATCATTAACCTGGGGGAGTAATAGAATCATTAACCTGTGGGAGGAATAGAATAATTAACTTGTGGAGTAATAGAATCATTAACCTGGGGTCTAGTAGAATTATTAACCTGGGGAGTAATAGAATCATTAACCTGGGGGAGTAATAGAATCATTAACCTGGGAAGTAGTAGAATCATTAACCTGTCGAGTAGTAGAATCATTAACCTGAGGAGTAATTGAACCATTATCCTTGGGAGACTCATTAACCTGGGGGAGGAATAGAATCATTAACCTTTGGGAGTAATAGCATCATTAACCTGGGGAGTAATAGAATCATTAACCTGGGGAGGAATAGAATCATTAACCTTGGGAGTAATAGAATCATTAAACTGGGGAGGAATAGAATCATTAACCTGGAGGAGTAATAGAATCATTAAGGGGAGTAGTAGAATCATTAATCTGCAGAGCAATAGAATCATTAACCTGAGGAGTAATTGAACCATTATCCTTGGGAGTAATAGGATCATTAACCTGGGGGAGTAATAGAATCATTAACCTGTGGGAGGAATAGAATCATTAACCTGGGGGAGGAATAGAATCATTAACCTGGGGAGTAATGGAATCATTAACCTGGGGAGTAATAGAAACATTAACCTGGGGGAGGAATAGAATCATTAACCTGGGGAGTAATAGAATCATTAACCTAGGGGAGTAATAGAATTATTAACTTGGGTGTAATAGAATCATTAACCTGGGGGAGGAATAGAATCATTAACCTGAGGAGTAATAGAATCTATAACCTGGGGAGTAATAGAATCAATAACCTGGGGGAGGAATAGAATCATTAACCTGGGGAGTAATAGAATCATTAACCTGGGGAGTAATAGAATCATTAACCTGGGGAGGAATAGAATCATTAACCTGGGGAGTAATAGAATCTTTTACCTGGTGAGTAATAGAATCATTTACCTGGGGGAGGAATAGAATCATTAACCTGTGGAGGAATTGAATCATTAACCTGTGGAGTAATGGAATCATTAACCTGGAGAATAATTGAATCATTAACCTTTGCAGTAATAGAATCATTAACCCGGGGAGCAATAGAATCATTAATCCCTGGGGGAGAAATAGAATCATTAACCTGCGGGAGTAATAGAATAATTAATTTGGGTAGGAATAGAATCATTAACCTGGGGGAGTAATAGAATCATTAACCTGGTTCATAATAGAATCATTAACCTGCTATGTAATAGAATCATTAATCCTGGTCATCAATCCAGGGGCAGTAATAGAATCCCTAAGCTGGGGATTAAAGCAATCATTAATCCCACGGGAGTAATAGAGGAATTAACCTTGGGAGTAATAGAATCATTAACCTGGGGAGTAATAGAATCAGTAACCTGGGGGTGTAATAGAACCATTAACCTGGGGAGTAATAGAATCATTATCCTTGGGAGTAATAGAATCATTAACCTGGGGGAGTAACAGAATCATTAACCTGGGGGAGGTATAGAATCATTAACCTGACGGAGGAATAGAATTATTAACCTGGGGAGTAATAGAATCATTAACCTGGTGAGTAATAGAAACATTAACCTGCGGGAGGAATAGAATCATTAACATGGGGAGTAGTAGAATCATTATCCAGGGGAGTAATAGAATCATTAACCTGGGGAGTAATAGAATCATTAACCTGGGGGAGTAATAGAATCATTAACCTGGGGGAGTAATAGAATCATTAACCTGTAGAGTAGTAGAATCATTAACCTAGGGATTAATAGAATCATTAACCTGCGGAGTAAAGAATCATTAACCTGGGGGACCTATAGAATCATTAACCTGGGGGAGGAATAGAATCATTAACCTGGGGAGTAATAGAATCATTAACCTGGGGAGCAGTAGATTCATTAACTTGGGGAGTAATAGAATCATTAAGCTGGGGGAGTAATAGAATCATTAACCTGGGGAGTAGTAGAATCATTAACCTGTCAAGTAGTAGAATCTTTAATCTGTGGAGTAATAGAATCATTAACCTGGGGAGTAATAGAATCATTATCCTTGGGAGTAATAGGATCATTAACCTGGGGGAGTAATAGACTCATTAACCTTGGGAAGGAATAGAATCATTAACCTGGGGGAGGAATTGAATCATTAACCTGGGGAGTAATAGAATCATTTACCTGGAGAGTAATAGAAACATTAACCTGGGGGAGGAATAGATTCATTAACCTGGGGAGTAATAGAATCATTAACCTGGGGAGTAATAGAATCATTTACCTGGGGGAGTAATAGAACATTAAGCTGTGGAGTAATAGAATCGTTAACCTGGGGGAGTAATAGAATCATTAACCTGGGGACTAATAGAATCATTAACCTGCGGAGTAATAGAATTATTAATCTGGGGAGCAATAGAATCATTAGCCTGGGGAGGAATAGAATCATTAACCTGGGGAGGAATAGAATCATTTACCTGGGGAATAATAGAATCATAAACCTGGGGGAGGAATAGAATCATTAACCTTTGGGAGTAATAGCATCATTAACCTGGGGAGTAATAGAATCATTAACCTGGGGAGGAATAGAATCATCAACCTGGGGAGTAATAGAATCATTTACCTGGGGAGTAATAGAATCATTAATCTGGTGGAGGAATAGAATCATTAACCTGGGGGAGGAATAGAATCATTAACCTGAGGAGTAATAGAATCTTTGACCTGGGGGAGGAATAAAATCATTAACCCGGGGGAGTAATAGAATCATTACCCTCTGGAGTAATAGAATCATTAATCCTTGGGGAGTAATAGAAACATTAACCTGTGGAGTAATTGAGTCATTAACTTGGGGAGTAATAGAAACATTAACCTGTGGAGTAATTGAGTCATTAACTTGGGGAGTAATAGATTCATTAACCTGGGGAGTAATAGAATCATTAACCTTGGGGAGTAATAAATCATTAACCTGGGGGAGTAATAGAATCATTAACCTGGTGGAGTAATACAATCATTAACCTGGGGGAGTAATAGAGTCATTAACCTGGGGGAGTAATAGAATCATTAACCTGGGGGGGGAATAGAATCATTAACCTGGGGGAATAATCGAATCATTAACCTGGGGGAGTAATAGAATCATTAACCTGGGGGGGAATAGAATCATTAACCTGGGGGAGTAATCGAATCATTAACCTGGGGAGTAATAGAATCATTAACCTGGGGAGTAATAGAATCATTAAGATGGTGAGTAATAGAATCATTAACCTGGGGAGTAATAGAATCATTAACCTGGGGGAGTAATAGAATCATTAACCTGGGGGATGAATAGAATCATTTTGCTGGGGAGTAATATAATCATTATACTTGGGGAGTAATAGAATCATTAACCTGGGGGAGTAATAGAATCATTAACCTGGGGTGTATTAGAATCATTAACCTGGGGGAATAGTAGAATCATTAACCTGGATGAGTAATAGAATCATTAATGTTGGGTGTAGTAGAATCATTAACCTTGGGAGTAATAGAATCATTAACCTGGGGAGTAATAGAATCAGTAACCTGGGGGTGTAATAGAACCATTAACCTGGGGAGTAATAGAATCATTATCCTGGGGAGTAATAGAATCATTAACCTGGGGGAGTAACAGAATCATTAACCTGGGGGAGGTATAGAATCATTAATTTGACGGAGGAATAGAATTATTAACCTGGGGAGTAATAGAATCATTAACCTGGTGAGTAATAGAAACATTAACCTGCGGGAGGAATAGAATCATTAACATGGGGAGTAGTAGAATCATTATCCAGGGGAGTAATAGAATCATTAACCTGGGGATTAATAGAATCATTAACCTGGGGGAGTAATAGAATCATTAACCTGGGGGAGTAATAGAATCATTAACCTGTAGAGTAGTAGAATCATTAACCTAGGGATTAATAGAATCATTAACCTGCGGAGTAAAGAATCATTAACCTGGGGGACCTATAGAATCATTAACCTGGTGGAGGAATAGAATCATTAACCTGGGGAGTAATAGAATCATTAACCTGGGGAGCAGTAGATTCATTAACTTGGGGAGTAATAGAATCATTAAGCTGGGGGAGTAATAGAATCATTAACCTGGGGAGTAGTAGAATCATTAACCTGTCAAGTAGTAGAATCTTTAATCTGTGGAGTAATAGAATCATTAACCTGGGGAGTAATAGAATCATTATCCTTGGGAGTAATAGGATCATTAACCTGGGGGAGTAATAGACTCATTAACCTGGGGAAGGAATAGAATCATTAACCTGGGGGAGGAATTGAATCATTAACCTGGGGAGTAATAGAATCATTTACCTGGAGAGTAATAGAAACATTAACCTGGGGGAGGAATAGATTCATTAACCTGGGGAGTAATAGAATCATTAACCTGGGGAGTAATAGAATCATTTACCTGGGGGAGTAATAGAACATTAAGCTGTGGAGTAATAGAATCGTTAACCTGGGGGAGTAATAGAATCATTAACCTGGGGACTAATAGAATCATTAACCTGCGGAGTAATAGAATTATTAATCTGGGGAGCAATAGAATCATTAGCCTGGGGAGGAATAGAATCATTAACCTGGGGAGGAATAGAATCATTTACCTGGGGAATAATAGAATCATAAACCTGGGGGAGGAATAGAATCATTAACCTTTGGGAGTAATAGCATCATTAACCTGGGGAGTAATAGAATCATTAACCTGGGGAGGAATAGAATCATCAACCTGGGGAGTAATAGAATCATTTACCTGGGGAGTAATAGAATCATTAATCTGGTGGAGGAATAGAATCATTAACCTGGGGGAGGAATAGAATCATTAACCTGAGGAGTAATAGAATCTTTGACCTGGGGGAGGAATAAAATCATTAACCCGGGGGAGTAATAGAATCATTACCCTCTGGAGTAATAGAATCATTAATCCTTGGGGAGTAATAGAAACATTAACCTGTGGAGTAATTGAGTCATTAACTTGGGGAGTAATAGAAACATTAACCTGTGGAGTAATTGAGTCATTAACTTGGGGAGTAATAGATTCATTAACCTGGGGAGTAATAGAATCATTAACCTTGGGGAGTAATAAATCATTAACCTGGGGGAGTAATAGAATCATTAACCTGGTGGAGTAATACAATCATTAACCTGGGGGAGTAATGGAATCATTAACCTGGGGGAGTAATAGAATCATTAACCTGGGGGGGAATAGAATCATTAACCTGGGGGAATAATCGAATCATTAACCTGGGGGGTAATAGAATCATTAACCTGGGGGGGAATAGAATCATTAACCTGGGGGAGTAATCGAATCATTAACCTGTGGTGTAATACAATCATTAACCTGGGGAGTAATAGAATCATTAAGATGGTGAGTAATAGAATCATTAACCTGGGGAGTAATAGAATCATTAACCTGGGGGAGTAATAGAATCATTAACCTGGGGGATGAATAGAATCATTATGCTGGGGAGTAATATAATCATTATACTTGGGGAGTAATAGAATCATTAACCTGGGGGAGTAATAGAATCATTAACCTGGGGTGTATTAGAATCATTAACCTGGGGGAATAGTAGAATCATTAACCTGGATGAGTAATAGAATCATTAATGTTGGGTGTAGTAGAATCATTAACCTTGGGAGTAATAGAATCATTAACCTGGGGAGTAATAGAATCATTAACCTGGGGGAGTAATAGAATCATTAACCTGGGGAGTAGTTGAATCATTATCCTGGGGAGTAATAGAATCATTAACCTGGGGAGTAATAGAATCATTAACCTGGGGGAGTAATAGAATCATTAACCTGGGGGAGTAATAGAATCATTAAGCCGTGGAGTAATAGAATCATTAACCTGGGGGACTAATAGAATCATTAAACTGGGGGAGGAATAGAATCATTAACCTGTGGAGTAATAGAATCATTAACCTGGGGAGTAATAGAATCATTAACCTGGGGAGTAGTAGATTCATTAACTTGGGGAGTAATAGAATCATTAACCTGGCGGAGTAATAGAATCATTAACCTAGGGGAGTAATAGAATTATTAACTGGAGTGTAATAGAATCATTAACCTGGGGGAGGAATAGAATCATTAACCTGGGGAGTAATAGAATCATTATCCTTGGGTGTAATAGAATCATTAACGTCGGGGAGTAATAGAATCATTAATTTGGTTAGGAATAGAATCAATAACCTGGCGGAGAAATAGAATCATTAACCTGGGTTATAATAGAATCATTAACCTGCTATGTAATAGAATCATTAATCCTGGTCATCAATCCAGGGGCATTAATAGAATCCCTAACCTGGGGAGTAAAGCAATCATTAATCCCATGGGAGTAATAGAGGAATTAACCTGGGGGTGTAGTAGAATCATTAACCTGCGGAGTAATAGAATCATTAATCCGTGTGGTGTAATAGAATCATTAACCTGTGGGAGTAATGGAGTCATTAACTTGGGGGAGTAATGGAATCATTAACCTGGGGGAGTAATAGAATCATTAACCTGGGGAGTAGTAGAATCATTAACCTGTCAAGTAGTAGAATCTTTAATCTGCGGAGTAATAGAATCATTAACCTGGGGGAGTAATAGAATCATTAACCTGGGGGAGGAATAGAATCATTAACCTGGGGGAGGGATAGAATCATTAACCTGGGGAGTAATAGAATCATTAACTTTTGGAGTAATAGAAACATTAACCTGGGGGAGGAATAGATTCATTAACCTGGGGGAGTAATAGAATCATTAACCGGGGGAGTAATAGAATCATTAACCTGTGGAGTAATAGAATTATTGATCTGGGGAGCAATAGAATCATTAACCTGGGGAGGAATAGAATCATTAACCTGGGGAGTAATAGAATCATTAACCTCTGGAGTCATAGAATCATTAATCCTTGGGGAGTAATAGTGTCATTAACCTGGGGAGTAATAGAATCATTAACCTGTGGAGTAATAGAGTCATTAACTTGGGGAGTAATAGAATCATTAACCTGGGGAGTAATAGAATCATTAACCTTGGAGAGTAATAAATCATTAACCTGGGAGAGTAATAGATTCATTAACCTGGTGGAGTAATAGAATCATTAACCTGGGGGAGTAATAGAATCATTAACCTGGGGGAGTAATAGAATCGTTAACCTGGGGAGGAATAGAATCATTAACCTGGCGGAGTAATCGAATCATTAACCTGGGGAGTAATAGAATCATTAACCTGTGGAGGAATAGAATCATTAACCTGGGGAGTAATAGAATCATTAACCTGGGGATTAATAGGATCATTAACCTGGGGGAGTAATAGAATCACTAACCTGGGGGAGGAGTAGAATCATTATGCTGGGGAGTAATAGAATCATTATACTTGGGGAGTAATAGAATCATTAACCTGGGGGAGTAATAGAATCATTAACCTTGGGTGTATTAGAATCATTAACCTGGGGCAATAGTAGAATCATTAACCTGTAGGAGTAATAGAATCATTAACGTTGGGAGTAGTAGAATCATTAACCTTGGGAGTAATTGAAATATTAACCTGGGGAGTAATAGAATCATTAACCTGGTGGAGGACTAGAATCATTTACCTGGGGGAGAAATGGAATCATTAACCTGGCGAGTAATAGAATCATTAACCTGGAGGAGTAATGGAATCATTAACCTGGGGCTGTAATAGAATCATTAACCTGGGGGAATAGTAGTCATTAACCTGGAGCAGTAATAGAATCATTAACGTTCGGAGTAGTAGAATCATTAAGCTGGGGGTGTATTAGAATCATTAACCTGGGGCTTAATAGAATCATTAACCTGGCGGTGTAATAGAATCATTAACCTGTGGAGTAGTAGAATCATTAACCTAGGTATTAATAGAATCATTAGCCTTCGGAGTAATGGAATCATTAACGTGGGGGAGTAATAGAATCATTAACCTGGGGGAGTAATAGAATCATTAACCTGGGGTTGTAATAGAATCATTAACTTGGGGGAATAGTAGAATCATTAACCTGGAGCAGTAATAGAATCATTAAGGGGAGTAGTAGAATCATTAATCTGCAGAGCAATAGAATCATTAACCTGAGGAGTAATTGAACCATTATCCTTGGGAGTAATAGGATCATTAACCTGGGGGAGTAATAGAATCATTAACCTGTGGGAGGAATAGAATCATTAGCCTGGGGGAGGAATAGAATCATTAACCTGGGGAGTAATGGAATCATTAACCTGGGGAGTAATAGAAACATTAACCTGGGGGAGGAATAGAATCATTAACCTGGGGAGTAATAGAATCATTAACCTAGGGGAGTAATAGAATTATTAACTTGGGTGTAATAGAATCATTAACCTGGGGGAGGAATAGAATCATTAACCTGAGGAGTAATAGAATCTATAACCTGGGGAGTAATAGAATCAATAACCTGGGGGAGGAATAGAATCATTAACCTGGGGAGTAATAGAATCATTAACCTGGGGAGTAATAGAATCATTAACCTGGGGAGGAATAGAATCATTAACCTGGGGAGTAATAGAATCTTTTACCTGGTGAGTAATAGAATCATTTACCTGGGGGAGGAATAGAATCATTAACCTGTGGAGGAATTGAATCATTAACCTGTGGAGTAATGGAATCATTAACCTGGAGAATAATTGAATCATTAACCTTTGCAGTAATAGAATCATTAACCCGGGGAGCAATAGAATCATTAATCCTGGGGGAGAAATAGAATCATTAACCTGCGGGAGTAATAGAATAATTAATTTGGGTAGGAATAGAATCATTAACCTGGGGGAGTAATAGAATCATTAACCTGGTTCATAATAGAATCATTAACCTGCTATGTAATAGAATCATTAATCCTGGTCATCAATCCAGGGGCAGTAATAGAATCCCTAAGCTGGGGATTAAAGCAATCATTAATCCCACGGGAGTAATAGAGGAATTAACCTTGGGAGTAATAGAATCATTAACCTGGGGAGTAATAGAATCATTAACCTGGGGGTGTAATAGAACCATTAACCTGGGGAGTAATAGAATCATTATCCTTGGGAGTAATAGAATCATTAACCTGGGGGAGTAACAGAATCATTAACCTGGGGGAGGTATAGAATCATTAACCTGACGGAGGAATAGAATCATTAACCTGGGGAGTAATAGAATCATTAACCTGGTGAGTAATAGAAACATTAACCTGCGGGAGGAATAGAATCATTAACATGGGGAGTAGTAGAATCATTATCCAGGGGAGTAATAGAATCATTAACCTGGGGAGGAATAGAATCATTAACCTGGGGGAGTAATAGAATCATTAACCTGGGGGAGTAATAGAATCATTAACCTGTAGAGTAGTAGAATCATTAACCTAGGGATTAATAGAATCATTAACCTGCGGAGTAAAGAATCATTAACCTGGGGGAGGAATAGAATCATTAACCTGGGGAGTAATAGAATCATTAACCTGGGGAGCAGTAGATTCATTAACTTGGGGAGTAATAGAATCATTAAGCTGGTGGAGTAATAGAATCATTAACCTGGGGAGTAGTAGAATCATTAACCTGTCAAGTAGTAGAATCTTTAATCTGTGGAGTAATAGAATCATTAACCTGGGGAGTAATAGAATCATTATCCTTGGGAGTAATAGGATCATTAACCTGGGGGATTAATAGACTCATTAACCTGGGGAAGGAATAGAATCATTAACCTGGGGGAGGAATTGAATCATTAACCTGGGGAGTAATAGAATCATTTACCTGGAGAGTAATAGAAACATTAACCTGGGGGAGGAATAGATTCATTAACCTGGGGAGTAATAGAATCATTAACCTGGGGAGTAATAGAATCATTAACCTGGGGGAGTAATAGAACATTAAGCTGGGGACTAATAGAATCATTAACCTGCGGAGTAATAGAATTATTAATCTGGGGTGCAATAGAATCATTAGCCTGGGGAGGAATAGAATCATTAACCTGGGGAGGAATAGAATCATTTACCTGGGGAGTAATAGAATCATTAACCTGGGGGAGGAATAGAATCATTAACCTTTGGGAGTAATAGCATCATTAACCTGGGGAGTAATAGAATCATTAACCTAGGGAGGAATAGAATCATTAACCTTGGGAGTAATAGAATCATTAACCTGTGGAGTAATAGAATCATTAAACTGGGGAGGAATAGAATCATTAACCTGGAGGAGTAATAGAATCATTAACGTTGGGAGTAGTAGAATCATTAACCTGGGGGAGGAATAGAATCATTAACCTTGGGAGTAATAGAATCATTAACCTGGGGGAGTAATAGAATCATTAACCTGTGGGAGGAATAGAATAATTAACTTGTGGAGTAATAGAATCATTAACCTGGTGAGTAATAGAATCATTAACCTGGGGTCTAGTAGAATTATTAACCTGGGGAGTAATAGAATCATTAACCTGGGGGAGTAATAGAATCATTAACCTGGGAAGTAGTAGAATCATTAACCTGTCGAGTAGTAGAATCATTAACCTGAGGAGTAATTGAACCATTATCCTTGGGAGACTCATTAACCTGGGGGAGGAATAGAATCATTAACCTTTGGGAGTAATAGCATCATTAACCTGGGGAGTAATAGAATCATTAACCTGGGGAGGAATAGAATCATTAACCTTGGGAGTAATAGAATCATTAAACTGGGGAGGAATAGAATCATTAACCTGGAGGAGTAATAGAATCATTAAGGGGAGTAGTAGAATCATTAATCTGCAGAGCAATAGAATCATTAACCTGAGGAGTAATTGAACCATTATCCTTGGGAGTAATAGGATCATTAACCTGGGGGAGTAATAGAATCATTAACCTGTGGGAGGAATAGAATCATTAACCTGGGGGAGGAATAGAATCATTAACCTGGGGAGTAATGGAATCATTAACCTGGGGAGTAATAGAAACATTAACCTGGGGGAGGAATAGAATCATTAACCTGGGGAGTAATAGAATCATTAACCTAGGGGAGTAATAGAATTATTAACTTGGGTGTAATAGAATCATTAACCTGGGGGAGGAATAGAATCATTAACCTGAGGAGTAATAGAATCTATAACCTGGGGAGTAATAGAATCAATAACCTGGGGGAGGAATAGAATCATTAACCTGGGGAGTAATAGAATCATTAACCTGGGGAGTAATAGAATCATTAACCTGGGGAGGAATAGAATCATTAACCTGGGGAGTAATAGAATCTTTTACCTGGTGAGTAATAGAATCATTTACCTGGGGGAGGAATAGAATCATTAACCTGTGGAGGAATTGAATCATTAACCTGTGGAGTAATGGAATCATTAACCTGGAGAATAATTGAATCATTAACCTTTGCAGTAATAGAATCATTAACCCGGGGAGCAATAGAATCATTAATCCCTGGGGGAGAAATAGAATCATTAACCTGCGGGAGTAATAGAATAATTAATTTGGGTAGGAATAGAATCATTAACCTGGGGGAGTAATAGAATCATTAACCTGGTTCATAATAGAATCATTAACCTGCTATGTAATAGAATCATTAATCCTGGTCATCAATCCAGGGGCAGTAATAGAATCCCTAAGCTGGGGATTAAAGCAATCATTAATCCCACGGGAGTAATAGAGGAATTAACCTTGGGAGTAATAGAATCATTAACCTGGGGAGTAATAGAATCAGTAACCTGGGGGTGTAATAGAACCATTAACCTGGGGAGTAATAGAATCATTATCCTTGGGAGTAATAGAATCATTAACCTGGGGGAGTAACAGAATCATTAACCTGGGGGAGGTATAGAATCATTAACCTGACGGAGGAATAGAATTATTAACCTGGGGAGTAATAGAATCATTAACCTGGTGAGTAATAGAAACATTAACCTGCGGGAGGAATAGAATCATTAACATGGGGAGTAGTAGAATCATTATCCAGGGGAGTAATAGAATCATTAACCTGGGGAGTAATAGAATCATTAACCTGGGGGAGTAATAGAATCATTAACCTGGGGGAGTAATAGAATCATTAACCTGTAGAGTAGTAGAATCATTAACCTAGGGATTAATAGAATCATTAACCTGCGGAGTAAAGAATCATTAACCTGGGGGACCTATAGAATCATTAACCTGGGGGAGGAATAGAATCATTAACCTGGGGAGTAATAGAATCATTAACCTGGGGAGCAGTAGATTCATTAACTTGGGGAGTAATAGAATCATTAAGCTGGGGGAGTAATAGAATCATTAACCTGGGGAGTAGTAGAATCATTAACCTGTCAAGTAGTAGAATCTTTAATCTGTGGAGTAATAGAATCATTAACCTGGGGAGTAATAGAATCATTATCCTTGGGAGTAATAGGATCATTAACCTGGGGGAGTAATAGACTCATTAACCTTGGGAAGGAATAGAATCATTAACCTGGGGGAGGAATTGAATCATTAACCTGGGGAGTAATAGAATCATTTACCTGGAGAGTAATAGAAACATTAACCTGGGGGAGGAATAGATTCATTAACCTGGGGAGTAATAGAATCATTAACCTGGGGAGTAATAGAATCATTTACCTGGGGGAGTAATAGAACATTAAGCTGTGGAGTAATAGAATCGTTAACCTGGGGGAGTAATAGAATCATTAACCTGGGGACTAATAGAATCATTAACCTGCGGAGTAATAGAATTATTAATCTGGGGAGCAATAGAATCATTAGCCTGGGGAGGAATAGAATCATTAACCTGGGGAGGAATAGAATCATTTACCTGGGGAATAATAGAATCATAAACCTGGGGGAGGAATAGAATCATTAACCTTTGGGAGTAATAGCATCATTAACCTGGGGAGTAATAGAATCATTAACCTGGGGAGGAATAGAATCATCAACCTGGGGAGTAATAGAATCATTTACCTGGGGAGTAATAGAATCATTAATCTGGTGGAGGAATAGAATCATTAACCTGGGGGAGGAATAGAATCATTAACCTGAGGAGTAATAGAATCTTTGACCTGGGGGAGGAATAAAATCATTAACCCGGGGGAGTAATAGAATCATTACCCTCTGGAGTAATAGAATCATTAATCCTTG
This sequence comes from Isurus oxyrinchus, assembly GCA_026770705.1. Lineage (NCBI taxonomy): Eukaryota > Metazoa > Chordata > Chondrichthyes > Lamniformes > Lamnidae > Isurus > Isurus oxyrinchus. The sequence goes on along the minus strand of JANJGN010000716.1, from coordinate 132,969 downwards.
GGGAGTAATAGAAACATTAACCTGTGGAGTAATTGAGTCATTAACTTGGGGAGTAATAGAAACATTAACCTGTGGAGTAATTGAGTCATTAACTTGGGGAGTAATAGATTCATTAACCTGGGGAGTAATAGAATCATTAACCTTGGGGAGTAATAAATCATTAACCTGGGGGAGTAATAGAATCATTAACCTGGTGGAGTAATACAATCATTAACCTGGGGGAGTAATAGAGTCATTAACCTGGGGGAGTAATAGAATCATTAACCTGGGGGGGGAATAGAATCATTAACCTGGGGGAATAATCGAATCATTAACCTGGGGGAGTAATAGAATCATTAACCTGGGGGGGAATAGAATCATTAACCTGGGGGAGTAATCGAATCATTAACCTGGGGAGTAATAGAATCATTAACCTGGGGAGTAATAGAATCATTAAGATGGTGAGTAATAGAATCATTAACCTGGGGAGTAATAGAATCATTAACCTGGGGGAGTAATAGAATCATTAACCTGGGGGATGAATAGAATCATTTTGCTGGGGAGTAATATAATCATTATACTTGGGGAGTAATAGAATCATTAACCTGGGGGAGTAATAGAATCATTAACCTGGGGTGTATTAGAATCATTAACCTGGGGGAATAGTAGAATCATTAACCTGGATGAGTAATAGAATCATTAATGTTGGGTGTAGTAGAATCATTAACCTTGGGAGTAATAGAATCATTAACCTGGGGAGTAATAGAATCAGTAACCTGGGGGTGTAATAGAACCATTAACCTGGGGAGTAATAGAATCATTATCCTGGGGAGTAATAGAATCATTAACCTGGGGGAGTAACAGAATCATTAACCTGGGGGAGGTATAGAATCATTAATTTGACGGAGGAATAGAATTATTAACCTGGGGAGTAATAGAATCATTAACCTGGTGAGTAATAGAAACATTAACCTGCGGGAGGAATAGAATCATTAACATGGGGAGTAGTAGAATCATTATCCAGGGGAGTAATAGAATCATTAACCTGGGGATTAATAGAATCATTAACCTGGGGGAGTAATAGAATCATTAACCTGGGGGAGTAATAGAATCATTAACCTGTAGAGTAGTAGAATCATTAACCTAGGGATTAATAGAATCATTAACCTGCGGAGTAAAGAATCATTAACCTGGGGGACCTATAGAATCATTAACCTGGTGGAGGAATAGAATCATTAACCTGGGGAGTAATAGAATCATTAACCTGGGGAGCAGTAGATTCATTAACTTGGGGAGTAATAGAATCATTAAGCTGGGGGAGTAATAGAATCATTAACCTGGGGAGTAGTAGAATCATTAACCTGTCAAGTAGTAGAATCTTTAATCTGTGGAGTAATAGAATCATTAACCTGGGGAGTAATAGAATCATTATCCTTGGGAGTAATAGGATCATTAACCTGGGGGAGTAATAGACTCATTAACCTGGGGAAGGAATAGAATCATTAACCTGGGGGAGGAATTGAATCATTAACCTGGGGAGTAATAGAATCATTTACCTGGAGAGTAATAGAAACATTAACCTGGGGGAGGAATAGATTCATTAACCTGGGGAGTAATAGAATCATTAACCTGGGGAGTAATAGAATCATTTACCTGGGGGAGTAATAGAACATTAAGCTGTGGAGTAATAGAATCGTTAACCTGGGGGAGTAATAGAATCATTAACCTGGGGACTAATAGAATCATTAACCTGCGGAGTAATAGAATTATTAATCTGGGGAGCAATAGAATCATTAGCCTGGGGAGGAATAGAATCATTAACCTGGGGAGGAATAGAATCATTTACCTGGGGAATAATAGAATCATAAACCTGGGGGAGGAATAGAATCATTAACCTTTGGGAGTAATAGCATCATTAACCTGGGGAGTAATAGAATCATTAACCTGGGGAGGAATAGAATCATCAACCTGGGGAGTAATAGAATCATTTACCTGGGGAGTAATAGAATCATTAATCTGGTGGAGGAATAGAATCATTAACCTGGGGGAGGAATAGAATCATTAACCTGAGGAGTAATTGAATCTTTGACCTGGGGGAGGAATAAAATCATTAACCCGGGGGAGTAATAGAATCATTACCCTCTGGAGTAATAGAATCATTAATCCTTGGGGAGTAATAGAAACATTAACCTGTGGAGTAATTGAGTCATTAACTTGGGGAGTAATAGAAACATTAACCTGTGGAGTAATTGAGTCATTAACTTGGGGAGTAATAGATTCATTAACCTGGGGAGTAATAGAATCATTAACCTTGGGGAGTAATAAATCATTAACCTGGGGGAGTAATAGAATCATTAACCTGGTGGAGTAATACAATCATTAACCTGGGGGAGTAATGGAATCATTAACCTGGGGGAGTAATAGAATCATTAACCTGGGGGGGAATAGAATCATTAACCTGGGGGAATAATCGAATCATTAACCTGGGGGGTAATAGAATCATTAACCTGGGGGGGAATAGAATCATTAACCTGGGGGAGTAATCGAATCATTAACCTGTGGAGTAATACAATCATTAACCTGGGGAGTAATAGAATCATTAAGATGGTGAGTAATAGAATCATTAACCTGGGGAGTAATAGAATCATTAACCTGGGGGAGTAATAGAATCATTAACCTGGGGGATGAATAGAATCATTATGCTGGGGAGTAATATAATCATTATACTTGGGGAGTAATAGAATCATTAACCTGGGGGAGTAATAGAATCATTAACCTGGGGTGTATTAGAATCATTAACCTGGGGGAATAGTAGAATCATTAACCTGGATGAGTAATAGAATCATTAATGTTGGGTGTAGTAGAATCATTAACCTTGGGAGTAATAGAATCATTAACCTGGGGAGTAATAGAATCATTAACCTGGGGGAGTAATAGAATCATTAACCTGGGGAGTAGTTGAATCATTATCCTGGGGAGTAATAGAATCATTAACCTGGGGAGTAATAGAATCATTAACCTGGGGGAGTAATAGAATCATTAACCTGGGGGAGTAATAGAATCATTAAGCCGTGGAGTAATAGAATCATTAACCTGGGGGACTAATAGAATCATTAAACTGGGGGAGGAATAGAATCATTAACCTGTGGAGTAATAGAATCATTAACCTGGGGAGTAATAGAATCATTAACCTGGGGAGTAGTAGATTCATTAACTTGGGGAGTAATAGAATCATTAACCTGGCGGAGTAATAGAATCATTAACCTAGGGGAGTAATAGAATTATTAACTGGAGTGTAATAGAATCATTAACCTGGGGGAGGAATAGAATCATTAACCTGGGGAGTAATAGAATCATTATCCTTGGGTGTAATAGAATCATTAACGTCGGGGAGTAATAGAATCATTAATTTGGTTAGGAATAGAATCAATAACCTGGCGGAGAAATAGAATCATTAACCTGGGTTATAATAGAATCATTAACCTGCTATGTAATAGAATCATTAATCCTGGTCATCAATCCAGGGGCATTAATAGAATCCCTAACCTGGGGAGTAAAGCAATCATTAATCCCATGGGAGTAATAGAGGAATTAACCTGGGGGTGTAGTAGAATCATTAACCTGCGGAGTAATAGAATCATTAATCCGTGTGGTGTAATAGAATCATTAACCTGTGGGAGTAATGGAGTCATTAACTTGGGGGAGTAATGGAATCATTAACATGGGCTGTAATAGAATCATTAATCAGGGGAGTAATAGAATCCTTAACCTGGTGTAGTAATAGAATACTTAACTTTGGGGAGAAATAGAATCATTAACCTGGGGAGTAATAGAATCATTCATCCTGGGGGAGTAATAGAATCATTAACATGCTGAGGAATAGAATCATTAATCCTAGTCATTAATCCTGGGGGAGTAATAGAATCTTTAACCTGAAGAATATTGGAATCATTAATCCAGGGCGAGTAATAGAGGGATTAACCTGGGGGTTTAATAGATTCATTAACCTGGGGAGTAATAGAATCATTAATCCTTGAGGAGTAATAGAGTCATTAACCTGGGGAGTAATAGAATCATTAACCTGGGGAGTAATAGAATCATTAACCTGGGGAGTAATAGAATCATTAACCTGTGGAGTAATAGAGTCATTAACCTGGGGAGTAATAGAATCATTAACCTGGGGGAGTAATAGAATCATTAACCTTGGGGAGTAATAAATCATTAACCTGGGGGAGTAATAGAATCATTAACCTGGTGGAGTAATAGAATCATTAACCTGGCGGAGTAATAGAATTATTAACCTGGGGGAGTAATAGAATCATTAACCTGGGGAGGAATAGGATCATTAACCTGGGGGAGTAATCGAATCATTAACCTGGGGAGTAATAGAATCATTAACCTGGCGGAGTAATAGAATCATTAACCTGTGGAGTAGTAGAATCATTAATTAGGGATTAATAGAATCATTAACCTGTGTTGTAATAGAATCATTAACCTGGGGGACTAATAGAATCATTAACTGTGGAAGGAATAGAATCATTAACCTGTGGAGTAATAGAATCATTAACCTGGGGAGTATTAGAATCATTAACCTGGGGAGTCGTAGATTCATTAACTTGGGGAGTAATAGAATCATTAACCTGGGGGAGTAATAGAATCATTAACCTGGGGAGTAGTAGAATCATTAACCTGTCAAGTAGTAGAATCTTTAATCTGCGGAGTAATAGAATCATTAACCTGGGGGAGTAATAGAATCATTAACCTGGGGGAGGAATAGAATCATTAACCTGGGGGCGGGATAGAATCATTAACCTGGGGAGTAATAGAATCATTAACTTTTGGAGTAATAGAAACATTAACCTGGGGGAGGAATAGATTCATTAACCTGGGGGAGTAATGGAATCATTAACCGGGGGAGTAATAGAATCATTAACCTGTGGAGTAATAGAATTATTGATCTGGGGATCAATAGAATCATTAACCTGGGGAGGAATAGAATCATTAACCTGGGGAGTAATAGAATCATTAACCTCTGGAGTCATAGAATCATTAATCCTTGGGGAGTAATAGTGTCATTAACCTGGGGAGTAATAGAATCATTAACCTGGGGAGTAATCGAATCATTAACCTGTGGAGTAATAGAGTCATTAACTTGGGGAGTAATAGAATCATTAACCTGGGGAGTAATAGAATCATTAACCTTGGAGAGTAATAAATCATTAACCTGGGAGAGTAATAGAATCATTAACCTGGTGGAGTAATAGAAGCATTATCCTGGGGGAGTAATAGAATCATTAACCTGGGGGAGTAATAGAATCGTTAACCTGGGGAGGAATAGAATCATTATCCTGGTGGAGTAATCGAATCATTAACCTGGGGAGTAATAGAATCATTAACCTGGGGAGGAATAGAATCATTAACCTGGGGAGTAATAGAATCATTAACCTGGGGATTAATAGGATCATTAACCTGGGGGAGTAATAGAATCACTAACCTGGGGGAGGAGTAGAATCATTATGCTGGGGAGTAATAGAATCATTATACTTGGGGAGTAATAGAATCATTAACCTGGGGGAGTAATAGAATCATTAACCTTGGGTGTATTAGAATCATTAACCTGGGGCAATAGTAGAATCATTAACCTGTTGGAGTAATAGAATCATTAACGTTGGGAGTAGTAGAATCATTAACTTTGGGAGTAATTGAAATATTAACCTGGGGAGTAATAGAATCATTAACCTTGGGGAGGAATAGAATCATTTACCTGGGGGAGAAATGGAATCATTAACCTGGCGAGTAATAGAATCATTAACCTGGAGGAGTAATGGAATCATTAACCTGGGGCTATAATAGAATCATTAACCTGGGGGAATAGTAGTCATTAACCTGGAGCAGTAATAGAATCATTAACGTTCGGAGTAGTAGAATCATTAAGCTGGGGGTGTATTAGAATCATTAACCTGGGGCTTAATAGAATCATTAACCTGGCGGTGTAATAGAATCATTAACCTGTGGAGTAGTAGAATCATTAACCTAGGTATTAATAGAATCATTAACCTTCGGAGTAATGGAATCATTAACGTTGGGAGTAGTAGAATCATTATGCTGGGGAGTAATAGAATCATTATACTTGGGGAGTAATAGAATCATTAACCTGGGGGAGTAATAGAATCATTAACCTTGGGTGTATTAGAATCATTAACCTGGGGCAATAGTAGAATCATTAACCTGTTGGAGTAATAGAATCATTAACGTTGGGAGTAGTAGAATCATTAACTTTGGGAGTAATTGAAATATTAACCTGGGGAGTAATAGAATCATTAACCTTGGGGAGGAATAGAATCATTTACCTGGGGGAGAAATGGAATCATTAACCTGGCGAGTAATAGAATCATTAACCTGGAGGTGTAATGGAATCATTAACCTGGGGCTGTAATAGAATCATTAACCTGGGGGAATAGTAGTCATTAACCTGGAGCAGTAATAGAATCATTAACGTTCGGAGTAGTAGAATCATTAAGCTGGGGGTGTATTAGAATCATTAAGCTGGGGGTGTATTAGAATTATTAACCTGGGGCGTAATAGAATCCTTAACCTGGGGAGTAGTAGAATCATTATCCTGGGGAGAAATAGAATCATTAACCTGGGGGAGTAATAGAATCGTTAACCTGTGGAGTAGTAGAATCATTAACCTAGGGATTAATAGAATCATTAACCAGTGGAGTAATAGAATCATTAACCTGGGGAGTAATAGAATCATTAACCTGGGGAGTAGTAGAATTATTAACCTGGGGAGTAATAGAATCATTAACTTGGGGGAGTAATAGAATCATTAACCTGGGAAGTAGTGGAATCATTAACCTGTCGAGTAGTAGAATCATTAATCTGCGGAGTAATAGAATCATTAACCTCGGGAGTAATTGAATCATTATCCTTGGGAGTAATAGGATCATTAACCTGGGGGAGTAATACAATCATTAACCTGGGGGAGGAATAGAATCAGTAACCTTGGGAGTAATAGAATCATTAACCTGGGGAGTAATAGAATCGTTAACCTGGGGCAGTAATAGTATCATTAACCTGTGGAGTAATAGAATTGTTAACCTGGGGGAGTAATAGAATTATTAACCTGGGGGGGAATAGAATCATTATCCTGGGGGAGTAATCGAATCATTAACCTGGGGAGCAATAGAATCATTAACCAGGGGAGTAATAGAATCATTAAGCTGGGGAGTAATAGAATCATTAACCTGGGGAGAAATAGAATCATTAACCTGGGGGAGTAATAGAATCATTAACCTGGGGGAGGAATAGAATCATTATGCTGGGGAGTAATATAATCATTATACTTGGGGAGTAATAGAATCATTAACCTGGGGGAGTAATAGAATCATTAACCTGGGGAGTAGTAGAATTATTAACCTGGGGAGTAATAGAATCATTAACTTGGGGGAGTAATAGAATCATTAACCTGGGGAGTAGTGGAATCATTAACCTTTCGAGTAGTAGAATCATTAACCTAGGGGAGTAATAGAATTATTAACTGGAGTGTAATAGAATCATTAACCTGGGGGAGGAATAGAATCATTAACCTGGGGAGTAATAGAATCATTATCCTTGGGAGTAATAGAATCATTAACGTCGGGGAGTAATAGAATCATTAATTTGGGTAGGAATAGAATCAATAACCTGGCGGAGTAATAGAATCATTAATCCTGGTCATCAATCCAGGGGCATTAATAGAATCCCTAACCTGGGGAGTAAAGCAATCATTAATCCCACGGGAGTAATAGAGGAATTAACCTGGGGGTGTAGTAGAATCATTAACCTGCGGAGTAATAGAATCATTAATCCGTGTGGTGTAATAGAATCATTAACCTGTGGGAGTAATGGAGTCATTAACTTGGGGGAGTAATGGAATCATTAACATGGGCTGTAATAGAATCATTAATCAGGGGAGTAATAGAATCCTTAACGTGGGGTAGTAATAGAATACTTAACTTTGGGGAGAAATAGAATCATTAACCTGGGGAGTAATAGAATCATTCATCCTGGGGGAGTAATAGAATCATTAACATGCTGAGGAATAGAATCATTAATCCTAGTCATTAATCCTGGGGGAGTAATAGAATCTTTAACCTGAAGAATATTGGAATCATTAATCCAGGGCGAGTAATAGAGGGATTAACCTGGGGGTTTAATAGATTCATTAACCTGGGGAGTAATAGAATCATTAATCCTTGAGGAGTAATAGAGTCATTAACCTGGGGAGTAATAGAATCATTAACCTGGGGAGTAATAGAATCATTAACCTGTGGAGTAATAGAATCATTAACCTGGGGGAGTAATAGAATCATTAACCTTGGGGAGTAATAAATCATTAACCTGGTGGAGTAATAGAATCATTAACCTGGTGGAGTAATAGAATCATTAACCTGGGGGAGTAATAGAATTATTAACCTGGGGGAGTAATAGAATCATTAACCTGGGGAGGAATAGGATCATTAACCTGGGGGAGTAATCGAATCATTAACCTGGGGAGTAATAGAATCATTAACCTGGCGGAGTAATAGAATCATTAACCTGTGGAGTAGTAGAATCATTAATTAGGGATTAATAGAATCATTAACCTGTGGAGTAATAGAATCATTAACCTGGGGGACTAATAGAATCATTAACTGGGGAAGGAATAGAATCATTAACCTGTGGAGTAATAGAATCATTAACCTGGGGAGTATTAGAATCATTAACCTGGGGAGTCGTAGATTCATTAACTTGGGGAGTAATAGAATCATTAACCTGGGGGAGTAATAGAATCATTAACCTGGGGAGTAGTAGAATCATTAACCTGTCAAGTAGTAGAATCTTTAATCTGCGGAGTAATAGAATCATTAACCTGGGGGAGTAATAGAATCATTAACCTGGGGGAGGAATAGAATCATTAACCTGGGGGAGGGATAGAATCATTAACCTGGGGAGTAATAGAATCATTAACTTTTGGAGTAATAGAAACATTAACCTGGGGGAGGAATAGATTCATTAACCTGGGGGAGTAATAGAATCATTAACCGGGGGAGTAATAGAATCATTAACCTGTGGAGTAATAGAATTATTGATCTGGGGAGCAATAGAATCATTAACCTGGGGAGGAATAGAATCATTAACCTGGGGAGTAATAGAATCATTAACCTCTGGAGTCATAGAATCATTAATCCTTGGGGAGTAATAGTGTCATTAACCTGGGGAGTAATAGAATCATTAACCTGTGGAGTAATAGAGTCATTAACTTGGGGAGTAATAGAATCATTAACCTGGGGAGTAATAGAATCATTAACCTTGGAGAGTAATAAATCATTAACCTGGGAGAGTAATAGAATCATTAACCTGGTGGAGTAATAGAATCATTAACCTGGGGGAGTAATAGAATCATTAACCTGGGGGAGTAATAGAATCGTTAACCTGGGGAGGAATAGAATCATTAACCTGGCGGAGTAATCGAATCATTAACCTGGGGAGTAATAGAATCATTAACCTGTGGAGGAATAGAATCATTAACCTGGGGAGTAATAGAATCATTAACCTGGGGATTAATAGGATCATTAACCTGGGGGAGTAATAGAATCACTAACCTGGGGGAGGAGTAGAATCATTATGCTGGGGAGTAATAGAATCATTATACTTGGGGAGTAATAGAATCATTAACCTGGGGGAGTAATAGAATCATTAACCTTGGGTGTATTAGAATCATTAACCTGGGGCAATAGTAGAATCATTAACCTGTAGGAGTAATAGAATCATTAACGTTGGGAGTAGTAGAATCATTAACCTTGGGAGTAATTGAAATATTAACCTGGGGAGTAATAGAATCATTAACCTGGTGGAGGACTAGAATCATTTACCTGGGGGAGAAATGGAATCATTAACCTGGCGAGTAATAGAATCATTAACCTGGAGGAGTAATGGAATCATTAACCTGGGGCTGTAATAGAATCATTAACCTGGGGGAATAGTAGTCATTAACCTGGAGCAGTAATAGAATCATTAACGTTCGGAGTAGTAGAATCATTAAGCTGGGGGTGTATTAGAATCATTAACCTGGGGCTTAATAGAATCATTAACCTGGCGGTGTAATAGAATCATTAACCTGTGGAGTAGTAGAATCATTAACCTAGGTATTAATAGAATCATTAGCCTTCGGAGTAATGGAATCATTAACGTGGGGGAGTAATAGAATCATTAACCTGGGGGAGTAATAGAATCATTAACCTGGGGTTGTAATAGAATCATTAACTTGGGGGAATAGTAGAATCATTAACCTGGAGCAGTAATAGAATCATTAACGTTGGGAGTAGTAGAATCATTAAGCTGGGGGTGTATTAGAATCATTAACCTGGGGAGTAGTAGAATCATTATCCTGGGGAGAAATAGAATCATTAACCTGGGGGAGTAATAGAATCATTAACCTGTGGAGTAGTAGAATCATTAACCTAGGGATTAATAGAATCATTAACCAGTGGAGTAATAGAATCATTAACCTGGGGAGTAATAGAATCATTAACCTGGGGAGTAGTAGAATTATTAACCTGGGGAGTAATAGAATCATTAACTTGGGGGAGTAATAGAATCATTAACCTGGGGAGTAGTGGAATCATTAACCTGTCGAGTAGTAGAATCATTAATCTGCAGAGTAATAGAATCATTAACCTCGGGAGTAATTGAATCATTATCCTTGGGAGTAATAGGATCATTAACCTGGGGGAGTAATACAATCATTAACCTGGGGGAGGAATAGAATCAGTAACCTGGGGGAGGAATAGAATCATTAACCTGGGGGAGTAATAGTATCATTAACCTGTGGAGTAATAGAATTGTTAACCTGGGGGAGTAATAGAATTATTAACCTGGGGGGGAATAGAATCATTAACCTGGGGGAGTAATCGAATCATTAACCTGGGGAGTAATAGAATCATTAACCAGGGGAGTAATAGAATCATTAAGCTGGGGAGTAATAGAATCATTAACCTGGGGAGAATTAGAATCATTAACCTGGCGGAGTAATAGAATCATTAACCTGGGGGAGGAATAGAATCATTATGCTGGGGAGTAATATAATCATTATACTTGGGGAGTAATAGAATCATTAACCTGGGGGAGTAATAGAATCATTAACCTGGGGAGTAGTAGAATTATTAACCTGGGGAGTAATAGAATCATTAACTTGGGGGAGTAATAGAATCATTAACCTGGGGAGTAGTGGAATCATTAACCTTTCGAGTAGTAGAATCATTAATCTGCGGAGTAATAGAATCATTAACCTCGGGAGTAATTGAATCATTATCCTTGGGAGTAATAGGATCATTAACCTGGGGGACTAATACAATTATTAACCTGGGGGAGGAATAGAATCATTAACCTGGGGGAGGAATAGAATCATTAACCTTGGCAGTAATAGAATCATTAACCTGGGGAGTAATAGAATCGTTAACCTGGGGGAGTAATAGAATTATTAACCAGGGGAGTAATAGAATCATTAACCTGGGGGAGTAATATTATCATTAACCTGTGGAGTAATAGAATCGTTAACCTGGGGGAGTAATAGAATTATTAACCTGTTGGAGTAATAGAATCATTAACCTGTGGAGTAATAGAATCATTAACCTGGGGGAGGAATAGAATCATTAACGTGGGGAGTAATAAAATCATTAACCTGGGGAGTAATAGAATCATTAACCTGGGGAGGAATAGAATCATTAACCTGTGGAGTAATAGAATCATTTACCTGGGGAGTAATAGGATCATTTTCCTGGGGGAGGAATAGAATCATTAACCTGGGGGAGGAATAGAATCATTAACCTGGGGGAGTAATAGAATCATTAACCTGGGGGGGAATAGAATCATTAACCTGTGGGAGTAATCGAATCATTAACCTGGGGAGTAATAGAATCATTATGCTGGGGAGTAATATAATCATTATACTTGGGGAGTAATAGAATCATTAACCTGGGGGAGTAATAGAATCATTAACCTGGGGTGTATTAGAATCATTAACCTGGGGGAATAGTAGAATCATTAACCTGGATGAGTAATAGAATCATTAATGTTGGGAGTAGTAGAATCATTAACCTTGGGAGTAATAGAATCATTAACCTGGGGAGTAATAGAATCATTAACCTGGGGGAGTAATAGAATCATTAACCTGGGGAGTAATAGAATCATTAACCTGGGGGAGTAATAGAATCATTAACCTGGCGAGTAATAGAATCATTAACCTGTGGAGTACTTGAATCATTAACCTAGGGATTAATAGAATCATTAAGCCGTGGAGTAATAGAATCATTAACCTGGGGGACTAATAGAATCATTAACCTGGGGGAGGAATAGAATCATTAACCTGTGGAGTAATAGAATCATTAACCTGGGGAGTAATAGAATCATTAACCTGCGGAGTAGTAGATTCATTAACTTGGGGAGTAATAGAATCATTAACATAGCGGAGTAATAGAATCATTAACCTGGGGAGTAGTAGAATCATTAACCTGTCAAGTAGTAGAATCATTAATCTGCGGAGTAATAGAATCATTAACCTGGGGAGTAATAGAATCATTATCCTTGGGACTAATAGAATCATTAACCTCGGGGAGTAATAGAATCATTAATTTGGGTAGGAATAGAATCATTAACCTGGGGGAGTAATAGAATCATTAACCTGGGTTATAATAGAATCATTAACCTGCTATGTAATAGAATCATTAATCCTGGTCATCAATCCAGGGGCAGTAATAGAATCCCTAACCTGGGAATTAAAGCAATCATTAATCCCACGGGAGTAATAGAGGAATTAACCTTGGGAGTAATAGAATTATTAACCTGGGGAGTAATAGAATCAGTAACCCGGGGGAGTAATAGAATCATTAACCTGGGGAGTAATAGAATCATTAACCTGGGGGAGTAATAGAATCATTAACCTGGGTTATAATAGAATCATTAACCTGCTATGTAATAGAATCATTAATCCTGGTCAGCAATCCAGGGGCGTTAATAGAATCCCTAACCTGGGGAGTAAAGCAATCATTAATCCCACGGGAGTAATAGAGGAATTAACCTGGGGGTGTAGTAGAATCATTAACCTGGGGAGTAATAGAATCATTAATCCGTGTGGAGTAATAGAATCATTAACCTGTGGGAGTAATGGAGTCATTAACTTTGCGGGGTAATGGAATCATTAACATGGGCTGTAATAGAATCATTAATCAGGGGAGTAATAGAATCCTTAACCTGGGGTAGTAATAGACTACTTAACTTTGGGGAGAAATAGAATCATTAACCTGGGGAGTAATAGAATCATTCATCCTGGGGGAGTAATAGAATCATTAACATGCTGAGGAATAGAATCATTAATCCTAGTCATTAATCCTGGGGGAGTAATAGAATCTTTAACCTGAAGAATATTGGAATCATTAATCCAGGGCGAGTAATAGAGGGATTAACCTGGGGGTTTAATAGATTCATTAACCTGGGGAGTAATAGAATCATTAATCCTTGAGGAGAAATAGAGTCATTAACCTGGGGAGTAATAGAATCATTAACCTGGGGAGTAATAGAATCAATAACCTGTGGAGTAATAGAGTCATTAACCTGGGGAGTAATAGAATCATTAACCTGGGGGAGTAATAGAATCATTAACCTTGGGGAGTAATAAATCATTAACCTGGGGGACTAATAGAATCATTAACCTGGTGGAGTAATAGAATCATTAACCTGGTGGAGTAATAGAATCATTAACCTGGGGGAGTAATAGAATCATTAACCTGGGGGAGTAATCGAATCATTAACCGGGGGAGTAATAGAATCATTAACCTGGGGAGTAATAGAATCATTAACCTGGGGAGTAATACAATCATTAACCTGGTGGTGTAATAGAATCATTAACCTGGGGGAGTATTAGAATCAATAACCTGGGGGAGGAATAAAATCATTAAGCTGGGGAGTAATAGAGTCATTATACTTGGGGAGTAATATAATCATTAACCTGGGGGAGTAATAGAATCATTAACCTGGGGTGTATTAGAATCATTAACATGGGGGAATTGTAGAATCATTAACCTGGGGGATTAATAGAATCATTAACCTGGAGGAGTAATAGAGTCATTAATGTTGGGAGTAGTAGAATCATTAACCTTGGGAGTAATAGAATCATTAACCTTGGGACTAATGGAATCATTAACCTGGGGGAGTAATAGAATCATTAACCTGGCGGAGTAATAGAATCATTAACCTGTTGAGTAGTAGAATCATTAACCAAGGGATTTATAGAATCATTAACCTGCGGAGTAATATAATCATTAACCTGGGGGACTAATAGAATCATTAACTGGGGGAGGAATAGAATCATTAAACTGTGGAGTAATAGAATCATTAACCTGGGGAGTATTAGAATCATTAACCTGGGGAGTAGTAGATTCATTAACTTGGGGAGTAATAGAATCATTAACCTGGGGGAGTAATAGAATCATTAACCTGGGGAGTAGTAGAATCATTAACCTGTCAAGTAGTAGAATCTTTAATCTGCGTAGTAATAGAATCATTAACCTGGGGAGTAATAGAATCATTATCCTTGGGAGTAATAGAATCATTAACCTGGGGGAGTAATAGAATAATTAACCTGGGGGAGGAATAGAATCATTAACCTGGGGGAGTAATAGAATCATTAACCTGGGGAGTAATAGAATCATTAACCTTTGGAGTAATAGAAACATTAACCTGGGGGAGGAATAGATTCATTAACCTGTGGAGCAATGGAATCATTAACCTGGGGAGTAATAGAATCATTAACCTGGGGGAGTAATAGAATCATTAACCGGGGGAGTAATAGAATCATTAACCTGTGGAGTAATAGAATCGTTAACCTGGGGGAATAACAGAATCATTAACCTGGGTTATAATAGAATCATTAACCTGCTATGTAATAGAATCATTAATCCTGGTCATCAATCCAGGGGCAGTAATAGAATCCCTAACCTGGGAATTAAAGCAATCATTAATCCCACGGGAGTAATAGAGGAATTAACCTTGGGAGTAATAGCATCATTAACCTGGGGAGTAATAGAATCAGTAACCCGGGGGAGTAATAGAATCATTAACCTGGGGAGTAATAGAATCATTATCCTTGGGAGTAATAGAATCATTAACCTGGGGGAGTAATAGAATCATTAACCTGGGTTATAATAGAATCATTAACCTGCTATGTAATAGAATCATTAATCCTGGTCATCAATCCAGGGGCGTTAATAGAATCCCTAACCTGGGGTGTAAAGCAATCATTAATCCCACAGGAGTAATAGAGGAATTAACCTGGGGGTGTAGTAGAATCATTAACCTGGGGAGTAATAGAATCATTAATCCGTGTGGAGTAATAGAATCATTTACCTGTGGGAGTAATGGAGTCATTAACTTTGTGGGGTAATGGAATCATTAACATGGGCTGTAATAGAATCATTAATCAGGGGAGTAATAGAATCCTTAACCTGGGGTAGTAATAGACTACTTAACTTTGGGGAGAAATAGAATCATTAACCTGGGGAGTAATAGAATCATTCATCCTGGGGGAGTAATAGAATCATTAACATGCTGAGGAATAGAATCATTAATCCTAGTCATTAATCCTGGGGGAGTAATAGAATCTTTAACCTGAAGAATATTGGAATCATTAATCCAGGGCGAGTAATAGAGGGATTAACCTGGGGGTTTAATAGAATCATTAACCTGTGGAGTAATAGAGTCATTAACCTGGGGAGTAATAGAATCATTAACCTGGGGGAGTAATAGAATCATTAACCTTGGGGAGTAATAAATCATTAACCTGGGGGAGTAATAGAATCATTAACCTGGTGGAGTAATAGAATCATTAACCTGGGGGGAGTAATAGAATCATTAACCTGGGGGAGTAATAGAATCATTAACCTGGGGAGGAATAGGATCATTAACCTGGTGGAGTAATCGAATCATTAAGCTGGGGAGTAATAGAGTCATTAACGTGGGGGAATTGTAGAATCATTAACCTGGGGGATTAGTAGAATCATTAACCTGGAGGAGTAATAGAATCATTAACGTTGGGAGTAGTAGAATCATTAACCTTGGGAGTAATAGAATCATTAACCTGGGGGAGTAATAGAATCATTAACCTGGCGGAGTAATAGAATCATTAACCTGTGGAGTAGTAGAATCATTAACCTAGGGATTTATAGATTCATTAACCTGCGGAGTAATATAATCATTAACCTGGGGGAGTCATAGAATCATTAACTGGGGGAGGAATAGAATCATTAAACTGTGGAGTAATAGAATCATTAACCTGGGGAGTATTAGAATCATTAACCTGGGGAGTAGTAGATTCATTAACTTGGGGAGTAATAGAATCATTAACCTGGGGGAGTAATAGAATCATTAACCTGGGGAGTAGTAGAATCATTAACCTGTCAAGTAGTAGAATCTTTAATCTGCGGAGTAATAGAATCATTAACCTGGGGAGTAATAGAATCATTATCCTTGGGAGTAATAGAATCATTAACCTGGGGGGTAATAGAATCATTAACCTGGCGGAGGAATAGAATCATTAACCTGGGGGAGGGATAGAATCATTAACCTGGGGAGTAATAGAATCATTAACCTTTGGAGTAATAGAAACATTAACCTGGGGGAGGAATAGATTCATTAACCTGTGGAGCAATAGAATCATTAACCTGGGGAGTAATAGAATCATTAACCTGGGGGAGTAATAGAATCATTAACCGGGGGAGTAATAGAATCATTAACCTGTGGAGTAATAGAATCGTTAACCAGGGGGAATAATAGAATCATTAACCTGGGGACTAATAGAATCATTAACCTGCGGAGTAATAGAATTATTGATCTGGGGAGCAATAGAATCATTAACCTGGGGAGGAATAGAATCATTAACCTGGGGAGTAATAGAATCATTTACCTGAGGAGTAATAGAATCATTAACCTGGGGGAGGATTAGAATCATTAACCTGGGGAGTAATAGAATCATTAACCTGGGGAGTAATAGAATCATTAACCTGGGGAGTAATAGAATCATTAACCTGGCTAGTAATAGAATCATTAACCTGCGGAGTAATAGAATCATTATCCTGGTGAGCAATAGAATCATTAACCTGTGGAGGAATAGAATCATTAACCTGGGGAGTAATAGAATCATTTACCTGGGGTGTAATAGAATCATTAACCTGGGGGAGGAATAGAATGATTAACCTGGGGGAGGAATAGAATCATTAACCTGAGGAGTAATAGAATCATTGACCTGGGGGAGGTATAGAATCATTAACCCGGGGGAGTAATAGAAACATTAACCTCTGGAGTCATAGAATCATTAATCCTTGGGGAGTAATAGTGTCATTAACCTTTGGAGCAATAGAATCATTCACCTGGGGAGTAATCGAATCATTAACCTGTGGAGTAATAGAGTCATTAACTTGGGGAGTAATAGAATCATTAACCTCGGGAGTAATTGAATCATTATCCTTGGGAGTAATAGGATCATTAACCTGGGGGAGTAATACAATCATTAACCTGGGGGAGGAATAGAATCATTAACCTGGGGGAGGAATAGAATCATTAACCTTGGGAGTAATAGAATCATTAACCTGTGGAGTAATAGAATCGTTAACCTGGGGGAGAAATAGAATTATTAACCTGTGGGAGTAATAGAATCATTAACCTGTGGGAGGAATAGAATCATTAACCTGGGGGAGGAATAGAATCATTAACCTGGGGAGTAATAGATTCATTAACCTGGGGAGTAATAGAAACATTAACCTGGGGGAGGAATAGAGTCATTAACCTGGGGAGTAATGGAATCATTAACCTGGGGGAGTAATAGAATCATTTACCTGGGGTGTAATAGAATCATTAACCTGGGGGAGGAATAGAAACATTAACCTGGGGAGTAATAGAATCATTAACCTGGGGGAGTAATAGAATGATTAAACTGGGGGAGTAATAGAATCATTAACCTGGGGAGTAATAGAATCATTAACCTGGGGGAGGAATATAATCATTAACCTGGGGAGTAATAGAATCATTAACCTGGGGAGGAATAGAATCATTAACCTGGGGAGTAATAGAACCATTTACCTGGGGAGTAATAGAATCATTTACCTGGGGGAGGAATAGAATCATTATCCTGGGGGATTATTAGAATCATTAACCTGGATGAGTAATAGAATCATTAACGTTGGGAGTAGTAGAATCATTAACCTTGGGAGTAATAGAATCATTAACCTGGGGAGTAATAGAATCATTAACCTGGGGGAGTTTTGGAATCATTAACCTGGGGAGTAATAGAATCATTAACCTGGGGAGTAATAGAATCATTAACCTGGGGGAGTAATAGAATCATTAACCTGGGGGAGTAATAGAATTATTAACCTGTGGCGTAGTAGAATCATTAACCTGGGGAATAATAGAATCATTAACCCGCGGAGTAATGGAATCATTAACCTGGGGGAGTAATAGAATCAATTACCTGGGGGAGGAATAGAATCATTAACGTTGGGAGTAGTAGAATCATTAACCTGGGGAGTAATAGAATCATTAACCTGGGGGTGTAATAGAATCATTAACCTGGGGCGTAATAGAATCATTAACCTGGGGGAGTAATAGAAACATTAACCCGCGGAGTTTTAGAATCATTAACCTGGAGAGTAATAGAATCATTAACCTGGGGACTAGTAGAATTATTAACCTGGGGAGTAATAGAATCATTAACCTGGGGGAATAATAGAATCATTAACCTGGGGAGTAGTAGAATCATTAACCTGTCGAGTAGTAGAATCATTAATCTGCAGAGTAATAGAATCATTAACCTGAGGAGTAATTGAATCATTATCCTTGGGAGTAATAGGATCATTAACCTGGGGGAGTAATAGAATCATTAACCTGTGGGAGGAATAGAATCATTAACCTGGGGGAGGAATAGAATCATTAACCTGGGGAGTAATAGAATCATTATCCTGTGGAGTAATAGAATCGTTAACCTGGGGTAGTAATAGAATTATTAACCTGTGGGAGTAATAGAATCATTAACTTGGGGGAGGAATAGAATCATTAACCTGGGGAGTAATAAAATCATTAACCTGGGGAGTAATAGAATCATTAACCTGGGGAGGAATAGAATCATTAACCTGGGGAGTAATAGAATCATTTACCTGGGGAGTAATAGGATCATTTACCTGGGGGAGGAATAGAATCATTAACCTGGGGGAGGAATAGAATCATTAACTTGGGGATGAATAGAATCATTGACCTGGGGGAGGAATAGAATCATTAACCCGGGGGAGGAATAGAATCATTAACCCGGGGGAGTATTAGAATCATTAACCTGTGGAGTAATAGAATCATTAACCTGTGGAGTAATGGAATCATTAACCTGGAGAGTAATTGAATCATTAACCTTTGCAGTAATAGAATCATTAACCCGGGGAGCAATAGAATCATTAATCCTGGGGGAGAAATAGAATCATTAACTTGCGGGAGTAATAGAATCATTAATTTGGGTAGGAATAGAATCATTAACCTGGGGGAGTAATAGAATCATTAACCTTGGTCATAATAGAATCATTAACCTGCTATGTAATAGAATCATTAATCCTGGTCATCAATCCAGGGGCAGTAATAGAATCCCTAACCTGGGGAGTAAAGCAATCATTAATCCCACGGGAGTATTAGAGGAATTAACCTGGGGGTGTAATAGAATCATTAACCTGGGGAGTAATAGAATCATTAATCCTTGTGGAGTAATAGAGTCATTAACCTGTGGGAGTAGTGGAGTCATTATCTTGGGGGAGTAATGGGATCATTAACATGGGCTGTAATAGAATCATTAATCTGGGGACAATAGAATCCTTAACCTGGAGTAGTAATAGAATCCTTAACCTGGGGGAGAAATAGAATCATTAACCTGGGGAGTAATAGAATCATTCATCCTGGGGGAGTAATAGAATCATTAGCATGCTGAGGAATAGAATCATTAATCCTAGTCATTAATCCTGGTGGAGTAATAGAATCTTTAATCTGGGGAATATTGGAATCATTAATCCAGGGCGAGTAATAGAGGGATTAACCTGGGGGTTTAATAGATTCATTAACCTGGGGAGTAATAGAATCATTAATCCTTGGGGAGTAATAGAGTCATTAACCTGGAGAGTAATAGAATCATTAACCTTGGGAGTAATAGAATCATTAACCTGGGGAGTAATAGAATCATTAACCTGTGGAGTACTAGAGTCATTAACCTGGGGAGTATTAGAATCATTAACCTGGGCAGTAATAGAATCATTAACCTTGGGGAGTAATAAATCATTAACCTGGGGGAGTAATAGAATCATTAACCTTTGGAGTAATAGAAACATTAACCTGGGGGAGGAATAGATTCATTAACATGTGGAGCAATAGAATCATTAACCTGGGGAGTAATAGAATCATTAACCTGGGGCTGTAAGAGAATCATTAACCTGGGGCTATAGTAGAATCAGTAACCTGGAGGAGTAATAGAATAATTAACATTGGGAGTAGTAGAATCATTTACTTGGGGAGTAATAGAATCATTAACCTGGGGGTGTAATAGAATCATTAACCTGGGGCGCAATAGAATCATTAACCTGGGGGAGTAATAGAAACATTAACCCGCGGAGTTTTAGAATCATTAACCTGGGGGGTAATAGAATCATTAACCTGGGGACTAGTAGAATTATTAACCTGGGGAGTAATAGAATTATTAACCTGGGGGAGTAATAGAAACATTAACCTGGGGGAGGAATAGAGTCATTAACCTGGGGAGTAATGGAATCATTAACCTGGGGGAGTAATAGAATCATTTACCTGGGGTGTAATAGAATCATTAACCTGGGGGAGGAATAGAATCATTAACCTGGGGAGTAATAGAATCATTAACCTGGGGGAGTAATAGAATCATTAACCTGGGGGAGGAATATAATCATTAACCTGGGGAGTAATAGAATCATTAACCTGGGGAGGAATAGAATCATTAACCTGGAGTGTAATAGAACCATTTACCTGGGGAGTAATAGAATCATTTACCTGGGGGAGGAATAGAATCATTAACCTGGGGGATTATTAGAATCATTAATCTGGATGAGTAATAGAATGATTAACGTTGGGAGTAGTAGAATCATTAACCTTGGGAGTAATAGAATCATTAACCTGGGGAGTAATAGAATCATTAACCTGGGGGAGTTTTGGAATCATTAACCTGGGGAGTAATAGAATCATTAACCTGGGGAGTAATAGAATCATTAACCTGGGGGAGTAATAGAATCATTAACCTGGGGGAGTAATAGAATTATTAACCTGTGGCGTAGTAGAATCATTAACCTGGAGAATAATAGAATCATTAACCCGCGGAGTAATAGAATCATTAACCTGGGGGAGTAATAGAATCAATTACCTGGGGGAGGAATAGAATCATTAACGTTGGGAGTAGTAGAATCATTAACCTGGGGAGTAATAGAATCATTAACCTGGGGGTGTAATAGAATCATTAACCTGGGGCGTAATAGAATCATTAACCTGGGGGAGTAATAGAAACATTAACCCGCGGAGTTTTAGAATTATTAACCTGGAGGGTAATAGAATCATTAACCTGGGGACTAGTAGAATTATTAACCTGGGGAGTAATAGAATCATTAACCTGGGGGAATAATAGAATCATTAACCTGGGGAGTAGTAGAATCATTAACCTGTCGAGTAGTAGAATCATTAATCTGCAGAGTAATAGAATCATTAACCTGAGGAGCAATTGAATCATTATCCTTGGGAGTAATAGGATCATTAACCTGGGGGAGTAATAGAATCATTAACCTGTGGGAGGAATAGAATCATTAACCTGGGGGAGGAATAGAATAATTAACCTGGGGAGTAATAGAATCATTAACCTGGGGAGTAATAGAAACATTAACCTGGGGGAGGAATAGAGTCATTAACCTGGGGAGTAATGGAATCATTAACCTAGGGGAGTAATAGAATCATTTACCTGGGGTGTAATAGAATCATTAACCTGGGGGAGGAATAGAATCATTAACCTGGGGAGTAATAGAATCATTAACCTGGGGGAGGAATATAATCATTAACCTGGGGAGTAATAGAATCATTAACCTGGGGAGGAATAGAATCATTAACCTGGGGAGTATTAGAACCATTTACCTGGGGAGTAATTGAATCATTTACCTGGGGGAGGAATAGAATCATTAACCTGGGGGAGTAATAGAATCATTAACCTTGGGGAGTAAGGGAATCATTAACCCGGGGGCGTAATAGAATCATTAACCTGGTGGAGTAAGAGAATCATTAATCCAGCGAGTTATAGAATAATTAACCCTGGGGGAGTATTAGAATCATTAATCTGGGGGAGGAATAGAATCATTAATCTGGGGGAGTAATAGAATCTTTAATCCTGGTGAGTAATAGAATCAATAATCCTGGGTGAGTAATAGAATCATTAATCCTGGGGAGTAATAGAATGATTAATTCTTGACAGTAATAGAATCATTAACCCGGGGGAGTAATAGAATCATTAACCCGGGGGAGTAATAGAATCATTAACCTCGGGGAATAATAGAATTATTAACCTCGGGGTGTAATAGAAACATTAACCTGGGGAGTAATGGAATCATTAACCTAGAGAGTAGTAGAATCATTAATCTGGGGGAGTAATAGAATCACTAACCTGGGTGAGTAATAGAGTAATTAACCTGGACGAGTAATAGAATCATTAACCTGGTCGAGTAATAGAATCATTAACCTGGACGAGTAATAGAATCATTAATCCTGGGGGAGTAATAGAATCATTAATCTGGGGAGTAATTGAATCATTAACCTGGGGGAGTAATAGAATCATTAACCTCGGGAGTAATAGAATTATTAACCTCGGGGAATAATAGAAACATTAACCTGGGGAGTAATGGAGTCATTAACCTAGAAAGTAGTAGAATCATTAACCTGGGGGAGTAATAGAATCACTTACCTGGGGGAGTAATAGAGTAATTAACCTGGACGAGTAATAGAATCATTAACCTGGACGAGTAATAGAATCATTAACCTGGACGAGTAATAGAATCATTAATCCTGGGGGAGTAATAGAATCATTAATCTGGGGAGTAATAGAATCATTAACCTGGGGGAGTAATTGAATAACAGGATAATTAATCAGTAGAACAACAGGATAATTAATCTCGGTAATAGCAGTATAATTAATATGTGCAGATTACAGTAATTAATCAAGTGAATAATGGTAATTAATCAGGGGGAATAACGGTAATTAATCACGGAATAACAGGATAATTAATCAGGGGAATAACAGGATAATTAATCAGGGGGAATAACAGGATAATTAATCAGGGGGAATAACAAGATAATTAATCAGGGGAATAACAGGATAATTAATCAGTTGGAATAACAGGATAATTAATCAGGGTGAATAACAGGATAATTAATCAGGGGAATAACAGGATAATTAATCAGTTGGAATAACAGGATAATTAATCAGGGGGAATAACAGGATAATTAATCAGCGAATAACAGGATAATTAATCAGGGGAATAACAGGATAATTAATCAGGGGGGAATAACAGGATAATTAATCAGGGGGAATAACAGGATAATTAATCAGCGAATAACAGGATAATTAATCAGGGGAATAACAGGATAACTAATCAGGGGGAATAACAGGGTAATTAATCAGGGGAATAGCAGGATAATTAATCAGGGGGAATAACAGGATAATTAATCAGGGGAATAACAGGATAATTAATCAGGGCAATAACAGGATAATTAATCAGTTGGAATAACAAGATAATTAATCAGGGGGAATGACAGGATAATTAATCAGGGAATAATAGGATAATTAATCAGGTGAATAACAGGATAATTAATCAGGGGAATAGCAGGATCATTAATCAGGGGAATAACAGGATAATTAATCAGGGGAATAACAGGATAATTAATCAGGGTGAATAACGGTAATTAATCAGGAGAATAACAGGATAACTAATCAGGGTGAATAACAGGGTAATTAATCAGGAGGAATAACGGTAATTAATCAGCGGGAATAACAGGATAATTAATCAGGGGAATAACAGGATAATTAATCAGGGGGAATAACAGGATAATTAATCAGAGGAATAACAGGATAATTAATCAGGGGAATAACAGGATAATTAATCAGGGGAATAACAGGATAATTAATCAGGGTGAATAATGGTAATTAATCAGGAGAATAACAGGATAACTAATCAGGGTGAATAACAGGGTAATTAATCATGAGAATAACGGTAATTAATCAGCGGGAATAACAGGATAATTAATCAGGGGAATAACAGGATAATTAATCAGGGCAATAACAGGATAATTAATCAGGGGGATATCAGGATAATTAATCAGGGGGAATAACAGGATAATTAATCAGGGTGAATAACAGGGTAATTAATCAGGGGAATAACAGGATAATTAATCAGGGGAATAACAGGATAATTAATCAGGGGGAATAACAGGATAATTAATCAGCGAAAAACAGGATAATTAATCAGGGGAATAACAGGATAATTAATCAGGGGAATAACAGGATAATTAATCAGGGGATAACAGGATAATTAATCAGCGAAAAACAGGATAATTAATCAGCGAAAAACAGGATAATTAATCAGGGGAATAACAGGATAATTAATCAGGGGGAATAACAGGGTAATTAATCAGGGGGAATAACAGGGTAATTAATCAGGGGAAATAACAGGGTAATTAATCAGGGGAATAACAGGATAATTAATCAGGGGGAATAACAGGATAATTAATCAGGGGAATAACAGGATAATTAATCATGGGAATAACAGGATAATTAATCAGGGGAATAACAGGATAATTAATCAGGGGAATAACAGGATAATTAATCAGGGGAATAACGGGATAATTAATCAGGGGAATAACAGGATAATTAATCAGGGGGAATAACAGGATAATTAATCAGGGGAATAACAGTATAATTAATCAGGAGAATAACAGTATAATTAATCAGGGGAATAACAGGATAATTAATCAGGGGGAATAACAGGGTAGTTGATCAGGAGAATAACAGGATAATTAATCAGGGGAATAACAGGATAATTAATCAGGGGAAATAACAGGATAATTAATCAGGGGAATAGCAGGATAATTAATCAGGGGGAATAACAGGGTAATTAATCAGGGGAATAACAGGATAATTAATCAGGGGAATAACAGGATAATCAATCAGGGGAATAACGGGATAATTAATCAGGGGGAATAACAGGATAATTAATCAGGGGGAGTAACAGGATAATTAATCAGGGGAATAACAGGGTAATTAATCAGGGGGAATAACAGGATAATTAATCAGGGGAATAACAGGATAATTAATCAGGGGGAATAACAGGATAATTAATCAGGGGAATAGGAGGATAATTAATCAGGGGGAATAACAGGATAATTAATCAGGGGAATAACAGGATAACTAATCAGGGGGAATAACAGGATAATTAATCAGGGGAATAGCAGGATAATTAATCAGGGGGAATAACAGGATAATTAATCAGGGGAATAGCAGGATAATTAATCAGGGGGAATAACAGGATAATTAATCAGGGGAATAACAGGATAATTAATCAGGGGGAATAACAGGATAATTAATCAGGGGAATAGCAGGATAATTAATCAGGGGAATAACAGGATAATTAATCAGGAGAATAACAGGATAATTAATCAGAGGAATAACGGGATAATTAATCAGGGGAATAACGGGATAATTAATCAGGGGAATAACAGGATAATTAATCAGGGTGAATAACGGTAATTAATCAGGAGAATAACAGGATAACTAATCAGGGGAATAACAGGATAATTAATCAGGTGAATAACAGGATAATTAATCGGGGGGAATAACAGGATAATTAATCTGCGAAAAAAGGATAATTAATCAGGGGAATAACAGGATAATTAATCAGGGGGAATAACAGCATAATTAATCAAAGGGGAATAACAGGATAATTAATCAGGGGAATAGCAGGATAATTAATCAGGGGAATAACAGGATAATTAATCAGGGGAATAACAGGGTAATTAATCAGGGTGAATAACGGTAATTAATCAGGAGAATAACAGGATAACTAATCAGGGGAATAACAGGATAATTAATCAGGGGAATAACAGGATAATTAATCGGGGGGAATAACAGGATAATTAATCAGCGAAAAACAGGATAATTAATCAGGGGAATAACAGGATAACTAATCAGGGGGAATAACAGGATAATTAATCAGTGGAATAGCAGGATAATTAATCAGGGGGAATAACAGGATAATTAATCAGGGGAATAGCAGGATAATTAATCAGGGGGAATAACAGGATAATTAATCAGGGGGAATAACAGGATAATTAATCAGGGGAATAACAGGATAATTAATCAGGAGAATAACAGGATAATTAATCAGGGGAATAACAGGATAATTAATCAGAGGAATAACAGGATAATTAATCAGGGGAATAACGGGATAATTAATCAGGGGAATAGCAGGATAATTAATCAGGGGAATAACAGGATAATTAATCAGGAGAATAACAGGATAATTAATCAGGGGAATAACAGGATAATTAATCAGAGGAATAACAGGATAATTAATCAGGGGAATAACGGGATAATTAATCAGGGGAATAACAGGATAATTAATCAGGGTGAATAACGGTAATTAATCAGGAGAATAACAGGATAACTAATCAGGGGAATAACAGGATAATTAATCAGGGGAATAACAGGATAATTAATCGGGGGGAATAACAGGATAATTAATCAGGGGAATAACAGGATAATTAATCAGGGGAATAACAGGATAATTAATCAGGGGGAATAACAGGATAATTAATCAGGGGAATAACAGGATAATTAATCAGGGGGAATAACAGGGTAATTAATCAGGGGGAATAACAGGATAATTAATCAGGGGAATAACAGGATAAATAATCAGGGTGAATAACAGGGTAATTAATCAGGGGGAATAACAGGATAATTAATCAGGGGAATAACAGGATAATTAATCAGGGGGAATAACAGGGTAATTAATCAGGGGGAATAACAGGATAATTAATCAGGGGAATAACAGGATAATTAATCAGGGGGAATAACAGGATAATTAATCAGGGGAATAACAGGATAATTAATCATGGGAATAACAGGATAATTAATCAGGGGGAATAACAGGATAATTAATCAGGGGAATAACAGGGTAATTAATCAGGGGGAATAACAGGATAATTAATCAGGGGGAATAACAGGGTAATTAATCAGGGGGAATAACAGGATAATTAATCAGGGGAACAACAGGATAATTAATCAGGGAGAATAACAGGAAAATTAATCAGGGGGAATAACAGGATAATTAATCAGGGGAATAGCAGGATAATTAATCAGGGGAATAGCAGGATAATTAATCAGGGGGAATAACAGGGTAATTAATCAGGGGAATAACAGGATAATTAATCAGGGGAATAACAGGATAATCAATCAGGGGGAATAACAGGATAATTAATCAGGGGAATAACAGGGTAATTAATCAGGGTGAATAACGGTAATTAATCAGGAGAATAACAGGATAACTAATCAGGGGAATAACAGGATAATTAATCAGGGGAATAACAGGATAATTAATCGGGGGGAATAACAGGATTATTAATCAGCGAAAAACAGGATAATTAATGAGGGGAATAACAGGATAATTAATCAGGGGGAAAAACAGCATAATTAATCAGGGGGAATAACAGGATAATTAATCAGGTGAATAGCAGGATAATTAATCAGGGGAATAACAGGATAATTAATCAGGAGAATAACAGGATAATTAATCAGGGGAATAACAGGATAATTAATCAGGGGGAATAACAGTATAATTAATCAGGAGAATAACAGGATAATTAATCAGGGGAATAACAGGATAATTAATCAGGGGGAATAACAGGATAATTAATCAGGGGAATAACAGGATAATTAATCAGGGCAATAACAGGATAATTAATCAGGGGAATAACAGGGTAATTAATCAGGGTGAATAACGGTAATTAATCAGGAGAATAACAGGATAACTAATCAGGGGAATAACAGGATAATTAATCAGGGGAATAACAGGATAATTAATCGGGGGGAATAACAGGATAATTAATCAGCGAAAATCAGGATAATTAATCAGGGGAATAGCAGGATAATTAATCAGGGGGAAAAACAGCATAATTAATCAGGGGGAATAACAGGATAATTAATCAGGGGAATAGCAGGATAATTAATCAGGGGAATAACAGGATAATTTATCAGGAGAATAACAGGATAATTAATCAGGGGAATAACAGGATAATTAATCAGGGGGAATAACAGGATAATTAATCAGGGGGAATAACAGGATAATTAATCAGGAGAATAACAGGATAATTAATCAGGGGAATAACAGGATAATTAATCAGGGGGAATAACAGGATAATTAATCAGGGGATTAACAGGGTAATTAATCAGGGGGAATAACAGGATAAGTAATCAGGAGAATAACAGGGTAATTAATCAGGGGGAATAACAGGATAATTACTCAGGGGAATAACAGGATAATTAATCAGTGGGAATAACAGGATAATTAATCAGGGGGAATAACAGGATAATTAATCAGTGGGAATAACAGGATAATTAATCAGGGGAATAACAGGATAATTAATCAGGGGGAATAACAGGATTATTAATCAGGGGATTAACAGGGTAATTAATCAGGGGGAATAACAGGATAAGTAATCAGGAGAATAACAGGGTAATTAATCAGGGGGAATAACAGGATAATTAATCAGGGGAATAACAGGATAATTAATCAGTGGGAATAACAGGATAATTAATCAGGGGGAATAACAGGATAATTAATCAGGGGAATAACAGGATAATTAATCAGTGGGAATAACAGGATAATTAATCAGGGGGAATAACAGGATAATTAATCAGGGGAATAACAGGGTAATTAATCAGGGGGAATAACAGGATAATTAATCAGGGCAATAACAGGATAATTAATCATGGGAATAATAGGATAATTAATCAGGGGAAATAACAGGATAATTAATCAGGGGAATAACAGGATAATTAATCAGGGGGAATAACAGGATAATTAATCAGGGGAATAACAGGATAATTAATCAGGGGGAATAACAGGATAATTAATCAGGGGAATAACAGGATAATTAATCAGGGGAATAACAGGATAATTAATCAGGGGGAAATAACAGGATAATTAATCAGCGGAATAACAGGATAATTAATCAGTGGGAATAACAGGATAATTAATCATGGGAATAACAGGATAATTAATCAGGGGAATAACAGGATAATTAAATCAGGGGGAATAACAGGATAATTAATCAGGGGAATAACAGGGTAATTAATCAGGGGGAATAACAGGATAATTAATCAGGCAATAACAGGATAATTAATCAGGGGAATAACAGGGTAATTAATCAGGGGGAATAACAGGATAATCAGGGGAATAACAGGGTAATTAATCAGGCAATAACAGGATAATTAATCAGGGGAATAACAGGGTAATTAATCAGGGGGAATAACAGGATAATTAATCAGGGGAATAACAGGATAATTAATCAGGGGGATAACAGGATAATTAATCAGGGGGAATAACAGGATAATTAATCAGGGGAATAACAGGATAATTAATCAGGGGAATAACAGGGTAATTAATCAGGGGGAATAACAGGATAATTAATCAGGGGGATAACAGGATAATTAATCAGGGGAATAACAGGATAATTAATCAGGGGGATAACAGGATAATTAATCAGGGGAATAACAGGATAATTAATCAGGGGGAATAACAGGATAATTAATCAGGGGAATAACAGGGTAATTAATCAGGGGGAATAACAGGATAATTAATCAGGGGGAATAACAGGGTAATTAATCAGGAAATAACAGGATAATTAATCAGGGGGAATAACAGGGTAATTAATCAGGGGGAATAACAGGATAATTAATCAGGGGAATAACAGGATAATTAATCAGGGGGAATAACAGGGCAATTAATCAGGGGGAATAACAGGGTAATTAATCTGGGGGAATAACAGGATAATTAATCAGGGGGAATAACAGGATAATCAATCAGGGGGAATAACAGGATAATTAATCAGGGGAACAACAGGATAATTAATCAGGGAGAATAACAGGACAATTAATCAGGGGGAATAACAGGATAATTAATCAGGGGAATAGCAGGATAATTAATCCGGGGAATAGCAGGATAATTAATCAGGGGGAATAACAGGGTAATTAATCAGGGGAATAACAGGATAATTAATCAGGGGAATAACAGGATAATCAATCAGGGGGAATAACAGGATAATTAATCAGGGGAATAACAGGGTAATTAATCAGGGTGAATAACGGTAATTAATCAGGAGAATAACAGGATAACTAATCAGGGGAATAACAGGATAATTAATCAGGGGAATAACAGGATAATTAATCGGGGGGAATAACAGGATTATTAATCAGCGAAAAACAGGATAATTAATGAGGGGAATAACAGGATAATTAATCAGGGGGAAAAACAGCATAATTAATCAGGGGGAATAACAGGATAATTAATCAGGTGAATAGCAGGATAATTAATCAGGGGAATAACAGGATAATTAATCAGGAGAATAACAGGATAATTAATCAGGGGAATAACAGGATAATTAATCAGGGGGAATAACAGTATAATTAATCAGGAGAATAACAGGATAATTAATCAGGGGAATAACAGGATAATTAATCAGGGGGAATAACAGGATAATTAATCAGGGGAATAACAGGATAATTAATCAGGGCAATAACAGGATAATTAATCAGGGGAATAACAGGGTAATTAATCAGGGTGAATAACGGTAATTAATCAGGAGAATAACAGGATAACTAATCAGGGGAATAACAGGATAATTAATCAGGGGAATAACAGGATAATTAATCGGGGGGAATAACAGGATAATTAATCAGCGAAAATCAGGATAATTAATCAGGGGAATAGCAGGATAATTAATCAGGGGGAAAAACAGCATAATTAATCAGGGGGAATAACAGGATAATTAATCAGGGGAATAGCAGGATAATTAATCAGGGGAATAACAGGATAATTTATCAGGAGAATAACAGGATAATTAATCAGGGGAATAACAGGATAATTAATCAGGGGGAATAACAGGATAATTAATCAGGAGAATAACAGGATAATTAATCAGGGGAATAACAGGATAATTAATCAGGGGGAATAACAGGATAATTAATCAGGGGATTAACAGGGTAATTAATCAGGGGGAATAACAGGATAAGTAATCAGGAGAATAACAGGGTAATTAATCAGGGGGAATAACAGGATAATTACTCAGGGGAATAACAGGATAATTAATCAGTGGGAATAACAGGATAATTAATCAGGGGGAATAACAGGATAATTAATCAGTGGGAATAACAGGATAATTAATCAGGGGAATAAAAGGGTAATTAATCAGGGGGAATAACAGGATAAGTAATCAGGAGAATAACAGGGTAATTAATCAGGGGGAATAACAGGATAATTAATCAGGGGAATAACAGGATAATTAATCAGTGGGAATTACAGGATAATTAATCAGGGGGAATAACAGGATAATTAATCAGGGGAATAACAGGATAATTAATCAGTGGGAATAACAGGACAATTAATCAGGGGGAATAACAGGATAATTAATCAGGGGAATAACAGGGTAATTAATCAGGGGGAATAACAGGATAATTAATCAGGGCAATAACAGGATAATTAATCATGGGAATAATAGGATAATTAATCAGGGGAAATAACAGGATAATTAATCAGGGGAATAACAGGATAATTAATCAGGGGGAATAACAGGATAATTAATCAGGGGAATAACAGGATAATTAATCAGGGGGAATAACAGGATAATTAATCAGGGGAATAACAGGATAATTAATCAGGGGAATAACAGGATAATTAATCAGGGGGAAATAACAGGATAATTAATCAGCGGAATAACAGGATAATTAATCAGTGGGAATAACAGGATAATTAATCATGGGAATAACAGGATAATTAATCAGGGGAATAACAGGATAATTAAATCAGGGGGAATAACAGGATAATTAATCAGGGGAATAACAGGGTAATTAATCAGGGGGAATAACAGGATAATTAATCAGGCAATAACAGGATAATTAATCAGGGGAATAACAGGGTAATTAATCAGGGGGAATAACAGGATAATCAGGGGAATAACAGGGTAATTAATCAGGGCAATAACAGGATAATTAGGGGAATAACAGGATAATTAATCAGGGGAATAACAGGGTAATTAATCAGGGGAATAGCAGGGTAATTAATCAGGGGGAATAACAGGATAATTAATCAGGGGGAATAACAGGGTAATTAATCAGGGGGAATAACAGGATAATTAATCAGGGGAATAACAGGATAATTAATCAGGGGGAATAACAGGGCAATTAATCAGGGGGAATAACAGGATAATTAATCATGGGAATAACAGGATAATTAATCAGGGGGAATAACAGGATAATTAAATGGGAATAACAGGATAATTAATCAGGGGGAATAACAGGGTAATTAATCAGGGGGAATAACAGGATAATTAATCAGGGGGAATAACAGGGTAATTAATCAGGGGGAATAACAGGGCAATTAATCTTGGGGAATAACAGGATAATTAATCAGGGGAATAACAGTATAATTAATCAGGGGGAATAACAGGATAATTAATCAGGGGGAATATCAGGATAATTAATCAGGGGAATAACAGGGTAATTAATCAGGGGGAATAACAGGATAATTAATCAGGGCAATAACAGGATAATTAATCATGGGAATAATAGGATAATTAATCAGGGGGAATAACAGGATAATTAATCAGGGGAATAACAGGATAATTAATCAGGGGAATAACAGGGTAATTAATCAGGGGGAATAACAGGATAATTAATCAGGGCAATAACAGGATAATTAATCAGTGGGAATAACAGGATAATTAATCAGGGGGAATAACAGGATAATTAATCAGGGGAATAACAGGATAATTAATCAGTGGGAATAACAGGACAATTAATCAGGGGGAATAACAGGATAATTAATCAGGGGAATAACAGGGTAATTAATCAGGGGGAATAACAGGATAATTAATCAGGGCAATAACAGGATAATTAATCATGGGAATAATAGGATAATTAATCAGGGGAAATAACAGGATAATTAATCAGGGGAATAACAGGATAATTAATCAGGGGGAATAACAGGATAATTAATCAGGGGAATAACAGGATAATTAATCAGGGGGAATAACAGGATAATTAATCAGGGGAATAACAGGATAATTAATCAGGGGAATAACAGGATAATTAATCAGGGGGAAATAACAGGATAATTAATCAGCGGAATAACAGGATAATTAATCAGTGGGAATAACAGGATAATTAATCATGGGAATAACAGGATAATTAATCAGGGGAATAACAGGATAATTAAATCAGGGGGAATAACAGGATAATTAATCAGGGGAATAACAGGGTAATTAATCAGGGGGAATAACAGGATAATTAATCAGGCAATAACAGGATAATTAATCAGGGGAATAACAGGGTAATTAATCAGGGGGAATAACAGGATAATCAGGGGAATAACAGGGTAATTAATCAGGGCAATAACAGGATAATTAGGGGAATAACAGGATAATTAATCAGGGGAATAACAGGGTAATTAATCAGGGGAATAGCAGGGTAATTAATCAGGGGGAATAACAGGATAATTAATCAGGGGGAATAACAGGGTAATTAATCAGGGGGAATAACAGGATAATTAATCAGGGGAATAACAGGATAATTAATCAGGGGGAATAACAGGGCAATTAATCAGGGGGAATAACAGGATAATTAATTATGGGAATAACAGGATAATTAATCAGGGGGAATAACAGGATAATTAAATGGGAATAACAGGATAATTAATCAGGGGGAATAACAGGGTAATTAATCAGGGGGAATAACAGGATAATTAATCAGGGGGAATAACAGGGTAATTAATCAGGGGGAATAACAGGGCAATTAATCTTGGGGAATAACAGGATAATTAATCAGGGGAATAACAGGATAATTAATCAGGGGGAATAACAGGATAATTAATCAGGGGGAATATCAGGATAATTAATCAGGGGAATAACAGGGTAATTAATCAGGGGGAATAACAGGATAATTAATCAGGGCAATAACAGGATAATTAATCATGGGAATAATAGGATAATTAATCAGGGGGAATAACAGGATAATTAATCAGGGGAATAACAGGATAATTAATCAGGGGAATAACAGGGTAATTAATCAGGGGGAATAACAGGATAATTAATCAGGGCAATAACAGGATAATTAATCATGGGAATAATAGGATAATTAATCAGGGGGAATAACAGGATAATTAATCAGGGGAATAACAGGATAATTAATCAGGGGGAATAACAGGATAATTAATCAGGGGGAATAACAGGATAATTAATCAGGGGAATAACAGGGTAATTAATCAGGGGGAATAACAGGATAATTAATCAGGGGAATAACAGGGTAATTAATCAGGCAATAACAGGATAATTAATCAGGGGAATAACAGGGTAATTAATCAGGGGGAATAACAGGATAATTAATCAGGGGGAATAACAGGGTAATTAATCAGGGGGAATAACAGGGTAATTAATCTTGGGGAATAACAGGATAATTAATCAGGGGAATAACAGGATAATTAATCAGGGGGAATAACAGGATAATTAATCAGGGGGAATAACAGGATAATCAATCAGGGGGAATAACAGGATAATTAATCAGGGGGAATATCAGGATAATTAATCAGGGAAATAACAGGGTAATTAATCAGGGGGAATAACAGGATAATTAATCAGGGCAATAACAGGATAATTAATCATGGGAATAATAGGATAATTAATCAGGGGGAATAACAGGATAATTAATCAGGGGGAATAACAGGATAATCAATCAGGGGGAATAACAGGATAATTAATCAGGGGGAATATCAGGATAATTAATCAGGGAAATAACAGGGTAATTAATCAGGGGGAATAACAGGATAATTAATCAGGGGAATAACAGGGTAATTAATCAGGGGAATAACAGGATAATTAATCAGTGGGAAATAACAGGATAATTAATCAGCGGAATAACAGGATAATTAATCAGTGGGAATAACAGGATAATTAATCATGGGAATAACAGGATAATTAATCAGGGGGAATAACAGGATAATTAATCAGGGGGAATAACAGGATAATTAATCAGGGGAATAACAGGGTAATTAATCAGGGGGAATAACAGGATAATTAATCAGGGGAATAACAGGGTAATTAATCAGGCAATAACAGGATAATTAATCAGGGGAATAACAGGGTAATTAATCAGGGGGAATAACAGGATAATCAGGGGAATAACAGGGTAATTAATCAGGGCAATAACAGGATAATTAGGGGAATAACAGGATAATTAATCAGGGGAATAACAGGGTAATTAATCAGGGGAATAGCAGGGTAATTAATCAGGGGGAATAACAGGATAATTAATCAGGGGGAATAACAGGGTAATTAATCAGGGGGAATAACAGGATAATTAATCAGGGGAATAACAGGGCAATTAATCAGGGGGAATAACAGGATAATTAATCAGGGGGAATAACAGGATAATCAATCAGGGGGAATAACAGGATAATTAATCAGGGGGAATAACAGGGTAATTAATCAGGGGAATAACGGTAATTAATCAGGGGGAATAACAGGATAATTAATCAGGGGGAATAACAGGATAATTAATCAGGGCAATAACAGGATAATTAATCAGGGGGAATAACAGGATAATTAAATGGGAATCACAGGATAATTAATCAGGGCGAATAACAGGGTAATTAATCAGGGGGAATAACAGGGTAATTAATCAGGGGGAATAACAGGATAATTAATCAGGGGAATAACAGGGTAATTAATCAGGGGGAATAACAGGATAATTAATCAGGGGAATAACAGGGTAATTAATCAGGGCAATAACAGGATAATTATTCAGGGGAATAACAGGATAATTAATCAGGGGAATAACAGGGTAATTATTCAGGGGAATAGCAGAGTAATTAATCAGGGGAATAACAGGATAATTAATCAGGGCAATAACAGGATAATTAATCAGGGGCAATAACAGGATAATTAATCAGGGGGAATAACAGGATAATCAATCAGGGGAATAACAGGATAATTAATCAGGGGAATAACAGGATAATTAATCAGGGGAATAACAGGGCAATTAATCATGAGGAATAACAGGATAATTAATCAGGGGAATAACAGGATAATTAATCAGGGGGAATAACAGGATAATT
Source organism: Isurus oxyrinchus (assembly GCA_026770705.1). Classification (NCBI taxonomy): domain Eukaryota; kingdom Metazoa; phylum Chordata; class Chondrichthyes; order Lamniformes; family Lamnidae; genus Isurus; species Isurus oxyrinchus. The sequence goes on along the minus strand of JANJGN010000716.1, from coordinate 96,460 downwards.
AATCAGGGGGAATAACAGCATAATTAATCAGCGAATAACAGGATAATTAATCAGGGGAATAACAGGATAATTAATCAGGGGGAATAACAGGATAATTAATCAGGGGAAGAGCAGGATAATTAATCAGGGGGAATAACAGGATAATTAATCAGGGGGAACAACAGGATAATTAATCAGGGGGAATAGCAGGATAATTAATCAGGGGAATAGCAGGATAATTAATCAGGGGAATAACAGGATAATTAATCAGGGGGAATAACAGGATAATTAATCAGGAGAATATCAGGATAATTAATCAGGGGAATAACAGGATAATTAATCAGGGGGAATAACAGGATAATTAATCAGGAGAATAACAGGGTAATTAATCAGGGGGAATAACAGGATAATTAATCAGGGGAATAACAGGATAATTAATCAGGGGGAATAACAGGATTTTTAATCAGTGGGAATAACAGGATAATTAATCAGGGGGAATAACAGGATAATTAATCAGGGGAATAACAGGATAATTAATCAGGGGGAATAACAGGATAATTAATCAGGGGAATAGCAGGATAATTAATCAGGGGAATAACAGGATAATTAATCAGGGTGAATAACAGGATAATTAATCAGGGGAATATCAAGACAATTAATCAGGGGGAATAACAGGACAATTAATCAGGGGAATAACAGGATAATTAATCAGGGGAATTACAGGGTAATTAATCAGGGGGAATAACAGGATAATTAATCAGGGGAATAACAGGGTAATTAATCAGGGGAATAACAGGGTAATTGATCAGGGCAATAACAGGATAATTAATCAGGGGAATAACGGGATAATTAATCAGGGGAATAACGGGATAATTAATCAGGGGAATAACAGGGTAATTAATCAGGGGGAATAGCAGGGTAATTAATCAGGGGGAATAACAGGATAATTAATCAGGGGGAATAACAGGGTACTTAATCAGGGGAATAACAGGATAATTAATCAGGGCAATAACAGGATAATTAATTAGGGGGAATAACAGGATAATTAATCAGGGGAATAACAGGATAATTAATCAGGGGGAATAACAGGGTAATTAATCAGGGGGAATAACAGGATAATTAATCAGGGGAATAACAGGATAATTAATCAGGGCAATAACAGGATAATTAATCAGGGGGAATAACGGTAATTAATCAGGGGAATAACAGGATAATTAATCAGGAGAGTAACAGGATAATTAATCAGGGGAATAACAGGATAATTAATCAGGGGAATAACAGTGTAATTAATCAGGGGAATAACAGGATAATTAATCAGGGGAATAACAGGGTAATTAATCAGGGGAATAACAGGATAATTAATCAGGGGGAATAACAGGGTAATTAATCAGGGGGAATAACAGGGTAATTAATCAGGGGAATAACAGGGTAATTAATCAGGGGGAATAACAGGATAATTAATCAGGGCAATAACAGGATAATTAATCAGGGGGAATAACAGGATAATTAAACGGGAATAACAGGATAATTAATCAGGGGGAATAACAGGGTAATTAATCAGGCGGAATAACAGGATAATTAATCAGGGGAATAACAGGATAATTAATCAGGGGGAATAACAGGGTAATTAATCAGGGGGAATAACGGTAATTAATCAGGGGGAATAACAGGATAATTAATCAGGGGAATAACAGGATAATTAATCAGGGGGAATAACAGGATAATTAATCAGGGGGAATAACGGTAATTAATCAGGGGAATAACAGGATAATTAATCAGGAGAATAACAGGATAATTAATCAGGGGAATAACAGGATAATTAATCAGGGGAATAACAGGGTAATTAATCAGGGGAATAACAGGATAATTAATCAGGGGAATAACAGGGTAATTAATCAAGGGAATAACAGGATAATTAATCAGGGGGAATAACAGGGTAATTAATCAGGGGAATAACAGGGTAATTAATCAGGGGGAATAACAGGATAATTAATCAGGGGAATCACAGGGTAATTAATCAAGGGAATAACAGGGTAATTAATCAGGGGGAATAACAGGATAATTAATCAGGGGAATAACAGGGTAATTAATCAAGGGAATAACAGGATAATTAATCAGGGGGAATAACAGGGTAATTAATCAGGGGAATAACAGGATAATTAATCAGGGGGAATAACAGGATAATTAATCAGGGGAATAACAGGATAATTAATCAGGGGAATAACAGGATAATTAATCAGCGGAATAACAGGATAATTAATCATGGGAATAACAGGATAATTAATCAGGGGAATAACAGGATAATTAAATCAGGGGGAATAACAGGATAATTAATCAGGGGAATAACAGGATAATTAATCAGGGGAAAAACAGGATAATTAATCAGGGAGAATAACAGGATAATTAATCAGGGGGAATAACAGGATAATTAATCAGGGGGATAACAGGATAATTAATCAGGGGAATAACAGGATAATTAATCAGGGGGATAACAGGATAATTAATCAGGGGGAATAACAGGATAATTAATCAGGGGGAATTACAGGATAATTAATCAGGGGAATAACAGGATAATTAATCAGGGGAATAACAGGGTAATTAATCAGGGGAATAACAGCATAATTAATCAGGAGAATAACAGGATAATTAATCAGGGTGAATAACAGGATAATTAATCAGGGGGAATAACAGGATAATTAATCAGGGCAATAACAGGGTAATTAATCAGGCAATATAATTAATCAGGGAAAAACAGGGTAATTAATCAGGGGGAATAACAGGATAATCAGGGGAATAACAGGGTAATTAATCAGGGCAATAACAGGATAATTAATCAGGGGAATAACAGGATAATTAATCAGGGGAATAACAGGGTAATTAATCAGGGGCAATAACAGGATAATTAATCAGGGGAATAACAGGATAATTAATCAGGGGGAATAACAGGGCTATTAATCAGGGGGAATAACAGGATAATTAATCAGGGGAATAACAGGATAATTAATCAGGGGGAATAACAGGATAATTAATCAGGGGGAATAACGGTAATTAATCAGGGGGAATAACAGGATAATTAATCAGGGGGAATAACAGGGTAATTAATCAGGGGGAATAACAGGGTAATTAATCTGGGGGAATAACAGGATAATTAATCAGGGGAATAACAGGATAATTAATCAGGGGGAATAACAGGGTAATTAATCAGGGGGAATAACAGGATAATCAATCAGGGGGAATAACAGGATAATTAATCAGGGGAACAACAGGATAATTAATCAGGGAGAATAACAGGATAATTGATCAGGGGAATAACAGGATAATTAATCAGGGGGAATAACAGGATAATTAATCAGGGGAATAACAGGATAATTAATCAGGGGAATAACAGGATAATTAATCAGTGGGAAATAACAGGATAATTAATCAGCGGAATAACAGGATAATTAATCAGTGGGAATAACAGGATAATTAATCATGGGAATAACAGGATAATTAATCAGGGGAATAACAGGATAATTAAATCAGGGGGAATAACAGGATAATTAATCAGGGGAATAACAGGATAATTAATCAGGGGGAATAACAGGATAATTAATCAGGGGAATAACAGGATAATTAATCAGGGGGAATAACAGGATAATTAATCAGGGGGAATAACAGGATAATTAATCAGGGGAATAACAGGGTAATTAATCCGGCAATAGCAGGATAATTAATCAGGGGAATAACAGGGTAATTAATCAGGGGGAATAACAGGATAATCAGGGGAATAACAGGGTAATTAATCAGGGCAATAACAGGATAATTAATCAGGGGAATAACAGGATAATTAATCAGGGGAATAACAGGGTAATTAATCAGGGGAATAGCAGGGTAATTAATCAGGGGGAATAACAGGATAATTAATCAGGGGGAATAACAGGGTAATTAATCAGGGGGACTAACAGGATAATTAATCAGGGGAATAACAGGATAATTAATCAGGGGGAATAACAGGGCAATTAATCGGGGAATAACAGGATAATTAATCAGGGGCATAACAGGATAATTAATCAGGGGGAATAACAGGATAATTAAATGGGAATAACAGGATAATTAATCAGGGGGAATAACAGGGTAATTAATCAGGGGGAATAACAGGATAATTAATCAGGGGGAATAACAGGGTAATTAATCTGGGGGAATAACAGGATAATTAATCAGGGGGAATAACAGGATAATCAATCAGGGGGAATAACAGGATAATTAATCAGGGGAACAACAGGATAATTAATCAGGGAGAATAACAGGAAAATTATTCAGGGGGAATAACAGGATAATTAATCAGGGGAATAACAGGATAATTAATCAGGGGGAATAACAGGGTAATTAATCAGGGGAATAACAGGGTAATTAATCAGGGGGAATAACAGGGTAATTAATCAGGGGAATAACAGGGTAATTAATCAGGGGGAATAACAGGATAATTAATCAGGGCAATAACAGGATAATTAATCAGGGGGAATAACAGGATAATTAAACGGGAATAACAGGATAATTAATCAGGGGGAATAACAGGGTAATTAATCAGGCGGAATAACAGGATAATTAATCAGGGGAATAACAGGATAATTAATCAGGGGGAATAACAGGGTAATTAATCAGGGGGAATAACGGTAATTAATCAGGGGGAATAACAGGATAATTAATCAGGGGAATAACAGGATAATTAATCAGGGGGAATAACAGGATAATTAATCAGGGGGAATAACGGTAATTAATCAGGGGAATAACAGGATAATTAATCAGGAGAATAACAGGATAATTAATCAGGGGAATAACAGGATAATTAATCAGGGGAATAACAGGGTAATTAATCAGGGGAATAACAGGATAATTAATCAGGGGAATAACAGGGTAATTAATCAAGGGAATAACAGGATAATTAATCAGGGGGAATAACAGGGTAATTAATCAGGGGAATAACAGGGTAATTATTCAGGGGGAATAACAGGATAATTAATCAGGGGAATAACAGGGTAATTAATCAAGGGAATAACAGGATAATTAATCAGGGGGAATAACAGGGTAATTAATCAGGGGAAAAACAGGATAATTAATCAGGGAGAATAACAGGATAATTAATCAGGGGGAATAACAGGATAATTAATCAGGGGGATAACAGGATAATTAATCAGGGGAATAACAGGATAATTAATCAGGGGGATAACAGGGTAATTAATCAGGGGAAAAACAGGATAATTAATCAGGGAGAATAACAGGATAATTAATCAGGGGGAATAACAGGATAATTAATCAGGGGGATAACAGGATAATTAATCAGGGGAATAACAGGATAATTAATCAGGGGGATAACAGGATAATTAATCAGGGGGAATAACAGGATAATTAATCAGGGGGAATAACAGGACAATTAATCAGGGGAATAACAGGATAATTAATCAGGGGAATAACAGGGTAATTAATCAGGCAATAACAGGATAATTAATCAGGGGAATAACAGGGTAATTAATCAGGGGGAATAACAGGAAAATCAGGGGAATAACAGGGTAATTAATCAGGGCAATAACAGGATAATTAGGGGAATAACAGGATAATTAATCAGGGGAATAACAGGGTAATTAATCAGGGGAATAGCAGGGTAATTAATCAGGGGGAATAACAGGATAATTAATCAGGGGGAATAACAGGGTAATTAATCAGGGGGAATAACAGGATAATTAATCAGGGGAATAACAGGATAATTAATCAGGGGGAATAACAGGGCAATTAATCAGGGGGAATAACAGGATAATTAATCAGGGGGAATAACAGGATAATCAATCAGGGGGAATAACAGGATAATTAATCAGGGGGAATAACAGGGTAATTAATCAGGGGAATAACGGTAATTAATCAGGGGGAATAACAGGATAATTAATCAGGGGGAATAACAGGATAATTAATCAGGGCAATAACAGGATAATTAATCAGGGGGAATAACAGGATAATTAAATGGGAATCACAGGATAATTAATCAGGGCGAATAACAGGGTAATTAATCAGGGGGAATAACAGGGTAATTAATCAGGGGGAATAACAGGATAATTAATCAGGGGAATAACAGGGTAATTAATCAGGGGGAATAACAGGATAATTAATCAGGGGAATAACAGGGTAATTAATCAGGGCAATAACAGGATAATTATTCAGGGGAATAACAGGATAATTAATCAGGGGAATAACAGGGTAATTATTCAGGGGAATAGCAGAGTAATTAATCAGGGGAATAACAGGATAATTAATCAGGGCAATAACAGGATAATTAATCAGGGGCAATAACAGGATAATTAATCAGGGGGAATAACAGGATAATCAATCAGGGGAATAACAGGATAATTAATCAGGGGAATAACAGTATAATTAATCAGGAGAATAACAGGATAATTAATCAGGTGAATAACAGGATAATTAATCAGGGGAATAACAGGATAATTAATCAGCGGGAATAACAGGGTAATTAATCAGGGGAATAACCGGGTAATTAATCAGGGGGAATAACAGGATAATTAATCAGGGCAATAACAGGATAATTAATCAGGGGAATAACAGGATAATTAATCAGGGGAATAACAGGATAATTAATCATGAGGAATAACAGGATAATTAATCAGGGGAATAACAGGATAATTAATCAGGGGGAATAACAGGATAATTAATCAGCGAATAACAGGATAATTAATCAGGGGAATAACAGGATAATTAATCAGGGGGAATAACAGGATAATTAATCAGGGGAAGAGCAGGATAATTAATCAGGGGGAATAACAGGATAATTAATCAGCGAATAACAGGATAATTAATCAGGGGAATAACAGGATAATTAATCAGGGGGAACAACAGGATAATTAATCAGGGGGAATAGCAGGATAATTAATCAGGGGAATAGCAGGATAATTAATCAGGGGAATAACAGGATAATTAATCAGGGGGAATAACAGGATAATTAATCAGGAGAATATCAGGATAATTAATCAGGGGAATAACAGGATAATTAATCAGGGGGAATAACAGGATAATTAATCAGGAGAATAACAGGGTAATTAATCAGGGGGAATAACAGGATAATTAATCAGGGGAATAACAGGATAATTAATCAGGGGGAATAACAGGATTATTAATCAGTGGGAATAACAGGATAATTAATCAGGGGGAATAACAGGATAATTAATCAGGGGAATAACAGGATAATTAATCAGGGGGAATAACAGGATAATTAATCAGGGGAATAGCAGGATAATTAATCAGGGGAATAACAGGATAATTAATCAGGGTGAATAACAGGATAATTAATCAGGGGAATATCAAGACAATTAATCAGGGGGAATAACAGGACAATTAATCAGGGGAATAACAGGATAATTAATCAGGGGAATAACAGGTTAATTAATCAGGGGGAATAACAGGATAATTAATCAGGGGAATAACAGGGTAATTAATCAGGGGAATAACAGGGTAATTGATCAGGGCAATAACAGGATAATTAATCAGGGGAATAACGGGATAATTAATCAGGGGAATAACGGGATAATTAATCAGGGGAATAACAGGGTAATTAATCAGGGGGAATAGCAGGGTAATTAATCAGGGGGAATAACAGGATAATTAATCAGGGGGAATAACAGGGTACTTAATCAGGGGAATAACAGGATAATTAATCAGGGCAATAACAGGATAATTAATTAGGGGGAATAACAGGATAATTAATCAGGGGAATAACAGGATAATTAATCAGGGGGAATAACAGGGTAATTAATCAGGGGGAATAACAGGATAATTAATCAGGGGAATAACAGGATAATTAATCAGGGCAATAACAGGATAATTAATCAGGGGGAATAACGGTAATTAATCAGGGGAATAACAGGATAATTAATCAGGAGAATAACAGGATAATTAATCAGGGGAATAACAGGATAATTAATCAGGGGAATAACAGTGTAATTAATCAGGGGAATAACAGGATAATTAATCAGGGGAATAACAGGATAATTAATCAGGGGAATAACAGGATAATTAATCAGGGGGAATAACAGGGTAATTAATCAGGGGAATAACAGGGTAATTAAACAGGGGGAATAACAGGGTAATTAATCAGGGGAATAACAGGGTAATTAATCAGGGGGAATAACAGGATAATTAATCAGGGCAATAACAGGATAATTAATCAGTGGGAATAACAGGATAATTAAACGGGAATAACAGGATAATTAATCAGGGGGAATAACAGGGTAATTAATCAGGCGGAATAACAGGATAATTAATCAGGGGAATAACAGGATAATTAATCAGGGGGAATAACAGGGTAATTAATCAGGGGGAATAACAGGATAATTAATCAGGGGAATAACAGGATAATTAATCAGGGGGAATAACAGGATAATTAATCAGGGGGAATAACGGTAATTAATCAGGGGAATAACAGGATAATTAATCAGGAGAATAACAGGATAATTAATCAGGGGAATAACAGGGTAATTAATCAGGGGAATAACAGGATAATTAATCAGGGGAATAACAGGGTAATTAATCAAGGGAATAACAGGATAATTAATCAGGGGGAATAACAGGGTAATTAATCAGGGGAATAACAGGGTAATTAATCAGGGGGAATAACAGGATAATTAATCAGGGGAATAACAGGGTAATTAATCAAGGGAATAACAGGATAATTAATCAGGGGGAATAACAGGGTAATTAATCAGGGGAATAACAGGATAATTAATCAGGGGGAATAACAGGATAATTAATCAGGGGAATAACAGGATAATTAATCAGGGGAATAACAGGATAATTAATCAGCGGAATAACAGGATAATTAATCAGTGGGAATAACAGGATAATTAATCATGGGAATAACAGGATAATTAATCAGGGGAATAACAGGATAATTAAATCAGGGGGAATAACAGGATAATTAATCAGGGGAATAACAGGATAATTAATCAGGGGAAAAACAGGATAATTAATCAGGGAGAATAACAGGATAATTAATCAGGGGGAATAACAGGATAATTAATCAGGGGGATAACAGGATAATTAATCAGGGGAATAACAGGATAATTAATCAGGGGGATAACAGGATAATTAATCAGGGGGAATAACAGGATAATTAATCAGGGGGAATAACAGGATAATTAATCAGGGGAATAACAGGATAATTAATCAGGGGAATAACAGGGTAATTAATCAGGGGAATAACAGCATAATTAATCAGGAGAATAACAGGATAATTAATCAGGGGGAATAACAGGATAATTAATCAGGGCAATAACAGGGTAATTAATCAGGCAATATAATTAATCAGGGAAAAACAGGGTAATTAATCAGGGGGAATAACAGGATAATCAGGGGAATAACAGGGTAATTAATCAGGGCAATAACAGGATAATTAATCAGGGGAATAACAGGATAATTAATCAGGGGAATAACAGGGTAATTAATCAGGGGCAATAACAGGATAATTAATCAGGGGAATAACAGGATAATTAATCAGGGGGAATAACAGGTCTATTAATCAGGGGGAATAACAGGATAATTAATCAGGGGAATAACAGGATAATTAATCAGGGGGAATAACAGGATAATTAAATGGGAATAACAGGATAATTAATCAGGGGGAATAACGGTAATTAATCAGGGGGAATAACAGGATAATTAATCAGGGGGAATAACAGGGTAATTAAGCAGGGGGAATAACAGGGTAATTAATCTGGGGGAATAACAGGATAATTAATCAGGGGAATAACAGGATAATTAATCAGGGGGAATAACAGGGTAATTAATCAGGGGGAATAACAGGATAATCAATCAGGGGGAATAACAGGATAATTAATCAGGGGAACAACAGGATAATTAATCAGGGAGAATAACAGGATAATTGATCAGGGGAATAACAGGATAATTAATCAGGGGGAATAACAGGATAATTAATCAGGGGAATAACAGGATAATTAATCAGGGGGAATAACAGGATAATTAATCAGGGGAATAACAGGATAATTAATCAGTGGGAAATAACAGGATAATTAATCAGCGGAATAACAGGATAATTAATCAGTGGGAATAACAGGATAATTAATCAGCGGAATAACAGGATAATTAATCAGGGGAATAACAGGATAATTAAATCAGGGGGAATAACAGGATAATTAATCAGGGGAATAACAGGATAATTAATCAGGGGGAATAACAGGATAATTAATCAGGGGAATAACAGGATAATTAATCAGGGGGAATAACAGGATAATTAATCAGGGGAATAACAGGATAATTAATCAGGGGAATAACAGGATAATTAATCAGGGGGAATAACAGGATAATTAATCAGGGGAATAACAGGGTAATTAATCCGGCAATAGCAGGATAATTAATCAGGGGAATAACAGGGTAATTAATCAGGGGGAATAACAGGATAATCAGGGGAATAACAGGGTAATTAATCAGGGCAATAACAGGATAATTAATCAGGGGAATAACAGGATAATTAATCAGGGGAATAACAGGGTAATTAATCAGGGGAATAGCAGGGTAATTAATCAGGGGGAATAACAGGATAATTAATCAGGGGGAATAACAGGGTAATTAATCAGGGGGAATAACAGGATAATTAATCAGGGGAATAACAGGATAATTAATCAGGGGGAATAACAGGGCAATTAATCGGGGAATAACAGGATAATTAATCAGGGGAATAACAGGATAATTAATCAGGGGGAATAACAGGATAATTAAATGGGAATAACAGGATAATTAATCAGGGGGAATTACAGGGTAATTAATCAGGGGGAATAACAGGATAATTAATCAGGGGGAATAACAGGGTAATTAATCAGGGGGAATAACAGGATAATTAATCAGGGGAACAACAGGATAATTAATCAGGGAGAATAACAGGAAAATTAATCAGGGGGAATAACAGGATAATTAATCAGGGGGAATAACAGGATAATCAATCAGGGGGAATAACAGGATAATTAATCAGGGGAACAACAGGATAATTAATCAGGGAGAATAACAGGAAAATTAATCAGGGGGAATAACAGGATAATTAATCAGGGGAATAACAGGATAATTAATCAGGGGGAATAACAGGGTAATTAATCAGGGGAATAACAGGGTAATTAATCAGGGGGAATAACAGGGTAATTAATCAGGGGAATAACAGGGTAATTAATCAGGGGGAATAACAGGATAATTAATCAGGGCAATAACAGGATAATTAATCAGGGGGAATAACAGGATAATTAAACGGGAATAACAGGATAATTAATCAGGGGGAATAACAGGGTAATTAATCAGGCGGAATAACAGGATAATTAATCAGGGGAATAACAGGATAATTAATCAGGGGGAATAACAGGGTAATTAATCAGGGGGAATAACGGTAATTAATCAGGGGGAATAACAGGATAATTAATCAGGGGAATAACAGGATAATTAATCAGGGGGAATAACAGGATAATTAATCAGGGGGAATAACGGTAATTAATCAGGGGAATAACAGGATAATTAATCAGGAGAATAACAGGATAATTAATCAGGGGAATAACAGGATAATTAATCAGGGGAATAACAGGGTAATTAATCAAGGGAATAACAGGATAATTAATCAGGGGGAATAACAGGGTAATTAATCAGGGGAATAACAGGGTAATTAATCAGGGGGAATAACAGGATAATTAATCAGGGGAATAACAGGGTAATTAATCAAGGGAATAACAGGATAATTAATCAGGGGGAATAACAGGGTAATTAATCAGGGGGAATAACAGGGTAATTAATCAGGGGAATAACAGGATAATTAATCAGGGGGAATAACAGGATAATTAATCAGGGGAATAACAGGATAATTAATCAGGGGAATAACAGGATAATTAAATCAGGGGGAATAACAGGATAATTAATCAGGGGAATAACAGGATAATTAATCAGGGGAAAAACAGGATAATTAATCAGGGAGAATAACAGGATAATTAATCAGGGGGAATAACAGGATAATTAATCAGGGGGATAACAGGATAATTAATCAGGGGGATAACAGGATAATTAATCAGGGGGAATAACAGGACAATTAATCAGGGGAATAACAGGACAATTAATCAGGGGAATAACAGGGTAATTAATCAGGGGAATAACAGGATAATTAATCAGGAGAATAACAGGATAATTAATCAGGGGGAATAACAGGATAATTAATCAGGGGGAATAACAGGATAATTAATCAGGGGAATAACAGGGTAATTAATCAGGCAATAACAGGATAATTAATCAGGGAAAAACAGGGTAATTAATCAGGGGGAATAACAGGATAATCAGGGGAATAACAGGGTAATTAATCAGGGCAATAACAGGATAATTAATCAGGGGAATAACAGGATAATTAATCAGGGGAATAACAGGGTAATTAATCAGGGGGAATAACAGGATAATTAATCAGGGGAATAACAGGATAATTAATCAGGGGGAATAACAGGGCTATTAATCAGGGGGAATAACAGGATAATTAATCAGGGGAATAACAGGATAATTAATCAGGGGGAATAACAGGATAATTAAATGGGAATAACAGGATAATTAATCAGGGGGAATAACGGTAATTAATCAGGGGGAATAACAGGATAATTAATCATGGGAATAACAGGATAATTAAATCAGGGGGAATAACAGGATAATTAATCAGGGGAATAACAGGATAATTAATCAGGGAGAATAACAGGATAATTAATCAGGGGAATAACAGGATAATTAATCAGGGGGAATAACAGGATAATTAATCAGGGGGAATAACAGGATAATTAATCAGGGGAATAACAGGATAATTAATCAGGGGGAATAACAGGATAATTAATCACGGATTAACAGGATAATTAATCAGGGGAATAACAGGGTAATTAATCCGGCAATAACAGGATAATTAATCAGGGGAATAACAGGGTAATTAATCAGGGGGAATAACAGGATAATCAGGGGAATAACAGGGTAATTAATCAGGGCAATAACAGGATAATTAATCAGGGGAATAACAGGATAATTAATCAGGGGAATAACAGGGTAATTAATCAGGGGGAATAACAGGGTAATTAATCAGGGGAATAACAGGATAATTAATCAGGGAAATAACAGGATAATTAATCAGGGGAATAACAGGATAATTAATCAGCGGAATAACAGGATAATTAATCAGTGGGAATAACAGGATAATTAATCATGGGAATAACAGGATAATTAATCAGGGGAATAACAGGATAATTAAATCAGGGGGAATAACAGGATAATTAATCAGGGGAATAACAGGATAATTAATCAGGGGAAAAACAGGATAATTAATCAGGGAGAATAACAGGATAATTAATCAGGGGGATAACAGGATAATTAATCAGGGGGATAACAGGATAATTAATCAGGGGGAATAACAGGATAATTAATCAGGGGGAATAACAGGATAATTAATCAGGGGAATAACAGGATAATTAATCAGGGGAATAACAGGGTAATTAATCAGGGGAATAACAGCATAATTAATCAGGAGAATAACAGGATAATTAATCAGGGGGAATAACAGGATAATTAATCAGGGCAATAACAGGGTAATTAATCAGGCAATATAATTAATCAGGGAAAAACAGGGTAATTAATCAGGGGGAATAACAGGATAATCAGGGGAATAACAGGGTAATTAATCAGGGCAATAACAGGATAATTAATCAGGGGAATAACAGGATAATTAATCAGGGGAATAACAGGGTAATTAATCAGGGGCAATAACAGGATAATTAATCAGGGGAATAACAGGATAATTAATCAGGGGGAATAACAGGTCTATTAATCAGGGGGAATAACAGGATAATTAATCAGGGGAATAACAGGATAATTAATCAGGGGGAATAACAGGATAATTAAATGGGAATAACAGGATAATTAATCAGGGGGAATAACGGTAATTAATCAGGGGGAATAACAGGATAATTAATCAGGGGGAATAACAGGGTAATTAAGCAGGGGGAATAACAGGGTAATTAATCTGGGGGAATAACAGGATAATTAATCAGGGGAATAACAGGATAATTAATCAGGGGGAATAACAGGGTAATTAATCAGGGGGAATAACAGGATAATCAATCAGGGGGAATAACAGGATAATTAATCAGGGGAACAACAGGATAATTAATCAGGGAGAATAACAGGATAATTGATCAGGGGAATAACAGGATAATTAATCAGGGGGAATAACAGGATAATTAATCAGGGGAATAACAGGATAATTAATCAGGGGGAATAACAGGATAATTAATCAGGGGAATAACAGGATAATTAATCAGTGGGAAATAACAGGATAATTAATCAGCGGAATAACAGGATAATTAATCAGTGGGAATAACAGGATAATTAATCAGCGGAATAACAGGATAATTAATCAGGGGAATAACAGGATAATTAAATCAGGGGGAATAACAGGATAATTAATCAGGGGAATAACAGGATAATTAATCAGGGGGAATAACAGGATAATTAATCAGGGGAATAACAGGATAATTAATCAGGGGGAATAACAGGATAATTAATCAGGGGAATAACAGGATAATTAATCAGGGGAATAACAGGATAATTAATCAGGGGGAATAACAGGATAATTAATCAGGGGAATAACAGGGTAATTAATCCGGCAATAGCAGGATAATTAATCAGGGGAATAACAGGGTAATTAATCAGGGGGAATAACAGGATAATCAGGGGAATAACAGGGTAATTAATCAGGGCAATAACAGGATAATTAATCAGGGGAATAACAGGATAATTAATCAGGGGAATAACAGGGTAATTAATCAGGGGAATAGCAGGGTAATTAATCAGGGGGAATAACAGGATAATTAATCAGGGGGAATAACAGGGTAATTAATCAGGGGGAATAACAGGATAATTAATCAGGGGAATAACAGGATAATTAATCAGGGGGAATAACAGGGCAATTAATCGGGGAATAACAGGATAATTAATCAGGGGAATAACAGGATAATTAATCAGGGGGAATAACAGGATAATTAAATGGGAATAACAGGATAATTAATCAGGGGGAATTACAGGGTAATTAATCAGGGGGAATAACAGGATAATTAATCAGGGGGAATAACAGGGTAATTAATCAGGGGGAATAACAGGATAATTAATCAGGGGAACAACAGGATAATTAATCAGGGAGAATAACAGGAAAATTAATCAGGGGGAATAACAGGATAATTAATCAGGGGGAATAACAGGATAATCAATCAGGGGGAATAACAGGATAATTAATCAGGGGAACAACAGGATAATTAATCAGGGAGAATAACAGGAAAATTAATCAGGGGGAATAACAGGATAATTAATCAGGGGAATAACAGGATAATTAATCAGGGGGAATAACAGGGTAATTAATCAGGGGAATAACAGGGTAATTAATCAGGGGGAATAACAGGGTAATTAATCAGGGGAATAACAGGGTAATTAATCAGGGGGAATAACAGGATAATTAATCAGGGCAATAACAGGATAATTAATCAGGGGGAATAACAGGATAATTAAACGGGAATAACAGGATAATTAATCAGGGGGAATAACAGGGTAATTAATCAGGCGGAATAACAGGATAATTAATCAGGGGAATAACAGGATAATTAATCAGGGGGAATAACAGGGTAATTAATCAGGGGGAATAACGGTAATTAATCAGGGGGAATAACAGGATAATTAATCAGGGGAATAACAGGATAATTAATCAGGGGGAATAACAGGATAATTAATCAGGGGGAATAACGGTAATTAATCAGGGGAATAACAGGATAATTAATCAGGAGAATAACAGGATAATTAATCAGGGGAATAACAGGATAATTAATCAGGGGAATAACAGGGTAATTAATCAAGGGAATAACAGGATAATTAATCAGGGGGAATAACAGGGTAATTAATCAGGGGAATAACAGGGTAATTAATCAGGGGGAATAACAGGATAATTAATCAGGGGAATAACAGGGTAATTAATCAAGGGAATAACAGGATAATTAATCAGGGGGAATAACAGGGTAATTAATCAGGGGAATAACAGGATAATTAATCAGGGGGAATAACAGGATAATTAATCAGGGGAATAACAGGATAATTAATCAGGGGAATAACAGGATAATTAAATCAGGGGGAATAACAGGATAATTAATCAGGGGAATAACAGGATAATTAATCAGGGGAAAAACAGGATAATTAATCAGGGAGAATAACAGGATAATTAATCAGGGGGAATAACAGGATAATTAATCAGGGGGATAACAGGATAATTAATCAGGGGGAATAACAGGACAATTAATCAGGGGAATAACAGGACAATTAATCAGGGGAATAACAGGGTAATTAATCAGGGGAATAACAGGATAATTAATCAGGAGAATAACAGGATAATTAATCAGGGGGAATAACAGGATAATTAATCAGGGGGAATAACAGGATAATTAATCAGGGGAATAACAGGGTAATTAATCAGGCAATAACAGGATAATTAATCAGGGAAAAACAGGGTAATTAATCAGGGGGAATAACAGGATAATCAGGGGAATAACAGGGTAATTAATCAGGGCAATAACAGGATAATTAATCAGGGGAATAACAGGATAATTAATCAGGGGAATAACAGGGTAATTAATCAGGGGGAATAACAGGATAATTAATCAGGGGAATAACAGGATAATTAATCAGGGGGAATAACAGGGCTATTAATCAGGGGGAATAACAGGATAATTAATCAGGGGAATAACAGGATAATTAATCAGGGGGAATAACAGGATAATTAAATGGGAATAACAGGATAATTAATCAGGGGGAATAACGGTAATTAATCAGGGGGAATAACAGGATAATTAATCATGGGAATAACAGGATAATTAAATCAGGGGGAATAACAGGATAATTAATCAGGGGAATAACAGGATAATTAATCAGGGAGAATAACAGGATAATTAATCAGGGGAATAACAGGATAATTAATCAGGGGGAATAACAGGATAATTAATCAGGGGGAATAACAGGATAATTAATCAGGGGAATAACAGGATAATTAATCAGGGGAATAACAGGGTAATTAATCCGGCAATAACAGGATAATTAATCAGGGGAATAACAGGGTAATTAATCAGGGGGAATAACAGGATAATCAGGGGAATAACAGGGTAATTAATCAGGGCAATAACAGGATAATTAATCAGGGGAATAACAGGATAATTAATCAGGGGAATAACAGGGTAATTAATCAGGGGGAATAACAGGGTAATTAATCAGGGGAATAACAGGATAATTAATCAGGGTGAATAACGGTAATTAATCAGGGGGAATAACAGGGTAATTAATCAGGGGAATAACAGGATAATTAATCAGGGGAATAACAGGATAATTAATCAGGGGGAATAACAGGGTAATTAATCAGGGGGAATAACAGGATAATTAATCAGGGGAATAACAGGATAATTAATCAGGGGGAATAACAGGGCAATTAATCGGGGAATAACAGGATAATTAATCAGGGGAATAACAGGATAATTAATCAGGGGGAATAACAGGATAATTAAATGGGAATAACAGGATAATTAATCAGGGGGAATAACAGGGTAATTAATCAGGGGGAATAACAGGATAATTAAATGGGAATAACAGGATAATTAATCAGGGGGAATAACAGGGTAATTAATCAGGGGGAATAACAGGATAATTAATCAGGGGGAATAACAGGGTAATTAATCTGGGGGAATAACAGGATATTTAATCAGGGGGAATAACAGGATAATTAATCAGGGGGAATAACAGGATAATCAATCGGGGAATAACAGGATAATTAATCAGGGGAACAACAGGATAATTAATCAGGGAGAATAACAGGAAAATTAATCAGGGGGAATAACAGGATAATTAATCAGGGGAATAACAGGATAATTAATCAGAGGAATAACAGGATAATTAATCAGGGGAATAACAGGATAATCGATCAGGGGAATAACAGGATAATCAATCAGGGGAATAACAGGATAATTAATGAGGTGAATAACAGGATAATTAATCAGGGGGAATAACAGGATAATTAATCAGGGGAATAACAGGATAATTTATCAGGGGAATAACAGGATAATTAATCAGGGCAATAACAGGATAATTAATCAGGGGGAATAACAGGATAATTAATCAGGGGGAATAACGGTAATTAATCAGAGGAATAACAGGATAATTAATCAGGAGAATAACAGGATATTTAATCAGGGGAATAACAGGGTAATTAATCAGGGGAATAACAGGGTAATTAATCAGGCGGAATAACAGGATAATTAATCAGGGGAATAACAGGATAATTAATCAGGGGGAATAACAGGGTAATTAATCAGGGGGAATAACGGTAATTAATCAGGGGGAATAACAGGATAATTAATCAGGGGAATAACAGGATAATTAATCAGGGGAATAACAGGATAATTAATCAGGGGGAATAACAGGATAATTAATCAGGGGGAATAACGGTAATTAATCAGGGGAATAACAGGATAATTAATTAGGAGAATAACAGGATAATTAATCAGGGGAATAACAGGGTAATTAATCAGGGGAATAACAGGATAATTAATCAGGGGAATAACAGGGTAATTAATCAAGGGAATAACAGGATAATTAATCAGGGGGAATAACAGGGTAATTAATCAGGGGAATAACAGGGTAATTAATCAGGGGGAATAACAGGATAATTAATCAGGGGAATAACAGGGTAATTAATCAAGGGAATAAAAGGATAATTAATCAGGGGGAATAACAGGGTAATTAATCAGGGGAATAACAGGATAATTAATCAGGGGAATAACAGGATAATTAATCAGCGGAATAACAGGATAATTAATCATGGGAATAACAGGATAATTAATCAGGGGAATAACAGGATAATTAAATCAGGGGGAATAACAGGATAATTAATCAGGGGAATAACAGGATAATTAATCAGGGGAAAAACAGGATAATTAATCAGGGAGAATAACAGGATAATTAATCAGGGGGAATAACAGGATAATTAATCAGGGGGATAACAGGATAATTAATCAGGGGGATAACAGGATAATTAATCAGGGGGAATAACAGGATAATTAATCAGGGGGAATAACAGGATAATTAATCAGGGGAATAACACGATAATTAATCAGGGGAATAACAGGGTAATTAATCAGGGGAATAACAGCATAATTAATCAGGAGAATAACAGGATAATTAATCAGGGTGAATAACAGGATAATTAATCAGGGGGAATAACAGGATAATTAATCAGGGCAATAACAGGGTAATTAATCAGGCAATATAATTAATCAGGGAAAAACAGGGTAATTAATCAGGGGGAATAACAGGATGATCAGGGGAATAACAGGGTAATTAATCAGGGCAATAACAGGATAATTAATCAGGGGAATAACAGGATAATTAATCAGGGGAATAACAGGGTAATTAATCAGGGGCAATAACAGGATAATTAATCAGGGGAATAACAGGATAATTAATCAGGGGGAATAACAGGGCTATTAATCAGGGGGAATAACAGGATAATTAATCAGGGGAATAACAGGATAATTAATCAGGGGGAATAACAGGATAATTAAATGGGAATAACAGGATAATTAATCAGGGGGAATAACGGTAATTAATCAGGGGGAATTACAGGATAATTAATCAGGGGGAATAACAGGGTAATTAATCAGGGGGAATAACAGGGTAATTAATCTGGGGGAATAACAGGATAATTAATCAGGGGAATAACAGGATAATTAATCAGGGGGAATAACAGGGTAATTAATCAGGGGGAATAACAGGATAATCAATCAGGGGGAATAACAGGATAATTAATCAGGGGAACAACAGGATAATTAATCAGGGAGAATAACAGGATAATTAATCAGGGGAATAACAGGATAATTAATCAGGGGGAATAACAGGATAATTAATCAGGGGAATAACAGGATAATTAATCAGGGGGAATAACAGGATAATTAATCAGGGGAATAACAGGATAATTAATCAGGGGAATAACAGGATAATTAATCAGGGGGAATAACAGGATAATTAATCAGGGGAATAACAGGATAATTAATCAGGGGAATAAGAGGGTAATTAATCAGGGGGAATAACAGGATAATTAATCAGGGGAATAACAGGGTAATTAATCCGGCAATAGCAGGATAATTAATCAGGGGAATAACAGGGTAATTAATCAGGGGGAATAACAGGATAATCAGGGGAATAACAGGGTAATTAATCAGGGCAATAACAGGATAATTAATCAGGGGAATAACAGGATAATTAATCAGGGGAATAACAGGGTAATTAATCAGGGGAATAGCAGGGTAATTAATCAGGGGGAATAACAGGGTAATTAATCAGGGGGAATAACAGGATAATTAATCAGGGGAATAACAGGATAATTAATCAGGGGGAATAACAGGGCAATTAATCGGGGAATAACAGGATAATTAATCAGGGGAATAACAGGATAATTAATCAGGGGGAATAACAGGATAATTAAATGGGAATAACAGGATAATTAATCAGGGGGAATAACAGGGTAATTAATCAGGGGGAATAACAGGATAATTAATCAGGGGGAATAACAGGGTAATTAATCTGGGGGAATAACAGGATAATTAATCAGGGGGAATAACAGGATAATCAATCAGGGGGAATAACAGGATAATTAATCAGGGGAACAACAGGATAATTAATCAGGGAGAATAACAGGAAAATTAATCAGGGGGAATAACAGGATAATTAATCAGGGGAATAACAGGATAATTAATCAGGGGGAATAACAGGGTAATTAATCAGGGGAATAACAGGGTAATTAATCAGGGGGAATAACAGGGTAATTAATCAGGGGAATAACAGGGTAATTAATCAGGGGGAATAACAGGATAATTAATCAGGGCAATAACAGGATAATTAATCAGGGGAAATAACAGGATAATTAAACGGGAATAACAGGATAATTAATCAGGGGGAATAACAGGGTAATTAATCAGGCGGAATAACAGGATAATTAATCAGGGGAATAACAGGATAATTAATCAGGGGGAATAACAGGGTAATTAATCAGGGGGAATAACGGTAAGTAATCAGGGGGAATAACAGGATAATTAATCAGGGGAATAACAGGATAATTAATCAGGGGGAATAACAGGATAATTAATCAGGGGGAATAACGGTAATTAATCAGGGGAATAACAGGATAATTAATCAGGAGGATAACAGGATAATTAATCAGGGGAATAACAGGATAATTAATCAGGGGAATAACAGGGTAATTAATCAGGGGAATAACAGGATAATTAATCAGGGGGAATAACAGGGTAATTAATCAGGGGAATAACAGGATAATTAATCAGGGGAATAACAGGGTAATTAATCAAGGGAATAACAGGATAATTAATCAGGGGGAATAACAGGGTAATTAATCAGGGGAATAACAGGATAATTAATCAGGGGGAATAACAGGATAATTAATCAGGGGAATAACAGGATAATTAATCAGGGGAATAACAGGATAATTAAATCAGGGGGAATAACAGGATAATTAATCAGGGGAATAACAGGATAATTAATCAGGGGAAAAACAGGATAATTAATCAGGGAGAATAACAGGATAATTAATCAGGAGGAATAACAGGATAATTAATCAGGGGAATAACAGGATAATTAATCAGGGGGAATAACAGGATAATTAATCAGGGGGAATAACAGGGTAATTAATCAGGGGAATAACAGGATAATTAATCAGGGGAATAACAGGGTAATTAATCAGGGGGAATAACAGGATAATCAGGGGAATAACAGGGTAATTAATCAGGGCAATAACAGGATAATTAATCAGGGGAATAACAGGATAATTAATCAGGGGAATAACAGGGTAATTAATCAGGGGGAATAACAGGATAATTAATCAGGGGAATAACAGGATAATTAATCAGGGGGAATAACAGGGCTATTAATCAGGGGGAATAACAGGATAATTAATCAGGGGAATAACAGGATAATTAATCAGGGGGAATAACAGGATAATTAAATGGGAATAACAGGATAATTAATCAGGGGGAATAACGGTAATTAATCAGGGGGAATAACAGGATAATTAATCAGGGGGAATAACAGGATAATTAATCAGGGGGAATAACAGGATAATTAATCAGTGGGAATAACAGGATAATTAATCATGGGAATAACAGGATAATTAATCAGTGGAATAACAGGATAATTAAATCAGGGGGAATAACAGGATAATTAATCAGGGGAATAACAGGATAATTAATCAGGGAGAATAACAGGATAATTAATCAGGGGAATAACAGGATAATTAATCAGTGGGAATAACAGGATAATTAATCATGGGAATAACAGGATAATTAAATCAGGGGGAATAACAGGATAATTAATCAGGGGAATAACAGGATAATTAATCAGGGAGAATAACAGGATAATTAATCAGGGGAATAACAGGATAATTAATCAGGGGGAATAACAGGATAATTAATCAGGGGGAATAACAGGATAATTAATCAGGGGAATAACAGGATAATTAATCAGGGGAATAACAGGGTAATTAATCCGGCAATAACAGGATAATTAATCAGGGGAATAACAGGGTAATTAATCAGGGGGAATAACAGGATAATCAGGGGAATAACAGGGTAATTAATCAGGGCAATAACAGGATAATTAATCAGGGGAATAACAGGATAATTAATCAGGGGAATAACAGGGTAATTAATCAGGGGAATAGCAGGGTAATTAATCAGGGGGAATAACAGGATAATTAATCAGGGGGAATAACAGGGTAATTAATCAGGGGGAATAACAGGATAATTAATCAGGGGAATAACAGGATAATTAATCAGGGGGAATAACAGGGCAATTAATCGGGGAATAACAGGATAATTAATCAGGGGAATAACAGGATAATTAATCAGGGGGAATAACAGGATAATTAAATGGGAATAACAGGATAATTAATCAGGGGGAATAACAGGGTAATTAATCAGGGGGAATAACAGGATAATTAATCAGGGGGAATAACAGGATAATTAAATGGGAATAACAGGATAATTAATCAGGGGGAATAACAGGGTAATTAATCAGGGGGAATAACAGGATAATTAATCAGGGGGAATAACAGGGTAATTAATCTGGGGGAATAACAGGATAATTAATCAGGGGGAATAACAGGATAATTAATCAGGGGGAATAACAGGATAATCAATCAGGGGGAATAACAGGATAATTAATCAGGGGAACAACAGGATAATTAATCAGGGAGAATAACAGGAAAATTAATCAGGGGGAATAACAGGATAATTAATCAGGGGAATAACAGGATAATTAATCAGAGGAATAACAGGATAATTAATCAGGGGAATAACAGGATAATCGATCAGGGGAATAACAGGATAATCAATCAGGGGAATAACAGGATAATTAATGAGGTGAATAACAGGATAATTAATCAGGGGGAATAACAGGATAATTAATCAGGGGAATAACAGGATAATTTATCAGGGGAATAACAGGATAATTAATCAGGGCAATAACAGGATAATTAATCAGGGGGAATAACAGGATAATTAATCAGGGGGAATAACGGTAATTAATCAGAGGAATAACAGGATAATTAATCAGGAGAATAACAGGATATTTAATCAGGGGAATAACAGGGTAATTAATCAGGGGAATAACAGGATAATTAATCAGGGGAATAACAGGATAATTAATCAGGGGAATAACAGGGTAATTAATCAAGGGAATAACAGGATAATTAATCAGGGGGAATAACAGGGTAATTAATCAGGGGAATAACAGGATAATTAATCAGGGGAAAAACAGGATAATTAATCAGGGGAAAAACAGGATAATTAATCAGGGAGAATAACAGGATAATTAATCAGGGGCAATAACAGGATAATTAATCAGGGAAAAACAGGGTAATTAATCAGGGGGAATAACAGGATAATCAGGGGAATAACAGGGTAATTAATCAGGGCAATAACAGGATAATTAATCAGGGGAATAACAGGGTAATTAATCAGGGGGAATAACAGGATAATTAATCAGGCGAATAACAGGATAATTAATCAGGGGGAATAACAGGGCTATTAATCAGGGGGAATAACAGGATAATTAATCAGGGGGAATAACAGGATAATTAATCAGGGGAATAACAGGATAATTAAATGGGAATAACAGGATAATTAATCAGGGCAATAACAGGATAATTAATCAGGGGAATAACAGGGTAATTAATCAGGGGGAATAACAGGATAATTAATCAGGGGAATAACAGGATAATTAATCAGGGGGAATAACAGGGCTATTAATCAGGGGGAATAACAGGATAATTAATCAGGGGGATAACAGGATAATTAATCAGGGGGAATAACAGGATAATTAATCAGGGGAATAACAGGATAATTAATCAGGGGAATAACAGGATAATTAATCAGGGGAATAGCAGGGTAATTAATCAGGGGAATAACAGGATAATTAATCAGGAGAATAACAGGATAATTAATCAGGGGGAATAACAGGATAATTAATCAGGGGGAATAACAGGATAATTAATCAGGGGAATAACAGGGTAATTAATCAGGCAATAACAGGATAATTAATCAGGGAAAAACAGGGTAATTAATCAGGGGGAATAACAGGATAATCAGGGGAATAACAGGGTAATTAATCAGGGCAATAACAGGATAATTATTCAGGGGAATAACAGGGTAATTAATCAGGGGGAATAACAGGATAATTAATCAGGGGAATAACAGGATAATTAATCAGGGGGAATAACAGGGCTATTAATCAGGGGGAATAACAGGATAATCAATCAGGGGGAATAACAGGATAATTAATCAGGGGAACAACAGGATAATTAATCAGGGAGAATAACAGGATAATTAATCAGGGGAATAACAGGATAATTAATCAGGGGGAATAACAGGATAATTAATCAGGGGAATAACAGGATAATTAATCAGAGGAATAACAGGGTAATTAATCAGGGGGAATAACAGGATAATTAATCAGGGGAATAACAGGATAATTAATCAGGGGGAATAACAGGATTATTAATCAGTGGGAATAACAGGATAATTAATCAGGGGGAATAACAGGATAATTAATCAGGGGAATAACAGGATAATTAATCAGGGGGAATAACAGGATAATTAATCAGGGGAATAGCAGGATAATTAATCAGGGGAATAACAGGATAATTAATCAGGGTGAATAACAGGATAATTAATCAGGGGAATATCAAGACAATTAATCAGGGGGAATAACAGGACAATTAATCAGGGGAATAACAGGATAATTAATCAGCGAATAACAGGATAATTAATCAGGGGAATAACAGGATAATTAATCAGGGGAATAACAGGATAATTAATCAGGGGGAATAACAGGATAATTAATCAGGGGAATAGCAGGATAATTAATCAGGGGGAATAACAGGATAATTAATCAGGGGGAATAACAGGACAATTAATCAGGGGGAATAACAGGATAATCAATCAGGGGAATAACAGGATAATTAATCAGGGGAATAACAGTATAATTAATCAGGAGAATAACAGGATAATTAATCAGGTGAATAACAGGATAATTAATCAGGGGAATAACAGGATAATTAATCAGCGGGAATAACGGTAATTAATCAGGGGAATAACCGGGTAATTAATCAGGGGGAATAACAGGATAATTAATCAGGGCAATAACAGGATAATTAATCAGGGGAATAACAGGATAATTAATCAGGGGAATAACAGGATAATTAATCATGAGGAATAACAGGATAATTAATTAGGGGAATAACAGGATAATTAATCAGGGGGAATAACAGGATAATTAATCAGGGGAATAGCAGGATAATTAATCAGGGGGAATAACAGGATAATTAATCAGGGGAATAACAGGATAACTAATCAGGGGGAATAACAGGATAATTAATCAGGGGGAATAACAGGATAATTAATCAGGGCGAATAGCAGGATAATTAATCAGGGGAATAACAGGATAATTAATCAGGGGGAATAACAGGATAATTAATCAGGAGAATAACAGGATAATTAATCAGGGGGAATAACAGGATAATTAATCAGGGGGAATAACAGGATAATTAATCAGGAGAATAACAGGGTAATTAATCAGGGGGAATAACAGGATAATTAATCAGGGGAATAACAGGATAATTAATCAGGGGGAATAACAGGATTATTAATCAGTGGGAATAACAGCATAATTAATCAGCGAATAACAGGATAATTAATCAGGGGAATAACAGGATAATTAATCAGGGGGAATAACAGGATAATTAATCAGGGGAATAGCAGGATAATTAATCAGGGGGAATAACAGGATAATTAATCAGGGGAATAACAGGATAACTAATCAGGGGGAATAACAGGATAATTAATCAGGGGGAATAACAGGATAATTAATCAGGGCGAATAGCAGGATAATTAATCAGGGGAATAACAGGATAATTAATCAGGGGGAATAACAGGATAATTAATCAGGAGAATAACAGGATAATTAATCAGGGGGAATAACAGGATAATTAATCAGGAGAATAACAGGGTAATTAATCAGGGGGAATAACAGGATAATTAATCAGGGGAATAACAGGATAATTAATCAGGGGGAATAACAGGATTATTAATCAGTGGGAATAACAGGATAATTAATCAGGGGGAATAACAGGATAATTAATCAGGGGAATAACAGGATAATTAATCAGGGGGAATAACAGGATAATTAATCAGGGGAATAGCAGGATAATTAATCAGGGGAATAACAGGATAATTAATCAGGGTGAATAACAGGATAATTAATCAGGGGAATATCAAGACAATTAATCAGGGGGAATAACAGGACAATTAATCAGGGGAATAACAGGATAATTAATCAGTGGAAATAACAGGGTAATTAATCAGGGGAATGACTGGATAATTGATCAGCGGAATAACAGGATAATTAATCAGGGGAATAACAGGGTAATTAATCAGGGAAATAACAGGATAATTAATCAGGGGAATAACAGGGTAATTAATCAGGGGAATAACAGGGTAATTGATCAGGGCAATAACAGGATAATTAATCAGTTGAATAACGGGATAATTAATCAGGGGAATAACAGGGTAATTAATCAGGGGGAATAACAGGGTAATTAATCAGGGGGAATAACAGGATAATTAATCAGGGGGAATAACAGGATAATTAATCAGGGGGAATAACAGGGTACTTAATCAGGGGAATAACAGGATAATTAATCAGGGCAATAACAGGATAATTAATTAGGGGGAATAACAGGATAATTAATCAGGGGAATAACAGGATAATCAGGGGGAATAACAGGGTAATTAATCAGGGGGAATAACAGGATAATTAATCAGGGGAATAACAGGATAATTAATCAGGGCAATAACAGGATAATTAATCAGGGGGAATAACAGGATAATTAATCAGGGGGAATAACGGTAATTAATCAGGGGAATAACAGGATAATTAATCAGGAGAATAACAGGATAATTAATCAGGGGAATAACAGGATAATTAATCAGGGGAATAACAGTGTAATTAATCAGGGGAATAACAGGATAATTAATCAGGGGAATAACAGGATAATTAATCAGAGGGAATAACAGGGTAATTAATCAGGGGAATAACAGGGTAATTAATCAGGGGGAATAACAGGATAATTAATCAGGGGGAATAACAGGATAATTAATCAGGGGGAATAACAGGGTAATTAATCAGGGGAATAACAGGATAATTAATCAGGGGGAATAACAGGATAATTAATCAGGGCAATAACAGGATAATTAATCAGGGGGAATAACAGGATAATTAAACGGGAATAACAGGATAATTAATCAGGGGGAATAACAGGGTAATTAATCAGGCGGAATAACAGGATAATTAATCAGGGGAATAACAGGATAATTAATCAGGGGGAATAACAGGGTAATTAATCAGGGGGAATAATGGTAATTAATCAGTGGGAATAACAGGATAATTAATCAGGGGAATAACAGGATAATTAATCAGGGGAATAACAGGATAATTAATCAGGGGGAATAACAGGATTATTAATCAGTGGGAATAACAGGATAATTAATCAGGGGGAATAACAGGATAATTAATCAGGGGAATAACAGGATAATTAATCAGGGGGAATAACAGGATAATTAATCAGGGGAATAGCAGGATAATTAATCAGGGGAATAACAGGATAATTAATCAGGGTGAATAACAGGATAATTAATCAGGGGAATATCAAGACAATTAATCAGGGGGAATAACAGGACAATTAATCAGGGGAATAACAGGATAATTAATCAGTGGAAATAACAGGGTAATTAATCAGGGGAATGACTGGATAATTAATCAGGGGAATAACAGGATAATTAATCAGGGTGAATAACAGGATAATTAATCAGGGGAATATCAAGACAATTAATCAGGGGGAATAACAGGACAAT
Source organism: Isurus oxyrinchus (assembly GCA_026770705.1). Classification (NCBI taxonomy): domain Eukaryota; kingdom Metazoa; phylum Chordata; class Chondrichthyes; order Lamniformes; family Lamnidae; genus Isurus; species Isurus oxyrinchus. The sequence goes on along the minus strand of JANJGN010000716.1, from coordinate 67,883 downwards.
TAATCAGGGGAATAACAGGATAATTAATCAGTGGAAATAACAGGGTAATTAATCAGGGGAATGACTGGATAATTGATCAGCGGAATAACAGGATAATTAATCAGGGGAATAACAGGGTAATTAATCAGGGGAAATAACAGGATAATTAATCAGGGGAATAACAGGATAATTAATCAGGGGAATAACAGGGTAATTAATCAGGGGAATAACAGGGTAATTGATCAGGGCAATAACAGGATAATTAATCAGGGGAATAACGGGATAATTAATCAGGGGAATAACAGGGTAATTTATCAGGGGGAATAACAGGATAATTAATCAGGGGGAATAACAGGATAATTAATCAGGGGGAATAACAGGGTACTTAATCAGGGGAATAACAGGATAATTAATCAGGGCAATAACAGGATAATTAATTAGGGGGAATAACAGGATAATTAATCAGGGGAATAACAGGATAATTAATCAGGGGGAATAACAGGGTAATTAATCAGGGGGAATAACAGGATAATTAATCAGGGGAATAACAGGATAATTAATCAGGGCAATAACAGGATAATTAATCAGGGGGGATAACAGGATAATTAATCAGGGGGAATAACGGTAATTAATCAGGGGAATAACAGGACAATTAATCAGGAGAATAACAGGATAATTAATCAGGGGAATAACAGGATAATTAATCAGGGGAATAACAGTGTAATTAATCAGGGGAATAACAGGATAATTAATCAGGGGAATAACAGGAAAATTAATCAGGGGAATAACAGGGTAATTAATCAGGGGAATAACAGGATAATTAATCAGGGGGAATAACAGGGTAATTAATCAGGGGAATAACAGGGTAATTAATCAGGGGGAATAACAGGATAATTAATCAGGGCAATAACAGGATAATTAATCAGGGGGAATAACAGGGTAATTAATCAGGGGAATAACAGGGTAATTAATCAGGGGGAATAACAGGATAATTAATCAGGGCAATAACAGGATAATTAATCAGGGGGAATAACAGGATAATTAAACGGGAATAACAGGATAATTAATCAGGGGGAATAACAGGGTAATTAATCAGGCGGAATAACAGGATAATTAATCAGGGGAATAACAGGATAATTAATCAGGGGGAATAACAGGGTAATTAATCAGGGGGAATAATGGTAATTAATCAGTGGGAATAACAGGATAATTAATCAGGGGAATAACAGGATAGTTAATCAGGGGGAATAATAGGATAATTAATCAGGGGGAATAACAGGATAATTAATCAGGGGGAATAACAGGATAATCAATCAGGGGAATAACAGGATAATTAATCAGGGGAATAGCAGGATAATTAATCAGGGGGAATAACAGGATAATTAATCAGGGGAATAACAGGATAACTAATCAGGGGGAATAACAGGATAATTAATCAGGGGGAATAACAGGATAATTAATCAGGGCGAATAGCAGGATAATTAATCAGGGGAATAACAGGATAATTAATCAGGGGGAATAACAGGATAATTAATCAGGAGAATAACAGGATAATTAATCAGGGGGAATAACAGGATAATTAATCAGGGGGAATAACAGGATAATTAATCAGGAGAATAACAGGGTAATTAATCAGGGGGAATAACAGGATAATTAATCAGGGGAATAACAGGATAATTAATCAGGGGGAATAACAGGATTATTAATCAGTGGGAATAACAGGATAATTAATCAGGGGGAATAACAGGATAATTAATCAGGGGAATAACAGGATAATTAATCAGGGGGAATAACAGGATAATTAATCAGGGGAATAGCAGGATAATTAATCAGGGGAATAACAGGATAATTAATCAGGGTGAATAACAGGATAATTAATCAGGGGAATATCAAGACAATTAATCAGGGGGAATAACAGGACAATTAATCAGGGGAATAACAGGATAATTAATCAGTGGAAATAACAGGGTAATTAATCAGGGGAATGACTGGATAATTGATCAGCGGAATAACAGGATAATTAATCAGGGGAATAACAGGGTAATTAATCAGGGAAATAACAGGATAATTAATCAGGGGAATAACAGGGTAATTAATCAGGGGAATAACAGGGTAATTGATCAGGGCAATAACAGGATAATTAATCAGGGGAATAACGGGATAATTAATCAGGGGAATAACAGGGTAATTAATCAGGGGGAATAACAGGGTAATTAATCAGGGGGAATAACAGGATAATTAATCAGGGGGAATAACAGGATAATTAATCAGGGGGAATAACAGGGTACTTAATCAGGGGAATAACAGGATAATTAATCAGGGCAATAACAGGATAATTAATTAGGGGGAATAACAGGATAATTAATCAGGGGAATAACAGGATAATTAATCAGGGGGAATAACAGGGTAATTAATCAGGGGGAATAACAGGATAATTAATCAGGGGAATAACAGGATAATTAATCAGGGCAATAACAGGACAATTAATCAGGGGAATAACAGGATAATTAATCAGTGGAAATAACAGGGTAATTAATCAGGGGAATGACTGGATAATTGATCAGCGGAATAACAGGATAATTAATCAGGGGAATAACAGGGTAATTAATCAGGGAAATAACAGGATAATTAATCAGGGGAATAACAGGGTAATTAATCAGGGGAATAACAGGGTAATTGATCAGGGCAATAACAGGATAATTAATCAGGGGAATAACGGGATAATTAATCAGGGGAATAACAGGGTAATTAATCAGGGGGAATAACAGGGTAATTAATCAGGGGGAATAACAGGATAATTAATCAGGGGGAATAACAGGATAATTAATCAGGGGGAATAACAGGGTACTTAATCAGGGGAATAACAGGATAATTAATCAGGGCAATAACAGGATAATTAATTAGGGGGAATAACAGGATAATTAATCAGGGGAATAACAGGATAATCAGGGGGAATAACAGGGTAATTAATCAGGGGGAATAACAGGATAATTAATCAGGGGAATAACAGGATAATTAATCAGGGCAATAACAGGATAATTAATCAGGGGGAATAACAGGATAATTAATCAGGGGGAATAACGGTAATTAATCAGGGGAATAACAGGATAATTAATCAGGAGAATAACAGGATAATTAATCAGGGGAATAACAGGATAATTAATCAGGGGAATAACAGTGTAATTAATCAGGGGAATAACAGGATAATTAATCAGGGGAATAACAGGATAATTAATCAGAGGGAATAACAGGGTAATTAATCAGGGGAATAACAGGGTAATTAATCAGGGGGAATAACAGGATAATTAATCAGGGGGAATAACAGGATAATTAATCAGGGGGAATAACAGGGTAATTAATCAGGGGAATAACAGGATAATTAATCAGGGGGAATAACAGGATAATTAATCAGGGCAATAACAGGATAATTAATCAGGGGGAATAACAGGATAATTAAACGGGAATAACAGGATAATTAATCAGGGGGAATAACAGGGTAATTAATCAGGCGGAATAACAGGATAATTAATCAGGGGAATAACAGGATAATTAATCAGGGGGAATAACAGGGTAATTAATCAGGGGGAATAATGGTAATTAATCAGTGGGAATAACAGGATAATTAATCAGGGGAATAACAGGATAATTAATCAGGGGAATAACAGGATAATTAATCAGGGGGAATAACAGGATTATTAATCAGTGGGAATAACAGGATAATTAATCAGGGGGAATAACAGGATAATTAATCAGGGGAATAACAGGATAATTAATCAGGGGGAATAACAGGATAATTAATCAGGGGAATAGCAGGATAATTAATCAGGGGAATAACAGGATAATTAATCAGGGTGAATAACAGGATAATTAATCAGGGGAATATCAAGACAATTAATCAGGGGGAATAACAGGACAATTAATCAGGGGAATAACAGGATAATTAATCAGTGGAAATAACAGGGTAATTAATCAGGGGAATGACTGGATAATTGATCAGCGGAATAACAGGATAATTAATCAGGGGAATAACAGGGTAATTAATCAGGGGAAATAACAGGATAATTAATCAGGGGAATAACAGGATAATTAATCAGGGGAATAACAGGGTAATTAATCAGGGGAATAACAGGGTAATTGATCAGGGCAATAACAGGATAATTAATCAGGGGAATAACGGGATAATTAATCAGGGGAATAACAGGGTAATTTATCAGGGGGAATAACAGGATAATTAATCAGGGGGAATAACAGGATAATTAATCAGGGGGAATAACAGGGTACTTAATCAGGGGAATAACAGGATAATTAATCAGGGCAATAACAGGATAATTAATTAGGGGGAATAACAGGATAATTAATCAGGGGAATAACAGGATAATTAATCAGGGGGAATAACAGGATAATTAATCAGGGGGAATAACGGTAATTAATCAGGGGAATAACAGGACAATTAATCAGGAGAATAACAGGATAATTAATCAGGGGAATAACAGGATAATTAATCAGGGGAATAACAGTGTAATTAATCAGGGGAATAACAGGATAATTAATCAGGGGAATAACAGGAAAATTAATCAGGGGAATAACAGGGTAATTAATCAGGGGAATAACAGGATAATTAATCAGGGGGAATAACAGGGTAATTAATCAGGGGAATAACAGGGTAATTAATCAGGGGGAATAACAGGATAATTAATCAGGGCAATAACAGGATAATTAATCAGGGGGAATAACAGGGTAATTAATCAGAGGAATAACAGGGTAATTAATCAGGGGGAATAACAGGATAATTAATCAGGGCAATAACAGGATAATTAATCAGGGGGAATAACAGGATAATTAAACGGGAATAACAGGATAATTAATCAGGGGGAATAACAGGGTAATTAATCAGGCGGAATAACAGGATAATTAATCAGGGGAATAACAGGATAATTAATCAGGGGGAATAACAGGGTAATTAATCAGGGGGAATAATGGTAATTAATCAGTGGGAATAACAGGATAATTAATCAGGGGAATAACAGGATAGTTAATCAGGGGGAATAATAGGATAATTAATCAGGGGGAATAACAGGATAATTAATCAGGGGGAATAACAGGATAATCAATCAGGGGAATAACAGGATAATTAATCAGGGGAATAGCAGGATAATTAATCAGGGGGAATAACAGGATAATTAATCAGGGGAATAACAGGATAACTAATCAGGGGGAATAACAGGATAATTAATCAGGGGGAATAACAGGATAATTAATCAGGGCGAATAGCAGGATAATTAATCAGGGGAATAACAGGATAATTAATCAGGGGGAATAACAGGATAATTAATCAGGAGAATAACAGGATAATTAATCAGGGGGAATAACAGGATAATTAATCAGGGGGAATAACAGGATAATTAATCAGGAGAATAACAGGGTAATTAATCAGGGGGAATAACAGGATAATTAATCAGGGGAATAACAGGATAATTAATCAGGGGGAATAACAGGATTATTAATCAGTGGGAATAACAGGATAATTAATCAGGGGGAATAACAGGATAATTAATCAGGGGAATAACAGGATAATTAATCAGGGGGAATAACAGGATAATTAATCAGGGGAATAGCAGGATAATTAATCAGGGGAATAACAGGATAATTAATCAGGGTGAATAACAGGATAATTAATCAGGGGAATATCAAGACAATTAATCAGGGGGAATAACAGGACAATTAATCAGGGGAATAACAGGATAATTAATCAGTGGAAATAACAGGGTAATTAATCAGGGGAATGACTGGATAATTGATCAGCGGAATAACAGGATAATTAATCAGGGGAATAACAGGGTAATTAATCAGGGAAATAACAGGATAATTAATCAGGGGAATAACAGGGTAATTAATCAGGGGAATAACAGGGTAATTGATCAGGGCAATAACAGGATAATTAATCAGGGGAATAACGGGATAATTAATCAGGGGAATAACAGGGTAATTAATCAGGGGGAATAACAGGGTAATTAATCAGGGGGAATAACAGGATAATTAATCAGGGGGAATAACAGGGTACTTAATCAGGGGAATAACAGGATAATTAATCAGGGCAATAACAGGATAATTAATTAGGGGGAATAACAGGATAATTAATCAGGGGAATAACAGGATAATTAATCAGGGGGAATAACAGGGTAATTAATCAGGGGGAATAACAGGATAATTAATCAGGGGAATAACAGGATAATTAATCAGGGCAATAACAGGATAATTAATCAGGGGGAATAACAGGATAATTAATCAGGGGGAATAACGGTAATTAATCAGGGGAATAACAGGATAATTAATCAGGAGAATAACAGGATAATTAATCAGGGGAATAACAGGATAATTAATCAGGGGAATAACAGTGTAATTAATCAGGGGAATAACAGGATAATTAATCAGGGGAATAACAGGATAATTAATCAGAGGGAATAACAGGGTAATTAATCAGGGGAATAACAGGGTAATTAATCAGGGGGAATAACAGGATAATTAATCAGGGGGAATAACAGGATAATTAATCAGGGGGAATAACAGGGTAATTAATCAGGGGAATAACAGGATAATTAATCAGGGGGAATAACAGGATAATTAATCAGGGCAATAACAGGATAATTAATCAGGGGGAATAACAGGATAATTAAATGGGAATAACAGGATAATTAATCAGGGGGAATAACAGGGTAATTAATCAGGCGGAATAACAGGATAATTAATCAGGGGAATAACAGGATAATTAATCAGGGGGAATAACAGGGTAATTAATCAGGGGGAATAATGGTAATTAATCAGTGGGAATAACAGGATAATTAATCAGGGGAATAACAGGATAATTAATCAGGGGAATAACAGGATTATTAATCAGTGGGAATAACAGGATAATTAATCAGGGGGAATAACAGGATAATTAATCAGGGGAATAACAGGATAATTAATCAGGGGGAATAACAGGATAATTAATCAGGGGAATAGCAGGATAATTAATCAGGGGAATAACAGGATAATTAATCAGGGTGAATAACAGGATAATTAATCAGGGGAATATCAAGACAATTAATCAGGGGGAATAACAGGACAATTAATCAGGGGAATAACAGGATAATTAATCAGTGGAAATAACAGGGTAATTAATCAGGGGAATGACTGGATAATTGATCAGCGGAATAACAGGATAATTAATCAGGGGAATAACAGGGTAATTAATCAGGGGAAATAACAGGATAATTAATCAGGGAATAACAGGATAATTAATCAGGGGAATAACAGGGTAATTAATCAGGGGAATAACAGGGTAATTGATCAGGGCAATAACAGGATAATTAATCAGGGGAATAACGGGATAATTAATCAGGGGAATAACAGGGTAATTTATCAGGGGGAATAACAGGATAATTAATCAGGGGGAATAACAGGATAATTAATCAGGGGGAATAACAGGGTACTTAATCAGGGGAATAACAGGATAATTAATCAGGGCAATAACAGGATAATTAATTAGGGGGAATAACAGGATAATTAATCAGGGGAATAACAGGATAATTAATCAGGGGGAATAACAGGGTAATTAATCAGGGGAATAACAGGATAATTAATCAGGGGAATAACAGGATAATTAATCAGGGCAATAACAGGATAATTAATCAGGGGGGATAACAGGATAATTAATCAGGGGGAATAACGGTAATTAATCAGGGGAATAACAGGACAATTAATCAGGAGAATAACAGGATAATTAATCAGGGGAATAACAGGATAATTAATCAGGGGAATAACAGTGTAATTAATCAGGGGAATAACAGGATAATTAATCAGGGGAATAACAGGAAAATTAATCAGGGGAATAACAGGGTAATTAATCAGGGGAATAACAGGATAATTAATCAGGGGGAATAACAGGGTAATTAATCAGGGGAATAACAGGGTAATTAATCAGGGGGAATAACAGGATAATTAATCAGGGCAATAACAGGATAATTAATCAGGGGGAATAACAGGGTAATTAATCAGGGGAATAACAGGGTAATTAATCAGGGGGAATAACAGGATAATTAATCAGGGCAATAACAGGATAATTAATCAGGGGGAATAACAGGATAATTAAACGGGAATAACAGGATAATTAATCAGGGGGAATAACAGGGTAATTAATCAGGCGGAATAACAGGATAATTAATCAGGGGAATAACAGGATAATTAATCAGGGGGAATTACAGGGTAATTAATCAGGGGGAATAATGGTAATTAATCAGTGGGAATAACAGGATAATTAATCAGGGGAATAACAGGATAGTTAATCAGGGGGAATAATAGGATAATTAATCAGGGGGAATAACAGGATAATTAATCAGGGGGAATAACAGGATAATCAATCAGGGGAATAACAGGATAATTAATCAGGGGAATAACAGGATAATTAATCAGGGGAATAACAGGATAATTAATCAGGGAGAATAACAGGAAAATTAATCAGAGGGAATAACAGGATAATTAATCAGGGGAATAACAGGATAATTAATCAGGAGAATAACAGGAAAATTAATCAGGGGGAATAACAGGATAATTAATCAGGGGAATAACAGGATAATTAATCAGGGGAATAACAGGGTAATTAATCATGGGGAATAACAGGATAATTACTCAAGGGAATAACAGGGTAATTAATCAGGGGAATAACAGGGTAATTAATCAGGGCAATAACAGGATAATTAATCAGGGGAATAACGGGATAATTAATCAGGGGAATAACAGGGTAATTAATCAGGGGGAATAACAGGATAATTAATCAGGTGAATAACAGGGTAATTAATCAGGGGAATAACAGGATAATTAATCAGGGCAATAACAGGATAATTAATCAGGGGGAATAACAGGATAATTAAACGGGAATAACAGGATAATTAATCAGGGGGAATAACAGGATAATTAATCAGGGGAATAACAGGATAATCAATCAGGGGGAATAACAGGATAATCAATCAGGGGAATAACAGGATAATTAATCAGGGGGAATAACAGGATAATTAATCAGGGGAATAACAGGATAATCAATCAGGGGAATAACAGGATAATTAATCAGGGGGAATAACAGGATAATTAATCAGGGGAATAACAGGATAATTATTCAGGGGGAATAACAGGATAATTAATCAATGGAATAACAGGATAATTAATCAGTGGAATAACAGGATAATTAATCAGGGGAATAACAGGATAATTAATCAGGTGAATAACAGGGTAATTAATCAGGGGAATAACAGGATAATTAATCAGGTGAATAACAGGGTAATTAATCAGGGGAATAACAGGATAATTAATCGGGGAATCACAGAATAATTAATCAGTGGAATAACAGGGTAATTAATCAGGGGAATAACAGGATAATTAATCAGGGGAATAACAGGATAATTATTCAGGGGGAATAACAGGATAATTAATCAATGGAATAACGGATAATTAATCAGTGGAATAACAGGATAATTAATCAGGGGAATAACAGGATAATTAATCAGGTGAATAACAGGGTAATTAATCAGGGGAATAACAGGATAATTAATCAGGTGAATAACAGGGTAATTAATCAGGGGAATAACAGGATAATTAATCAGGGGAATCACAGAATAATTAATCAGTGGAATAACAGGATAATTAATCAGGTGAATATCAGGATAATTAATCAGGGGGAATAACAGGATAATTAATCAGGGGAATAACAGGATAATTAATCAGGTGAATAACAGGGTAATTAATCAGGGGAATAACAGGATAATTAATCAGGTGAATAACAGGGTAATTAATCAGGGGAATAACAGGATAATTAATCGGGGAATCACAGAATAATTAATCAGTGGAATAACAGGGTAATTAATCAGGGGAATAACAGGATAATTAATCAGGGGAATAACAGGATAATTATTCAGGGGGAATAACAGGATAATTAATCAATGGAATAACGGGATAATTAATCAGTGGAATAACAGGATAATTAATCAGGGGAATAACAGGATAATTAATCAGGTGAATAACAGGGTAATTAATCAGGGGAATAACAGGATAATTAATCAGGTGAATAACAGGGTAATTAATCAGGGGAATAACAGGATAATTAATCAGGGGAATCACAGAATAATTAATCAGTGGAATAACAGGATAATTAATCAGGTGAATATCAGGATAATTAATCAGGGGGAATAACAGGATAATTAATCAGGGGAATAACAGGATAATTAATCAGGGGAATAACAGGATAATTAATCAGGAGAATAACAGGATAATTAATCAGGGGAATAACAGAATAATTAATCAGGGGAATAACAGGATAATTAATCAGGGGAATGACTGGATAATTAATCTTTGCCCATCTCGGCGACGTAACTCTGCCGGGAACGAAGGTGCGCTGAGTGCAGCCGTTGGTGGGGTTGGGGAGGGGGTGTCCAGTGTAAGCCCACGCACACCCAGTACCCCCGTGGAGACCTGTGTCAGAGCCTTGTCTACTCTCTGCCCTCCCGCGGGGCACGGGCATCGCCGGCAGCGCCAGACTCTGCCGCCCCACCCCTCGCTCGGTCACTTCAGAGGGGGTAGGTCAGCGTCAGCCGCTCCGGCCGGGGGTCCGGAGTCACGTGTCCGCACCAGACCGGGTAAGGCCGGCAGGTTCCTCTCCCTGCAAAGGGCATTCGCCCACCAGGGGGGGTTTTTTAACAACAATCGATGGCCGTTTCCTGGTCTCCGTCACTGAGGCCAGGCCTTATTGACTGAGTTTCGTCCCCACCGGCTGCAGCGGGGTGGGGGGGGGGGGGGGGGGGGGGCGTTGGTGGGATTTGGACCCGTGTCCCTCGGAGCATTAACCCGGCCCCTCAGGGTTCCCAGTCCACTGGACATTCCCATCAACCCACTGTCTGTCCCGGTCTAACAGGCTCAAGAGGGGCTGAATGGCCTCCTCCTGTTCCTGTGTAACAGGGCTGGAGAGGGGCTGAATGGCCTCCTCCTGTTCCTGTGTATCAGGGTTGGAGAGGGGCTGAATGGCCTCCTCCTGTTCCTGTGTATCAGGGTTGGAGAGGGGCTGAATGGCCTCCTCCTGTTCCTGTGTAACAGGGTTGGAGAGGGGCTGAATGGCCTCTATCTCTCGCGTCCTTCACCAGCCCAAGCTAAGAGCAGCTCCACCTCTGGGTGTCTCTCCCTGTGCGGTGTTTGACCTGACGGGCCGCACATCCTGTGTGTCTCCTACATGTTGTGTGGGAGGTGCAGACACTTGGAGCCGACGGATGGAGCAGAGAGACCTGAACCGGGATTTCGTCCTGCATTAACGTCAGCCCGGCCACTTCACCGACATCAGGACACTGGACATTTTCCACATGGGGTCCGGCAGCCCAGCATTTACACCCTGTCCTTAACTCGAGATGGTGCTGGGTGAGCCGCTGCTGTCCCCGTGCGGTGTAGGTACACCCACGGCGCTGTTAGGGAGGGAGTTCCAGGATTTTGTCCCGTGTGGTGTAGGTACACCCACGCCGCTGTTAGGAAGGGAGTTCCAGGATTTTGTCCCCGTGCGGTGTAGGTACACCCACAGCGCTGTTAGGGAGGGAGTTCCAGGATTTTGTCCGTGTGGTGTAGGTACACCCACAGCGCTGTTAGGGAGGGAGTTCCAGGATTTTGTCCGTGTGGTGTAGGTACACCCACGGCGCTGTTAGGGAGGGAGTTCCAGGATTTTGTCCCCGTGTGGTGTAGGTACACCCACGGCGCTGTTAGGGAGGGATTTCCAGGATTTTGTCTGTGTGGTGTAGGTACACCCACGGCGCTGTTAGGGAGGGAGATCCAGGATTTTGTCTGCGTGGTGTAGGTACACCCACGGCGCTGTTAGGGAGGGAGTTCCAGGATTTTGTCCGTGTGGTGTAGGTACACCCACGGCGCTGTTAGGGAGGGAGTTCCAGGATTTTGTCCGTGTGGTGTAGGTACACCCACGGCGCTGTTAGGGAGGGAGTTCCAGGATTTTGTCCACGTGTGGTGTAGGTACACCCACGGCGCTGTTAGGGAGGGAGTTCCAGGATTTTGTCCCGTGTGGTGTAGGTACACCCACGGCGCTGTTAGGGAGGGAGTTCCAGGATTTTGTCCGTGTGCTGTAGGTACACCCACAGCGCTGTTAGGGAGGGAGATCCAGGATTTTGTCCCCGTGTGGTGTAGGTACACCCACGGCGCTGTTAGGGAGGGAGTTCCAGGATTTTGTCCCCGTGTGGTGTAGGTACACCCACGGCGCTGTTAGGGAGGGAGTTCCAGGATTTTGTCCGTGTGGTGTAGGTACACCCACGGCGCTGTTAGGGAGGGAGTTCCAGGATTTTGTCCCCGTGTGGTGTAGGTACACCCACGGCTCTGTTAGGGAGGGAGTTCCAGGATTTTGTCATGTGGTGTAGGTACACCCACACCGCTGTTAGGGAGGGAGTTCCAGGATTTTGTCCCCGTGTGGTGTAGGTATACCCACGGCGCTGTTAGGGAGGGAGTTCCAGGATTTTGTCCCGTGTGGTGTAGGTACACCCACGGCGCTGTTAGGGAGGGAGTTCCAGGATTTTGTCCCCGTGTGGTGTAGGTACACCCACGGTGCTGTTAGGGAGGGAGATCCAGGATTTTGTCCCTGTGTGGTGTAGGTACACCCACAGCGCTGTTAGTGAGGGAGTTCCAGGATTTTGTCCGTGTGGTGTAGGTACACCCACGGCGCTGTTAGGGAGGGAGTTCCAGGATTTCGTCCCTGTGTTGTAGGTACACCCATGGTGCTGTTAGGGATGGAGTTCCAGGATTTTGTCCGTGTCGTGTAGGTACACCCACGGCGCTGTTAGGGAGGGAGTTCCAGGATTTTGTCCCGTGTGGTGTAGGTACACCCACGGCGCTGTTAGAGAGGGAGTTCCAGGATTTTGTCCCCGTGTGGTGTAGGTACACCCACGGCGCTGTTAGGGAGGGAGTTCCAGCATTTGTCTGTGTTGTGTAGGTACACCCACGGCGCTGTTAGGGAGGGAGTTCCAGGATTTTGTCCCCATGTGGTGTAGGTACACCCACGGCGCTGTTAGGGAGGGAGTTCCAGAATTTTGTCCGTGTGGTGTAGGTACACCCACGGCGCTGTTAGGGAGGGAGTTCCAGGATTTTGTCCGTGTGGTGTAGGTACACCCACGGCGCTGTTAGGGAGGGAGTTCCAGGATTTTGTCCCCGTGTGGTGTAGGTACACCCACGGCGCTGTTAGGGAGGGAGTTCCAGGATTTTGTCCCGTGTGGAGTAGGTACACCCACGGCGCTGTTTGGGAGGGAGTTCCAGGATATTGTCCTGTGTGGTGTAGGTACACCCACGGTGCTGCTAGGGAGGGAGTTCCAGGATTTTGTCCGTGTGGTGTAGGTACACCCACGGCGCTGTTAGGGAGGGAGTTCCAGGATTTTGTCCCCGTGTGTGGTGTAGGTACACCCACGGCGCTGTTAGGGAGGGAGTTCCAGGATTTTGTCCCGTGTGGTGTAGGTACACCCACAGCGCTGTTAGGGAGGGAGTTCCAGGATTTTGTCCCCGTGTGTGGTGTAGGTACACCCACGGCGCTGTTAGGGAGGGAGTTCCAGGATATTGTCCCTGAGGTGTAGGTACACCCACGGCGCTGTTAGGGAGGGAGTTCCAGGATTTTGTCCCTGAGGTGTAGGTACACCCACGGTGCTGTTAGGGAGGGATTTCCTGGATTTTGTCCGTGTGGTGTAGGGTTGGAGAGGGGCTGAATGGCCTCCCCTGTCCCTGTGTAACAGGGTTGGAGAGGGGCTGAATGGCCTCTTCCTGTTACTCTGTAACAGGTTTGGAGAGGGGTTGAATGGCCTCCTCCTGTTCCTGTGTAACAGGCTGGAGAGGGGCTGAATGGCCCTCCTCCTGTTCCTGTGTAACAGGCTGGAGAGGGGCTGAATGGCCCTCCTCCTGTTCCTGTGTAACACGGTTGGAGAGGGGCTGAATGGCCCTCTTCCTGTTCCTGTGCAACACGGTTGGAGTGGGGCTGAATGGCCTCCTCCTGTTCCTGTGTAACAGGGCTGGAGAGGGGCTGAATGGCCTCCTCCTGTTCCTGTGTAACAGGGTTGGAGAGGGGCTGAATGGCCTCCTCCTGTTCCTGTGTAACAGGGTTGGAGAGGGGCTGAATGGCCTCCTCCTGTTCCTGTGTAACAGGGCTGGAGAGGGGCTGAATGGCCTCCTCCTGTTCCTGTGTAACAGGGTTGGAGAGGGGCTGAATGGCCTCCTCCTGTTCCTGTGTAACAGGGTTGGAGAGGGGCTGAATGGCCTCCTCCTGTTCCTGTGTAACAGGGCTGGAGAGGGGCTGAATGGCCTCTATCTCTCGCGTCCTTCACCAGCCCACGCTACGAGCAGATCCACCTCTGGGTGTCTCTCCCTGTGCGGTGTTTGACCTGACGTGCCGCACATCCTGTGTGTCTCCTACATGTTGTGTGGGAGGTGCAGACACTTGGAGCCGACGGATGGAGCAGAGAGACCTGAACCGGGATTTCGTCCTGCATTAACGTCAGCCCGACCACTTCACCGACATCAGGACACTGGACATTTTCCACATGGGGTCCGGCAGCCCAGCATTTACACCCTGTCATTAACTCGAGATGGTGCTGGGTGAGCCGCTGGAGTCCCCGTGTGGTGTAGGTACACCCACGGCGCTGTTAGGGAGGGAGTTCCAGGATTTTGTCCGTGTGGTGTAGGTACACCCACGGCGCTGTTAGGGAGGGAGTTCCAGGATTTTGTCCCTGTGTAGGTACACCCACGGCGCTGTTAGGGAGGGAGTTCCAGGATTTTGTCCCGTGTGGTGTAGGTACACCCACAGCGCTGTTAGGGAGGGAGTTCCAGGATTTTGTCCCCGTGTGGTGTAGGTACACCCACGGCGCTGTTAGGGAGGGAGTTCCAGGATTTTGTCCGTGTGGTGTAGGTACACCCACGGCGCTGTTAGGGAGGGAGTTCCAGGATTTTGTCCCTGTGGTGTAGGTACACCCACGGTGCTGTTAGGGAGGGAGTTCCAGGATTTTGTCCGTGTGGTGTCGGTACAACCATGGCGCTGTTAGGGAGGGAGTTCCAGGATTTTGTCCGTGTGGTGTAGGTACACCCACGGCGCTGTTACGGAGGGAGTTCCAGGATTTTGTCCCGTGTGGTGTAGGTACACCCACAGTGCTGTTAGGGAGGGAGTTCCAGGATTTTGTCCGTGTGGTGTAGGTACACCCACGGCGCTGTTAGGGAGGGAGTTCCAGGATTTTGTCCCCGTGTGTGGTGTAGGTACACCCACGGCGCTGTTAGGGAGGGAGTTCCAGGATTTTGTCCGTGTGGTGTAGGTACACCCACGGCGCTGTTAGGGAGGGAGTTCCAGGATTTTGTCCGTGTGGTGTAGGTACACCCACGGCGCTGTTAGGGAGGGAGTTCCAGGATTTTGTCCCCGTGTGGTGTAGGTACACCCACGGCGCTGTTAGGGAGGGAGTTCCAGGATTTTGTCCGTGTGGTGTAGGTACACCCACGGCGCTGTTAGGGAGGGAGTTCCAGGATTTTGTCCCTGTGTAGGTACACCCACGGTGCTGTTAGGGAGGGAGTTCCAGGATTTTGTCCCGTGTGGTGTAGGTACACCCACAGCGCTGTTAGGGAGGGAGTTCCAGGATTTTGTCCCGTGTGGTGTAGGGTTGGAGAGGGGCTGAATGGCCTCCTCCTGTCCCTGTGTAACAGGGTTGGAGAGGGGCTGAATGGCCTCTTCCTGTTACTGTGTAACAGGTTTGGAGAGGGGTTGAATGGCCTCATCCTGTTCCTGTGTAACAGGCTGGAGAGGGGCTGAATGGCCCTCCTCCTGTTCCTGTGTAACAGGCTGGAGAGGGGCTGAATGGCCCTCCTCCTGTTCCTGTGTAACACGGTTGGAGAGGGGCTGAATGGCCCTCTTCCTGTTCCTGTGCAACACGGTTGGAGTGGGGCTGAATGGCCTCCTCCTGTTCCTGTGTAACAGGGCTGGAGAGGGGCTGAATGGCCTCCTCCTGTTCCTGTGTAACAGGGTTGGAGAGGGGCTGAATGGCCTCCTCCTGTTCCTGTGTAACAGGGTTGGAGAGGGGCTGAATGGCCTCCTCCTGTTCCTGTGTAACAGGGCTGGAGAGGGGCTGAATGGCCTCCTCCTGTTCCTGTGTAACAGGGTTGGAGAGGGGCTGAATGGCCTCCTCCTGTTCCTGTGTAACAGGGTTGGAGAGGGGCTGAATGGCCTCCTCCTGTTCCTGTGTAACAGGGCTGGAGAGGGGCTGAATGGCCTCTATCTCTCGCGTCCTTCACCAGCCCACGCTACGAGCAGCTCCACCTCTGGGTGTCTCTCCCTGTGCGGTGTTTGACCTGACGTGCCGCACATCCTGTGTGTCTCCTACATGTTGTGTGGGAGGTGCAGACACTTGGAGCCGACGGATGGAGCAGAGAGACCTGAACCGGGATTTCGTCCTGCATTAACGTCAGCCCGGCCACTTCACCGACATCAGGACACTGGACATTTTCCACATGGGGTCCGGCAGCCCAGCATTTACACCCTGCCCTTAACTCGAGATGGTGCTGGGTAGGCCGCTGCTGTCCCCGTGCGGTGTAGGTACACCCACGGCGCTGTTAGGGAGGGAGTTCCAGGATTTTGTCCGTGTGGTGTAGGTACACCCACAGCGCTGTTAGGGAGGGAGTTCCAGGATTTTGTCCGTGTGGTGTAGGTACACCCACGGCGCTGTTAGGGAGGGAGTTCCAGGATTTTGTCCCGTGTGGTGTAGGTACACCCACAGCGCTGTTAGGGAGGGAGTTCCAGGATTTTGTCCCCGTGTGTGGTGTAGGTACACCCACGGCGCTGTTAGGGAGGGAGTTCCAGGATTTTGTCCCGTGTGGTGTAGGTACACCCACAGCGCTGTTAGGGAGGGAGTTCCAGGATTTTGTCCCGTGTGGTGTAGGTACACCCACGGCGCTGTTAGGGAGGGAGTTCCAGGATTTTGTCCCGTGTGGTGTAAGTACACCCACAGCGCTGTTAGGGAGGGAGTTCCAGGATTTTGTCCCTGTGTAGGTACACCCACGGCGCTGTTAGGGAGGGAGTTCCAGGATTTTGTCCCGTGTGGTGTACGTACACCCACAGTGCTGTTAGGGAGTGAGTTCCAGGATTTTGTCCGTGTGGTGTAGGTACACCCACGGCGCTGTTAGGGAGGGAGTTCCAGGATTTTGTCCGTGTGGTGTAGGTACACCCACGGCGCTGTTAGGGAGGGAGTTCCAGGATTTTGTCCCTGTGTAGGTACACCCACGGCGCTGTTAGGGAGGGAGTTCCAGGATTTTGTCCCGTGTGGTGTAGGTACACCCACAGCGCTGTTAGGGAGGGAGTTCCAGGATTTTGTCCCCGTGTGGTGTAGGTACACCCACGGCGCTGTTAGGGAGGGAGTTCCAGGATTTTGTCCGTGTGGTGTAGGTACACCCACGGTGCTGTTAGGGAGGGAGTTCCAGGATTTTGTCCCTGTGTGGTGTCGGTACAACCATGGCGCTGTTAGGGAGGGAGTTCCAGGATTTTGTCCGTGTGGTGTAGGTACACCCACGGCGCTGTTACGGAGGGAGTTCCAGGATTTTGTCCCGTGTGGTGTAGGTACACCCACAGTGCTGTTAGGGAGGGAGTTCCAGGATTTTGTCCGTGTGGTGTAGGTACACCCACGGCGCTGTTAGGGAGGGAGTTCCAGGATTTTGTCCCCGTGTGTGGTGTAGGTACACCCACGGCGCTGTTAGGGAGGGAGTTCCAGGATTTTGTCCGTGTGGTGTAGGTACACCCACGGCGCTGTTAGGGAGGGAGTTCCAGGATTTTGTCCGTGTGGTGTAGGTACACCCACGGCGCTGTTAGGGAGGGAGTTCCAGGATTTTGTCCCCGTGTGGTGTAGGTACACCCACGGCGCTGTTAGGGAGGGAGTTCCAGGATTTTGTCCGTGTGGTGTAGGTACACCCACGGCGCTGTTAGGGAGGGAGTTCCAGGATTTTGTCCCTGTGTAGGTACACCCACGGTGCTGTTAGGGAGGGAGTTCCAGGATTTTGTCCCGTGTGGTGTAGGTACACCCACAGCGCTGTTAGGGAGGGAGTTCCAGGATTTTGTCCCGTGTGGTGTAGGGTTGGAGAGGGGCTGAATGGCCTCCTCCTGTCCCTGTGTAACAGGGTTGGAGAGGGGCTGAATGGCCTCTTCCTGTTACTGTGTAACAGGTTTGGAGAGGGGTTGAATGGCCTCATCCTGTTCCTGTGTAACAGGCTGGAGAGGGGCTGAATGGCCCTCCTCCTGTTCCTGTGTAACAGGCTGGAGAGGGGCTGAATGGCCCTCCTCCTGTTCCTGTGTAACACGGTTGGAGAGGGGCTGAATGGCCCTCTTCCTGTTCCTGTGCAACACGGTTGGAGTGGGGCTGAATGGCCTCCTCCTGTTCCTGTGTAACAGGGCTGGAGAGGGGCTGAATGGCCTCCTCCTGTTCCTGTGTAACAGGGTTGGAGAGGGGCTGAATGGCCTCCTCCTGTTCCTGTGTAACAGGGTTGGAGAGGGGCTGAATGGACTCCTCCTGTTCCTGTGTAACAGGGCTGGAGAGGGGCTGAATGGCCTCCTCCTGTTCCTGTGTAACAGGGTTGGAGAGGGGCTGAATGGCCTCCTCCTGTTCCTGTGTAACAGGGTTGGAGAGGGGCTGAATGGCCTCATCCTGTTCCTGTGTAACAGGGCTGGAGAGGGGCTGAATGGCCTCCTCCTGTTCCTGTGTAACAGGGTTGGAGAGGGGCTGAATGGCCTCCTCCTGTTCCTGTGTAACAGGGCTGGAGAGGGGCTGAATGGCCTCCTCCTGTTCCTGTGTAACAGGGCTGGAGAGGGGCTGAATGGCCTCTATCTCTCGCGTCCTTCACCAGCCCAAGCTAAGAGCAGCTCCACCTCTGGGTGTCTCTCCCTGTGCGGTGTTTGACCTGACGGGCCGCACATCCTGTGTGTCTCCTACATGTTGTGTGGGAGGTGCAGACACTTGGAGCCGACGGATGGAGCAGAGAGACCTGACCCGGGATTTCGTCCTGCATTAACGTCAGCCCGACCACTTCACCGACATCAGGACACTGGACATTTTCCACATGGGGTCCGGCAGCCCAGCATTTACACCCTGCCCTTAACTCGAGATGGTGCTGGGTGAGCCGCTGCTGTCCCCGTGCGGTGTAGGTACACCCACGCGCTGTTAGGGAGGGAGTTCCAGGATTTTCTCCGTGTGGTGTAGGTACACCCACAGCGCTGTTAGGGAGGGAGTTCCAGGATTTTGTCCCCGTGTGTGGTGTAGGTACACCCACGGCGCTGTTAGGGAGGGAGTTCCAGGATTTTGTCCCGTGTGGTGTAGGTACACCCACAGCGCTGTTAGGGAGGGAGTTCCAGGATTTTGTCCCTGTGTAGGTACACCCACGGCGCTGTTAGGGAGGGAGTTCCAGGATTTTGTCCCGTGTGGTGTAGGTACACCCACAGCGCTGTTAGGGAGGGAGTTCCAGGATTTTGTCCCTGTGTAGGTACACCCACGGCGCTGTTAGGGAGGGAGTTCCAGGATTTTGTCCCGTGTGGTGTACGTACACCCACAGTGCTGTTAGGGAGTGAGTTCCAGGATTTTGTCCGTGTGGTGTAGGTACACCCACGGCGCTGTTAGGGAGGGAGTTCCAGGATTTTGTCCCGTGTGGTGTAGGTACACCCACGGCGCTGTTAGGGAGGGAGTTCCAGGATTTTGTCCCTGTGTAGGTACACCCACGGCGCTGTTAGGGAGGGAGTTCCAGGATTTTGTCCCGTGTGGTGTACGTACACCCACAGTGCTGTTAGGGAGTGAGTTCCAGGATTTTGTCCGTGTGGTGTAGGTACACCCACGGCGCTGTTAGGGAGGGAGTTCCAGGATTTTGTCCGTGTGGTGTAGGTACACCCACGGCGCTGTTAGGGAGGGAGTTCCAGGATTTTGTCCCCGTGTGGTGTAGGTACACCCACGGCGCTGTTAGGGAGGGAGTTCCAGGATTTTGTCCGTGTGGTGTAGGTACACCCACGGCGCTGTTAGGGAGGGAGTTCCAGGATTTTGTCCCCGTGTGTGGTGTAGGTACACCCACGGCGCTGTTAGGGAGGGAGTTCCAGGATTTTGCCCCCGTGTGTGGTGTAGGTACACCACGGCGCTGATAGGGAGGGAGTTCCAGGATTTTGTCCGTGCGGTGTAGGTACACCCACGGCGCTGTTAGGGAGGGAGTTCCAGGATTTTGTCCGTGCGGTGTAGGTACACCCACGGCGCTGTTAGGGAGGGAGTTCCAGAATTTTGTCCGTGCGGTGTAGGTACACCCACGGCGCTATTAGGGTGGGAGTTCCAGGATTTTGTCCCCGTGTGGTGTAGGTACACCCATGGCGCTGTTAGGGAGGGTGTTCCAGGATTTTGTCCGTGTGGTGTAGGTACACCCACGGCGCTGTTAGGGAGGGAGTTCCAGGATTTTGTCCCTGTGTAGGTACACCCACGGCGCTGTTAGGGAGGGAGTTCCAGGATTTTGTCCCGTGTGGTGTAGGTACACCCACGGCGCTGTTAGGGAGGGAGTTCCAGGATTTTGTCCCCTGTGTGGTGTAGGTACACCCACGGCGCTGTTAGGGAGGGAGTTCCAGGATTTTGTCCGTGTGGTGTAGGTACACCCACGGCGCTGTTAGGGAGGGAGTTCCAGGATTTTGTCCGTGTGGTGTAGGTACACCCACGGCGCTGTTAGGGAGGGAGTTCCAGGATTTTTTCCGTGTGGTGTAGGTACACCCACGGCGCTGTTAGGGAGGGAGTTCCAGGATTTTGTCCCCGTGTGGTGTAAGTACACCCACGGCGCTGTTAGGGAGGGAGTTCCAGGATTTTGTCCCTGTGTAGGTACACCCACGGCGCTGTTAGGGAGGGAGTTCCAGGATTTTGTCCCGTGTGGTGTAGGTACACCCACAGCGCTGTTAGGGAGGGAGTTCCAGGATTTTGTCCCTGTGTAGGTACACCCATGGCGCTGTTAGGGAGGGAGTTCCAGGATTTTGTCCCGTGTGGTGTAGGTACACCCACAGTGCTGTTAGGGAGGGAGTTCCAGGATTTTGTCCGTGTGGTGTAGGTACACCCACGGCGCTGTTAGGGAGGGAGTTCCAGGATTTTGTCCCCGTGTGGTGTAGGTACACCCACGGCGCTGTTAGGGAGGGAGTTCCAGGATTTTGTCCGTGTGGTGTAGGTACACCCACGGCGCTGTTAGGGAGGGAGTTCCAGGATTTTGTCCCCGTGTGTGGTGTAGGTACACCCACGGCGCTGTTAGGGAGGGAGTTCCAGGATTGTGTCCCCGTGTGGTGTAGGTACACCCACGGCGCTGTTAGGGAGGGAGTTCCAGGATTTTGTCCCTGTGTAGGTACACCCAAGGTGCTGTTAGGGAGGGAGTTCCAGGATTTTATCCGTGTGGTGTAGGTACACCCACGGCGCTGTTAGGGAGGGAGTTCCACGATTTTGTCCCGTGTGGTGTAGGTACACCCACGGCGCTGTTAGGGAGGGAGTTCCAGGATTTTGTCCGTGTGGTGTAGGTACACCCACGGCGCTGTTAGGGAGGGAGTTCCAGGATTTTGTCCGTGTTGTGTAGGTACACACACGGCGCTGTTAGGGAGGGAGTTCCAGGATTTTGTCCGTGTGGTGTAGGTACACCCACGGCGCTGTTAGGGAGTGAGTTCCAGGATTTTGTCCCCGTGTGTGGTGTAGGTACACCCACGGCGCTGCTAGGGAGGGAGTTCCAGGATTTTGTCCCGTGCGGTGTAGGTACACCCACGGCGCTGTTAGGGAGGGAGTTCCAGGATTTTGTCCCTGAGGTGTAGGTACACCCACGGCGCTGTTAGGGAGGGATTTCCTGGATTTTGTCCGTGTGGTGTAGGTACACCCACGGCGCTGTTAGGGAGGGAGTTCCAGGATTTTGTCCGTGTGGTGTAGGTACACCCACGGCGCTGTTAGAGAGGGAGTTCCAGGATTTTGTCCGTGTGGTGTAGGTACACCCACGGCGCTGTTAGGGAGAGAGTTCCAGGATTTTGTCCGTGTGGTGTAGGTACACCCACGGCGCTGTTAGGGAGGGTGTTCCCGGATTTTGTCCGTGTGGTGTAGGTACACCCACGGCGCTGTTAGGGAGGGAGTTCCAGGATTTTGTCCCGTGTGGTGTAGGGTTGGAGAGGGGCTGAATGGCCTCCCCTGTCCCTGTGTAACAGGGTTGGAGAGGGGCTGAATGGCCTCTTCCTGTTACTGTGTAACAGGTTTGGAGAGGGGTTGAATGGCCTCCTCCTGTTCCTGTGTAACAGGCTGGAGAGGGGCTGAATGGCCCTCCTCCTGTTCCTGTGTAACAGGCTGGAGAGGGGCTGAATGGCCCTCCTCCTGTTCCTGTGTAACACGGTTGGAGAGGGGCTGAATGGCCCTCTTCCTGTTCCTGTGCAACACGGTTGGAGTGGGGCTGAATGGCCTCCTCCTGTTCCTGTGTAACAGGGCTGGAGAGGGGCTGAATGGCCTCCTCCTGTTCCTGTGTAACAGGGTTGGAGAGGGGCTGAATGGCCTCCTCCTGTTCCTGTGTAACAGGGTTGGAGAGGGGCTGAATGGCCTCCTCCTGTTCCTGTGTAACAGGGCTGGAGAGGGGCTGAATGGCCTCCTCCTGTTCCTGTGTAACAGGGTTGGAGAGGGGCTGAATGGCCTCCTCCTGTTCCTGTGTAACAGGGCTGGAGAGGGGCTGAATGGCCTCTATCTCTCGCGTCCTTCACCAGCCCACGCTACGAGCAGCTCCACCTCTGGGTGTCTCTCCCTGTGCGGTGTTTGACCTGACGTGCCGCACATCCTGTGTGTCTCCTACATGTTGTGTGGGAGGTGCAGACACTTGGAGCCGACGGATGGAGCAGAGAGAACTGAACCGGGATTTCGTCCTGCATTAACGTCAGCCCGACCACTTCACCGACATCAGGACAATGGACATTTTCCACATGGGGTCCGGCAGCCCAGCATTTACACCCTGTCCTTAACTCGAGATGGTGCTGGGTGAGCCGCTGGAGTCCCCGTGCGGTGTAGGTACACCCACGGCGCTGTTAGGGAGGGAGTTCCAGGATTTTGTCCGTGTGGTGTAGGTACACCCACGCGCTGTTAGGGAGGGAGTTCCAGGATTTCGTCCCTGTGGTGTAGGTACACCCACGGTGCTGTTAGGGAGGGAGTTCCAGGATTTTGTCCCGTGTGGTGTAGGTACACCCACGGCGCTGTTAGGGAGGGAGTTCCAGGATTTTGTCCCGTGTGGTGTAGGTACACCCACGGCGCTGTTAGGGAGGGAGTTCCAGGATTTTGTCCGTGTGGTGTAGGTACACCCACTGCGCTGTTTGGGAGGGAGTTCCAGGATTTTGTCCCCGTGTGGTGTAGGTACACCCAAGGCGCTGTTAGGGAGGGAGTTCCAGGATTTTGTCCCCGTGTGGTGTAGGTACACCCACGGCGCTGTTAGGGAGGGAGTTCCAGGATTTTGTCCGTGTGGTGTAGGTACACCCACGGTGCTGTTAGGGAGGGAGTTCCAGGATTTTGTCCCGTGTGCTGTAGGTACACACACGGCGCTGTTAGGGAGGGAGTTCCAGGATTTTGTCCGTGTGGTGTAGGTACACCCACAGCGCTGTTAGGGAGGGAGTTCCAGGATTTTGTCCGTGTGGTGTAGGTACACCCACGGCGCTGTTAGGGAGGGAGTTCCAGGATTTTGTCCCCGTTTGGTGTAGGTACACCCACGGCGCTGTTAGGGAGGGAGTTCCAGGATTTTGTCCCCATTTGGTGTAGGTACACCCACGGCGCTGTTAGGGAGGGAGTTCCAGGATTTTGTCCGTGTTGTGTAGGTACACCCACGGCACTGTTAGGGAGCGTGTTCCAGGATTTTGTCCGTGTGGTGTAGGTACACCCACGGCGCTGTTAGGGAGGGAGTTCCAGGATTTTGTCCGTGTGGTGTAGGTACACCCACGGTGCTGTTAGGGACGGAGTTCCAGGATTTTGTCCCGTGTGGTGTAGGTACACCCACAGCGCTGTTAGGGAGGGAGTTCCAGGATTTGGTCCGTGTGGTGTAGGTACACCCACAGCGCTGTTAGGGAGGGAGTTCCTGGATGTTGTCCGTGTGGTGTAGGTACACCCACGGCGCTGTTAGGGAGGGAGTTCCAGGATTTTGTCCGTGTGGTGTAGGTACACCCACGGCGCTGTTAGGGAGGGAGTTCCAGGATTTTGTCCCTGTGGTGTAGGTGCACCCACGGCGCTGTTAGGGAGGGAGTTCCAGGATTTTGTCCCTGTGGTGTAAGTACACCCACAGCGCTGTTAGGGAGGGAGTTCCAGGATTTTGTCCCTGTGGTGTAAGTACACCCACAGCGCTGTTAGTGAGGGAGTTCCAGGATTCTGTCCGTGTGGTGTAGGTACACCCACAGCGCTGTTAGGGAGGGAGTTCCAGGATTTTGTCCGTGTGGTGTAGGTACACCCACGGCGCTGTTAGGGAGGGAGTTCCAGGATTTTGTCCCCGTGTGGTGTAGGTACACCCACGGCGCTGTTAGGGATGGAGTTCCAGGATTTTGTCCCGTGTGGTGTAGGTACACCCACGGCGCTGTTAGGGAGGGAGTTCCAGGATTTTGTCCCGTGTGGTGTAGGTACACCCACGGCGCTGTTAGGGAGGGAGTTCCAGGATTTTGTCCCTGTGGTGTAGGTACACCCACGGCACTGTTAGGGAGGGAGTTCCAGGATTTTGTCCCGTGTGGTGTAGGTACACCCACGGCGCTGTTAGGGAGGGAGTTCCAGGATTTTGTCCCCGTGTGGTGTAGGTACACCCACGGCGCTGTTAGGGAGGGAGTTCCAGGATTTTGTCCCGTGTGGTGTAGGTACACCCACAGCGCTGTTAGGGAGGGAGTTCCAGGATTTTGTCCCCTTGTGTGGTGTAGGTACACGCACGGCGCTGTTAGGGAGGGAGTTCCAGGATTTTGTCCCCTGTGGTGTAGGTACATCCACGGCGCTGTTAGGGAGGGAGTTCCAGGATTTAGTCCGTGTTGAGTAGGTACACCCACGGCGCTGTTAGGGAGGGAGTTCCAGGATTTTGTCCCGTGTGGTGTAGGTACACCCACGGCGCTGTTAGGGAGGGAGTTCCAGGATTTTGTCCCGTGTGTTGTAGGTACACCCACAGCGCTGTTGGGGAGGGAGTTCCAGGATTTTGTCCCCGTGTGGTGTAGGTACACACACGGCGCTGTTAGGGAGGGAGTTCCAATATTTTGTCCGTGTGGTGTAGGTACAACCACGGTGCTGTTAGGGAGGGAGTACCAGGATTTTGTCCGTGTGGTGTAGGTACACCCACGGCGCTGTTAGGGAGGGAGTTCCAGGATTTTGTCCCCGTGTGGTGTAGGTACACCCACGGCGCTGTTAGGGAGGGAGTTCCAGGATTTTGTCCGTGTGGTGTAGGTACACCCACGGCGCTGTTAGGGAGAGAGTTCCAGGATTTTGTCCGTGTGGTGTAGGTACACCCACTGCGCTGTTAGGGAGGGAGTTCCAGGATTGTGTCCGTGTGGTGTAGGTACACCCACGGCGCTGTTAGGGAGGGAGTTCCAGGATTTTGTCCGTGTGGTGTAGGTACACCCACGGTGCTGTTAGGGAGGGAGTTCCAGGATTTTGTCCCGTGTGCTGTAGGTACACCCACAGCGCTGTTAGGGAGGGAGTTCCAGGATTTTGTCCGTGTGGTGTAGGTACACCCACGGCGCTGTTAGGGAGGGAGTTCCAGGATTTTGTCCCCATTTGGTGTAGGTACACCCACGGCGCTGTTAGGGAGGGAGTTCCAGGATTTTGTCCGTGTGGTGTAGGTACACCCACGGTGCTGTTAGGGACGGAGTTCCAGGATTTTGTCCCGTGTGGTGTAGGTACACCCACAGCGCTGTTAGGGAGGGAGTTCCAGGATTTGGTCCGTGTGGTGTAGGTACACCCACAGCGCTGTTAGGGAGGGAGTTCCTGGATGTTGTCCGTGTGGTGTAGGTACACCCACGGCGCTGTTAGGGAGGGAGTTCCAGGATTTTGTCCGTGTGGTGTAGGTACACCCACGGCGCTGTTAGGGAGGGAGTTCCAGGATTTTGTCCCTGTGGTGTAGGTGCACCCACGGCGCTGTTAGGGAGGGAGTTCCAGGATTTTGTCCCTGTGGTGTAGGTACACCCACGGCGCTGTTAGGGAGGGAGTTCCAGGATTTTGTCCCTGTGGTGTAAGTACACCCACAGCGCTGTTAGTGAGGGAGTTCCAGGATTCTGTCCGTGTGGTGTAGGTACACCCACAGCGCTGTTAGGGAGGGAGTTCCAGGATTTTGTCCCGTGTGGTGTAGGTACACCCACGGCGCTGTTAGGGAGGGAGTTCCAGGATTTTGTCCCCGTGTGGTGTAGGTACACCCACGGCGCTGTTAGGGAGGGAGTTCCAGGATTTTGTCCGTGTGGTGTAGGTACACCCACGGCGCTGTTAGGGAGGGAGTTCCAGGATTTTGTCCCGTGTGGTGTAGGTACACCCACGGCGCTGTTAGGGAGGGAGTTCCAGGATTTTGTCCCTATGGTGTAAGTACACCCACAGCGCTGTTAGGGAGGGAGTTCCAGGATTTTGTCCCGTGTGGTGTAGGTACACCCACAGCGCTGTTAGGGAGGGAGTTCCAGGATTTTGTCCCGTGTGGTGTAGGTACACCCACGGCGCTGTTAGGGAGGGAGTTCCAGGATTTTGTCCCCGTGTGGTGTAGGTACACCCACGGCGCTGTTAGGGAGGGAGTTCCAGGATTTTGTCCCGTGTGGTGTAGGTACACCCACAGCGCTGTTAGGGAGGGAGTTCCAGGATTTTGTCCCCTTGTGTGGTGTAGGTACACCCACGGCGCTGTTAGGGAGGGAGTTCCAGGATTTTGTCCCCTGTGGTGTAGGTACACCCACAGCGGTGTTAGGGAGGGAGTTCCAGGATTTTCGCCCGTGTGTGGTGTAGGTACACCCACGGCGCTGTTAGGGAGAGAGTTCCAGGATTTTGTCCGTGTGGTGTAGGTACACCCACGGCGCTGTTAGAGAGGGAGTTCCAGGATTTTGTCCGTGTGGTGTAGGTACACCCACGGCGCTGTTAGGGAGGGAGTTCCAGGATTTTGTCCGTGTGGTGTAGGTACACCCACGGCTCTGTTAGGGAGGGAGTTCCAGGATTTTGTCCCCGTGTGGTGTAGGTACACCCACGGCGCTGTTAGGGAGGGAGTTCCAGGATTTTGTCCGTGTGGTGTAGGTACACCCACAGCGCTGTTAGGGAGGGAGTTCCAGGATTTTCGCCCGTGTGTGGTGTAGGTACACCCACGGCGCTGTTAGGGAGAGAGTTCCAGGATTTTGTCCGTGTGGTGTAGGTACACCCACGGCGCTGTTAGAGAGGGAGTTCCAGGATTTTGTCCGTGTGGTGTAGGTACACCCACGGCGCTGTTAGGGAGGGAGTTCCAGGATTTTGTCCGTGTGGTGTAGGTACACCCACGGCTCTGTTAGGGAGGGAGTTCCAGGATTTTGTCCCCGTGTGGTGTAGGTACACCCACGGCGCTGTTAGGGAGGGAGTTCCAGGATTTTGTCCGTGTGGTGTAGGTACACCCACGGCGCTGTTAGTGAGGGAGTTCCAGGATTTTGTCCCGTGTGGTGTAGGTACACCCACGGCGCTGTTAGGGAGGGAGTTCCAGGATTTTGTCCCGTGTGGTGTAGGTACACCCACGGCGCTGTTAGGGAGGGAGTTCCAGGATTTTGTCCGTGTGGTGTAGGGTTGGAGAGGGGTTGAATGGCCTCCTCCTGTTCCTGTGTAACAGGGCTGGAGAGGGGCTGAATGGCCCTCCTCCTGTTCCTGTGTAACAGGTTTGGAGAGGGGTTGAATGGCCTCCTCCTGTTCCTGTGTAACAGGCTGGAGAGGGGCTGAATGGCCCTCCTCCTGTTCCTGTGTAACAGGCTGGAGAGGGGCTGAATGGCCCTCCTCCTGTTCCTGTGTAACACGGTTGGAGAGGGGCTGAATGGCCCTCTTCCTGTTCCTGTGCAACACGGTTGGAGAGGGGCTGAATGGCCTCCTCCTGTTCCTGTGTAACAGGGCTGGAGAGGGGCTGAATGGCCTCCTCCTGTTCCTGTGTAACAGGGCTGGAGAGGGGCTGAATGGCCCTCCTCCTGTTCCTGTGTAACAGGTTTGGAGAGGGGTTGAATGGCCTCCTCCTGTTCCTGTGTAACAGGCTGGAGAGGGGCTGAATGGCCCTCCTCCTGTTCCTGTGTAACAGGCTGGAGAGGGGCTGAATGGCCCTCCTCCTGTTCCTGTGTAACACGGTTGGAGAGGGGCTGAATGGCCCTCTTCCTGTTCCTGTGCAACACGGTTGGAGAGGGGCTGAATGGCCTCCTCCTGTTCCTGTGTAACAGGGCTGGAGAGGGGCTGAATGGCCTCCTCCTGTTCCTGTGTAACAGGGTTGGAGAGGGGCTGAATGGCCTCCTCCTGTTCCTGTGTAACAGGGTTGGAGAGGGGCTGAATGGCCTCCTCCTGTTCCTGTGTAACAGGGTTGGAGAGGGGCTGAATGGCCTCATCCTGTTCCTGTGTAACAGGGCTGGAGAGGGGCTGAATGGCCTCCTCCTGTTCCTGTGTAACAGGGTTGGAGAGGGGCTGAATGGCCTCCTCCTGTTCCTGTGTAACAGGGCTGGAGAGGGGCTGAATGGCCTCCTCCTGTTCCTGTGTAACAGGGCTGGAGAGGGGCTGAATGGCCTCTATCTCTCGCGTCCTTCACCAGCCCAAGCTAAGAGCAGCTCCACCTCTGGGTGTCTCTCCCTGTGCGGTGTTTGACCTGACGTGCCGCACATCCTGTGTGTCTCCTACATGTTGTGTGGGAGGTGCAGACACTTGGAGCCGACGGATGGAGCAGAGAGACCTGACCCGGGATTTCGTCCTGCATTAACGTCAGCCCGACCACTTCACCGACATCAGGACACTGGACATTTTCCACATGGGGTCCGGCAGCCCAGCATTTACACCCTGCCCTTAACTCGAGATGGTGCTGGGTGAGCCGCTGCTGTCCCCGTGCGGTGTAGGTACACCCACGGCGCTGTTAGGGAGGGAGTTCCAGGATATTGTCCGTGTGGTGTAGGTACACCCACGCGCTGTTAGGGAGGGAGATCCAGGATATTGTCCGTGTGGTGTAGGTACACCCACGGCGCTGTTAGGGAGGGAGTTCCAGGATTTTGTCCCGTGTGGTGTAGGTACACCCACGGCGCTGTTAGGGAGGGAGTTCCAGGATTTTGTCCCGTGTGGTGTAGGTACACCCACGGCGCTGTTAGGGAGGGAGTTCCAGGATTTTGTCCGTGTGGTGTAGGTACACCCACGGCGCTGTTAGGGAGGGAGTTCCAGGATTTTGTCCCCGTGTGGTGTAGGTACACCCACAGCGCTGTTAGGGAGGGAGTTCCAGGATTTTGTCCCGTGTGGTGTAGGTACACCCACGGCGCTGTTAGGGAGGGAGTTCCAGGATTTTGTCCCCGTGTGGTGTAGGTACACCCACGGCGCTGTTAGGGAGGGAGTTCCAGGATTTTGTCCCGTGTGGTGTAGGAACACCCACGGCGCTGTTAGCGAGGGAGTTCCAGGATTTTGTCCGTGTGGTGTAGGTACACCCACGGCGCTGTTAGGGAGGGAGTTCCAGGATTTTGTCCCCGTGTGGTGTAGGTACACCCACGGCGCTGTTAGCGAGGGAGTTCCAGGATTTTGTCCGTGTGGTGTAGGTACACCCACGGCGCTGTTAGGGAGGGAGTTCCAGGATTTTGTCCCCGTGTGGTGTAGGTACACCCACGGCGCTGTTAGGGAGGGAGTTCCAGGATTTTGTCCCGTGTGGTGTAGGTACACCCACGGCGCTGTTAGGGAGGGAGTTCCAGGATTTTGTCCCGTGTGGTGTAGGTACACCCACGGCGCTGTTAGGGAGGGAGTTCCAGGATTTTGTCCCGTGTGGTGTAGGTACACCCACGGCGCTGTTAGGGAGGGAGTTCCAGGATTTTGTCCCGTGTGGTGTAGGTACACCCACGGCGCTGTTAGGGAGGGATTTCCAGGATTGTGTCCGTGTGGTGTAGGTACACCCACAGCGCTGTTAGGGAGGGAGTTCCAGGATTTTGTCCCGTGTGGTGTAGGTACACCCACGGCGCTGTTAGGAAGGGAGTTCCAGGATTTTGTCCCTGAGTGGTGTAGGTACACCCACGGCGCTGTTAGGGAGGGAGTTCCAGGATTGTGTCCGTGTGGTGTAGGTACACCCACGGCGCTGTTAGGGAGGGAGTTCCAGGATTTTTTCCGTGTGGTGTAGGTACACCCACGGCGCTGTTAGGGAGGGAGTTCCAGGATTTTGTCCGTGTGGTGTAGGTACACCCACGGCGCTGTTAGGGAGGGAGTTCCAGGATTTTGTCCCCGTGTGGTGTAGGTACACCCACGGCGCTGTTAGGGAGGGAGTTCCAGGATTTTGTCCGTGTGGTGTAGGTACACCCACAGCGCTGTTAGGGAGGGAGTTCCAGGATTTTGTCCGTGTGGTGTAGGTACACCCACGGCGCTGTTAGGGAGGGAGTTCCAGGATTTTGTCCGTGTGGTGTAGGTACACCCACGGCGCTGTTAGGGAGGGAGTTCCAGGATTTTTTCCGTGTGGTGTAGGTACACCCACGGCGCTGTTAGGGAGGGAGTTCCAGGATTTTGTCCCCGTGTGGTGTAGGTACACCCACGGCGCTGTTAGGGAGGGAGTTCCAGGATTTTGTCCGTGTGATGTAGGTACACCCACGGCGCTGTTAGGGAGGGAGTTCCAGGATTTTGTCCCGTGTGGTGTAGGTACACCCACGGCGCTGTTAGGGAGGGAGTTCCAGGATTTTGTTCGTGTGCTGTAGGTACACCCACAGCGCTGTTAGGGAGGGAGTTCCAGGATTTTGTCCGCGTGGTGTAGGTACACCCACGGTGCTGTTAGGGAGGGAGTTCCAGGATTTTGTCCCCGTGTGTGGTGTAGGTACACCCACGGCGCTGTTAGGGAGGGAGTTCCAGGATTTTGTCCCCGTGTGGTGTAGGTACACCCACGGCGCTGTTAGGGAAGGAGTTCCAGGATTGTGTCCGTGTGTTGTAGGTACACCCACGGCGCTGTTAGAGAGGGAGTTCCAGGATTTTGTCCCCGTGTGGTGTAGGTACACCCACGGCGCTGTTAGGGAGGGAGTTCCAGGATTTTGTCCGTGTGGTGTAGGTACACCCACGGCGTTGTTAGGGAGGGAGTTCCAGGATTTTGTCCGTGTGGTGTAGGTACACCCACAGCGCTGTTAGGGAGGGATTTCCAGGATTTTGTCCCTGTGGTGTAGGTACACCCACAGCGCTGTTAGGGAGGGAGTTCCTGGTTTTGTCCCCGTGTGGTGTAGGTACACCCACGGCGCTGTTAGGGAGGGAGTTCCAGGATTTTGTCCGTGTGGTGTAGGTACACCCACGGCGCTGTTAGGGAGTGAGTTCCAGGATTTTGTCCGTGTGGTGTAGGTACACCCACGGCGCTGTTAGGGAGGGAGTTCCAGGATTTTGTCCCGTGTGGTGTAGGTACACCCACGGCGCTGTTAGGGAGGGAGTTCCAGGATTTTGTCCGTGTTGTGTTGGTACACCCACGGCGCTGTTAGGGAGGGAGTTCCAGGATTTTGTCCGTGTGGTGTAGGTACACCCACGGCGCTGTTAGGGAGAGAGTTCCGGGATTTTGTCCCTGTGGTGTAGGTACACCCACGGCGCTGTTAGGGAGGGAGTTCCAGGATTTTGTCCCCGTGTGGTGTAGGTACACCCACAGCGCTGTTAGGGAGGGAGTTCCAGGATTTTGTCCCCGTGTGGTGTAGGTACACCCACAGCGCTGTTAGGGAGGGAGTTCCAGGATTTTGTCCGTGTTGTGTTGGTACACCCACGGCGCTGTTAGGGAGGGAGTTCCGGGATTTTGTCCCCGTGTGGTGTAGGTACACCCACAGCGCTGTTAGGGAGGGAGTTCCAGGATTTTGTCCGTGTTGTGTTGGTACACCCACAGCGCTGTTAGGGAGGGAGTTCCAGGATTTTGTCCCCGTGTGGTGTAGGTACACCCACGGCGCTGTTAGGGAGGGAGTTCCAGGATTTTGTCCCCGTGTGGTGTAGGTACACCCACGGCGCTGTTAGGGAGGGAGTTCCAGGATTTTGTCCGTGTGGTGTAGGTACACCCACGGCGCTGTTAGGGAGGGAGTTCCAGGATTTTGTCCGTGTTGTGTTGGTACACCCACGGCGAAGTTAGGGAGGGCGTTCCAGGATTGTGTCCGTGTGATGTAGGTACACCCATAGCGCTGTTAGGGTGGGAGTTCCAGGATTTTGTCTCCGTGTGGTGTAGGTACACCCACGGCGCTGTTAGGGAGGGAGTTCCAGGATTTTGTCCCGTGTGGTGTAGGTACACCCACGGCGCAGTTAGGGAGCGTGTTCCAGGATTTTGTCCGTGTGGTGTAGGTACACCCACGGCGCTGTTAGGGAGGGAGTTCCAGGATTTTGTCCGTGTGGTGTAGGTACACCCACGGCGCTGTTAGGGAGGGAGTTCCAGGATTTTGTCCCCGTGTGGTGTAGGTACACCCACGGCGCTGTTAGGAAGGGAGTTCCAGGATTGTGTCCATGTGGTGTAGTTACACCCGCAGTGCTGTTAGGGAGGGAGTTCCAGGATTTTGTCCGTGTGGTGTAGGTACACCCACGGCGCTGTTAGGGAGGGAGTTCCAGGATTTTGTCCCCGTGTGGTGTAGGTACACCCACGGCGCTGTTAGGAAGGGAGTTCCAGGATTGTGTCCATGTGGTGTAGGTACACCCGCAGTGCTGTTAGGGAGGGAGTTCCAGGATTTTGTCCCTGTGGTGTAGGTACACCCACGGCGCTGTTAGGGAGGTAGTTCCAGGATTGTGTCCGTGTGGTGTAGGTACACCCACAGCGCTGTTAGAGAGGGAGTTCCAGGATTTTGTCCCCGTGTGGTGTAGGTACACCCACGGCGCTGTTAGGGAGGGAGTTCCAGGATTTTGTCCGTGTCGTGTAGGTAGACCCACGGCGCTGTTAGGGAGGGAGTTCCAGGATTTTGTCCGTGTCGTGTAGGTACACCCACGGCGCTGTTAGGGAGGAAGTTCCAGGATTTTGTCCGTGTGGTGTAGGTATACCCACGGCGATTTTAGGGAGGGAGTTCCAGGATTTTGTCCGTGTGGTGTAGGTACACCCACGGCGCTGTTAGGGAGGGAGTTCCAAGATTTTGTCCGTGTTGTGTTGGTACACCCACGGCGCTGTTAGGGAGGGAGAACCAGGATATTGTCCCCGTGTGGTGTAGGTACACCCACGGCGCTGTAAGGGAGGGAGTTCCAGGATTTTGTCCGTGTGGTGTAGGTACACCCACGGCGCTGTTAGGGAGGGAGATCCAGGATTTTGT
Source organism: Isurus oxyrinchus (assembly GCA_026770705.1). Taxonomy (NCBI): domain Eukaryota; kingdom Metazoa; phylum Chordata; class Chondrichthyes; order Lamniformes; family Lamnidae; genus Isurus; species Isurus oxyrinchus. The sequence goes on along the minus strand of JANJGN010000716.1, from coordinate 34,468 downwards.
CCGTGTGGTGTAGGTACATCCACGGCGCTGTTAGGGAGGGAGATCCACGATTTTGTCCGTGTGGTGTAGGTACACCCACGGCGCTGTTAGGGAGGGAGTTCCAGGATTTTGTCCCGTGTGGTGTAGGTACACCCACGGCGCTGTTAGGGAGGGAGTTCCTGGTTTTGTCCTGTGGTGTAGGTACACCCACGGCGCTGTTAGGGAGGGAGATCCAGGATTTTGTCCGTGTGGTGTAGGTACATCCACGGCGCTGTTAGGGAGGTAGATCCACGATTTTGTCCGTGTGGTGTAGGTACATCCACGGCGCTGTTAGGGAGGGAGTTCCAGGATTTTGTCCCGTGTGGTGTAGGTACACCCACGGCGCTGTTAGGGAGGGATTTCCAGGATTTTCTCCGTGTGGTGTAGGTACACACACGGCGCTGTTAGGGAGGGAGTTCCCAGGATTTTGTCCGTGTGGTGTAGGTACACCCACGGCGCTGTTAGGGAAGGAGTTCCAGGATTTAGTCCCCGTGTGTTGTAGGTACACCCACGGCGCTGTTAGGGAAGGAGTTCCAGGATTTTGTCCCCGTGTGATGTAGGTACACCCACGGCGCTGTTAGGGAGGGAGTTCCAGGACTTTGTCCGTGTGGTGTAGGTACACCTACGGCGCTGTTAGGGAGGGAGTTCCAGGATTTTGTCCGTCTGGTGTACGTACACCCACGGTGCTGTTAGTGAGGGAGTTCCAGGATTTTGTCCGTGTGGTGTAGGTACACCCACAGTGCTGTTAGGGAGGGAGATCCAGGATTTTGTCCCGTGTGGTGTAGGTACACCCACACTGCTGTTAGGGAGGGAGATCCAGGATTTTGTCCCGTGTGGTGTAGGTACACCCACAGCGCTGTTAGGGAGGGAGTTCCAGGATTTTGTCCGTGTGGTGTAGGTACACCCACGGCGCTGTTAGGGAGGGAGTTCCAGGATTTTGTCCGTGTGGTGTAGGTACACCCACGGCGCTGTTAGGGAGGGAGATCCAGGATTTTGTCCGTGTGGTGTAGGTACACCCACAGCGCTGTTAGGGAGGGATTTCCAGGATTTTGTACGTGTGGTGTAGGTACACCCACGGCGCTGTTAGGGAGGGAGTTCCAGGATTTTGTCCCGTGTGGTGTAGGTACACCCACGGCGCTGTTAGGGAGTGAGTTCCAGGATTTTGTCCCCGTGGTGTAGGTACACCCACGGCGCTGTTAGGGAGGGAGTTCCAGGATTTTGTCCGTGTGGTGTAGGTACACCCACAGCGCTGTTAGGGAGGGAGTTCCAGGATTTTGTCCGTGTGGTGTAGGTACACCCACGGCGCTGTTAGGGAGGGAGTTCCAGGATTTTGTCCCGTGTGGTGTAGGTACACCCACGGCGCTGTTAGGGAGTGAGTTCCAGGATTTTGTCCCTGTGGTGTAGGTACACCCAGGGCGCTGTTGGGGAGGGAGTTCCAGGATTTTGTCCGTGTGGTGTAGGTACACCCGCAGTGCTGTTAGGGAGGGAGTTCCAGGATTTTGTCCCCGTGTGGTGTAGGTACACCCACGGCGCTGTTAGGGAGGGATTTCCAGGATTGTGTCCGTGTGGTGTAGGTACACCCACAGCGCTGTTAGGGAGGGAGTTCCAGGATTTTGTCCCCGTGTGGTGTAGGTACACCCACAGCGCTGTTAGGGAGGGAGTTCCAGGATTTTGTCCGTGTGGTGTAGGTACACCCACAGCGCTGTTAGGGAGGGAGTTCCAGGATTTTGTCCCGTGTGGTGTAGGTCCACCCACAGTGCTGTTAGGGTGGGAGTTCCAGGATTTTGTCCCCGTGTGGTGTAGGTACACCCACGGCGCTGTTAGGGAGGGAGTTCCAGGATTTTGTCCCGTGTGGTGTAGGTCCACCCACAGCGCTGTTAGGGAGGGAGTTCCAGGATTTTGTCTGTGTGGTGTAGGTACACCCACGGCGCTGTTAGGGAGGGAGTTCCAGGATTTTGTCCGTGCGGTGTAGGTACACCCACGGCGCTGTTAGGGAGGGAGTTCCAGGATTTTGTTCGTGTGGTGTAGGTACACCCACAGCGCTGTTAGGGAGGGAGTTCCAGGATTTTGTCCCCGTGTGGTGTAGGTACACCCACGGTGCTGTTAGGGAGGGAGTTCCAGGATTTTGTCCCCGTGTGTGGTGTAGGTACACCCACGGCGCTGTTAGGGAGGGAGTTCCAGGATTTTGTCCCTGTGGTGTAGGTACATCCACGGCGCTGTTAGGGAGGGAGTTCCAGGATTGTGTCCGTGTGTTGTAGGTACACCCACGGCGCTGTTAGAGAGGGAGTTCCAGGATTTTGTCCCCGTGTGGTGTAGGTACACCCACGGCGCTGTTAGGGAAGGAGTTCCAGGATTTTGTCCGTGTGGTGTAGGTACACCCACAGCGCTGTTAGGGAGGGATTTCCAGGATTTTGTCCCTGTGGTGTAGGTACACCCACGGCGCTGTTAGGGAGGGAGTTCCAGGATTTTGTCCCCGTGTGGTGTAGGTACACCCACGGCGCTGTTAGGGAGGGAGTTCCTGGTTTTGTCCCCGTGTGGTGTAGGTACACCCACGGCGCTGTTAGGGAGGGAGTTCCAGGATTTTGTCCGTGTGGTGTAGGTACACCCACGGCGCTGTTAGGGAGGGAGTTCCAGGATTTTGTCCGTGTTGTGTTGGTACACCCACGGCGCTGTTAGGGAGGGAGTTCCAGGATTTTGTCCCGTGTGGTGTAGGTACACCCACGGCGCAGTTAGGGAGCGTGTTCCAGGATTTTGTCCGTGTGGTGTAGGTACACCCACGGCGCTGTTAGGGAGGGAGTTCCTGGTTTTGTCCCCGTGTGGTGTAGGTACACCCACGGCGCTGTTAGGGAGGGAGTTCCAGGATTTTGTCCGTGTGGTGTAGGTACACCCACGGCGCTGTTAGGGAGTGAGTTCCAGGATTTTGTCCGTGTGGTGTAGGTACACCCACGGCGCTGTTAGGGAGGGAGTTCCAGGATTTTGTCCCGTGTGGTGTAGGTACACCCACGGCGCTGTTAGGGAGGGAGTTCCAGGATTTTGTCCGTGTTGTGTTGGTACACCCACGGCGCTGTTAGGGAGGGAGTTCCGGGATTTTGTCCCTGTGGTGTAGGTACACCCACAGCGCTGTTAGGGAGGGAGTTCCAGGATTTTGTCCCCGTGTGGTGTAGGTACACCCACAGCGCTGTTAGGGAGGGAGTTCCAGGATTTTGTCCGTGTTGTGTTGGTACACCCACGGCGCTGTTAGGGAGGGAGTTCCGGGATTTTGTCCCCGTGTGGTGTAGGTACACCCACAGCGCTGTTAGGGAGGGAGTTCCAGGGTTTTGTCCGTGTTGTGTTGGTACACCCACAGCGCTGTTAGGGAGGGAGTTCCAGGATTTTGTCCCCGTGTGGTGTAGGTACACCCACGGCGCTGTTAGGGAGGGAGTTCCAGGATTTTGTCCCCGTGTGGTGTAGGTACACCCACGGCGCTGTTAGGGAGGGAGTTCCAGGATTTTGTCCGTGTGGTGTAGGTACACCCACGGCGCTGTTAGGGAGGGAGTTCCAGGATTTTGTCCGTGTTGTGTTGGTACACCCACGGCGAAGTTAGGGAGGGCGTTCCAGGATTGTGTCCGTGTGATGTAGGTACACCCATAGCGCTGTTAGGGTGGGAGTTCCAGGATTTTGTCTCCGTGTGGTGTAGGTACACCCACGGCGCTGTTAGGGAGGGAGTTCCAGGATTTTGTCCCGTGTGGTGTAGGTACACCCACGGCGCAGTTAGGGAGCGTGTTCCAGGATTTTGTCCGTGTGGTGTAGGTACACCCACGGCGCTGTTAGGGAGGGAGTTCCAGGATTTTGTCCGTGTGGTGTAGGTACACCCACGGCGCTGTTAGGGAGGGAGTTCCAGGATTTTGTCCCCGTGTGGTGTAGGTACACCCACGGCGCTGTTAGGAAGGGAGTTCCAGGATTGTGTCCATGTGGTGTAGTTACACCCGCAGTGCTGTTAGGGAGGGAGTTCCAGGATTTTGTCCGTGTGGTGTAGGTACACCCACGGCGCTGTTAGGGAGGGAGTTCCAGGATTTTGTCCCCGTGTGGTGTAGGTACACCCACGGCGCTGTTAGGAAGGGAGTTCCAGGATTGTGTCCATGTGGTGTAGGTACACCCGCAGTGCTGTTAGGGAGGGAGTTCCAGGATTTTGTCCCTGTGGTGTAGGTACACCCACGGCGCTGTTAGGGAGGTAGTTCCAGGATTGTGTCCGTGTGGTGTAGGTACACCCACAGCGCTGTTAGAGAGGGAGTTCCAGGATTTTGTCCCCGTGTGGTGTAGGTACACCCACGGCGCTGTTAGGGAGGGAGTTCCAGGATTTTGTCCGTGTCGTGTAGGTAGACCCACGGCGCTGTTAGGGAGGGAGTTCCAGGATTTTGTCCGTGTCGTGTAGGTACACCCACGGCGCTGTTAGGGAGGAAGTTCCAGGATTTTGTCCGTGTGGTGTAGGTATACCCACGGCGATTTTAGGGAGGGAGTTCCAGGATTTTGTCCGTGTGGTGTAGGTACACCCACGGCGCTGTTAGGGAGGGAGTTCCAGGATTTTGTCCGTGTTGTGTTGGTACACCCACGGCGCTGTTAGGGAGGGAGAACCAGGATATTGTCCCCGTGTGGTGTAGGTACACCCACGGCGCTGTAAGGGAGGGAGTTCCAGGATTTTGTCCGTGTGGTGTAGGTACACCCACGGCGCTGTTAGGGAGGGAGATCCAGGATTTTGTCCGTGTGGTGTAGGTACATCCACGGCGCTGTTAGGGAGGGAGATCCACGATTTTGTCCGTGTGGTGTAGGTACACCCACGGCGCTGTTAGGGAGGGAGTTCCAGGATTTTGTCCCGTGTGGTGTAGGTACACCCACGGCGCTGTTAGGGAGGGAGTTCCTGGTTTTGTCCTGTGGTGTAGGTACACCCACGGCGCTGTTAGGGAGGGAGATCCAGGATTTTGTCCGTGTGGTGTAGGTACATCCACGGCGCTGTTAGGGAGGTAGATCCACGATTTTGTCCGTGTGGTGTAGGTACATCCACGGCGCTGTTAGGGAGGGAGTTCCAGGATTTTGTCCCGTGTGGTGTAGGTACACCCACGGCGCTGTTAGGGAGGGATTTCCAGGATTTTCTCCGTGTGGTGTAGGTACACACACGGCGCTGTTAGGGAGGGAGTTCCAGGATTTTGTCCGTGTGGTGTAGGTACACCCACGGCGCTGTTAGGGAAGGAGTTCCAGGATTTAGTCCCCGTGTGTTGTAGGTACACCCACGGCGCTGTTAGGGAAGGAGTTCCAGGATTTTGTCCCCGTGTGATGTAGGTACACCCACGGCGCTGTTAGGGAGGGAGTTCCAGGACTTTGTCCGTGTGGTGTAGGTACACCTACGGCGCTGTTAGGGAGGGAGTTCCAGGATTTTGTCCGTCTGGTGTACGTACACCCACGGTGCTGTTAGTGAGGGAGTTCCAGGATTTTGTCCGTGTGGTGTAGGTACACCCACAGTGCTGTTAGGGAGGGAGATCCAGGATTTTGTCCCGTGTGGTGTAGGTACACCCACACTGCTGTTAGGGAGGGAGATCCAGGATTTTGTCCCGTGTGGTGTAGGTACACCCACAGCGCTGTTAGGGAGGGAGTTCCAGGATTTTGTCCGTGTGGTGTAGGTACACCCACGGCGCTGTTAGGGAGGGAGTTCCAGGATTTTGTCCGTGTGGTGTAGGTACACCCACGGCGCTGTTAGGGAGGGAGATCCAGGATTTTGTCCGTGTGGTGTAGGTACACCCACAGCGCTGTTAGGGAGGGATTTCCAGGATTTTGTACGTGTGGTGTAGGTACACCCACGGCGCTGTTAGGGAGGGAGTTCCAGGATTTTGTCCCGTGTGGTGTAGGTACACCCACGGCGCTGTTAGGGAGTGAGTTCCAGGATTTTGTCCCCGTGGTGTAGGTACACCCACGGCGCTGTTAGGGAGGGAGTTCCAGGATTTTGTCCGTGTGGTGTAGGTACACCCACAGCGCTGTTAGGGAGGGAGTTCCAGGATTTTGTCCGTGTGGTGTAGGTACACCCACGGCGCTGTTAGGGAGGGAGTTCCAGGATTTTGTCCCGTGTGGTGTAGGTACACCCACGGCGCTGTTAGGGAGTGAGTTCCAGGATTTTGTCCCTGTGGTGTAGGTACACCCAGGGCGCTGTTGGGGAGGGAGTTCCAGGATTTTGTCCGTGTGGTGTAGGTACACCCGCAGTGCTGTTAGGGAGGGAGTTCCAGGATTTTGTCCCCGTGTGGTGTAGGTACACCCACGGCGCTGTTAGGGAGGGATTTCCAGGATTGTGTCCGTGTGGTGTAGGTACACCCACAGCGCTGTTAGGGAGGGAGTTCCAGGATTTTGTCCCCGTGTGGTGTAGGTACACCCACAGCGCTGTTAGGGAGGGAGTTCCAGGATTTTGTCCGTGTGGTGTAGGTACACCCACAGCGCTGTTAGGGAGGGAGTTCCAGGATTTTGTCCCGTGTGGTGTAGGTCCACCCACAGTGCTGTTAGGGTGGGAGTTCCAGGATTTTGTCCCCGTGTGGTGTAGGTACACCCACGGCGCTGTTAGGGAGGGAGTTCCAGGATTTTGTCCCGTGTGGTGTAGGTCCACCCACAGCGCTGTTAGGGAGGGAGTTCCAGGATTTTGTCTGTGTGGTGTAGGTACACCCACGGCGCTGTTAGGGAGGGAGTTCCAGGATTTTGTCCGTGCGGTGTAGGTACACCCACGGCGCTGTTAGGGAGGGAGTTCCAGGATTTTGTTCGTGTGGTGTAGGTACACCCACAGCGCTGTTAGGGAGGGAGTTCCAGGATTTTGTCCCCGTGTGGTGTAGGTACACCCACGGTGCTGTTAGGGAGGGAGTTCCAGGATTTTGTCCCCGTGTGTGGTGTAGGTACACCCACGGCGCTGTTAGGGAGGGAGTTCCAGGATTTTGTCCCTGTGGTGTAGGTACACCCACGGCGCTGTTAGGGAGGGAGTTCCAGGATTGTGTCCGTGTGTTGTAGGTACACCCACGGCGCTGTTAGAGAGGGAGTTCCAGGATTTTGTCCCCGTGTGGTGTAGGTACACCCACGGCGCTGTTAGGGAAGGAGTTCCAGGATTTTGTCCGTGTGGTGTAGGTACACCCACAGCGCTGTTAGGGAGGGATTTCCAGGATTTTGTCCCTGTGGTGTAGGTACACCCACGGCGCTGTTAGGGAGGGAGTTCCAGGATTTTGTCCCCGTGTGGTGTAGGTACACCCACGGCGCTGTTAGGGAGGGAGTTCCTGGTTTTGTCCCCGTGTGGTGTAGGTACACCCACGGCGCTGTTAGGGAGGGAGTTCCAGGATTTTGTCCCCGTGTGGTGTAGGTACACCCACAGCGCTGTTAGGGAGGGAGTTCCAGGATTTTGTCCGTGTTGTGTTGGTACACCCACGGCGCTGTTAGGGAGGGAGTTCCAGGATTTTGTCCCGTGTGGTGTAGGTACACCCACGGCGCAGTTAGGGAGCGTGTTCCAGGATTTTGTCCGTGTGGTGTAGGTACACCCACGGCGCTGTTAGGGAGGGAGTTCCTGGATTTTGTCCGTGTGGTGTAGGTACACCCACGGCGCTGTTAGGGAGGGAGTTCCAGGATTGTGTCCATGTGGTGTAGTTACACCCACGGCGCTGTTAGGGAGGGAGTTCCAGGATTTTGTCCGTGTGGTGTAGGTACACCCACGGCGCTGTTAGGGAGGGAGTTCCAGGATTTTGTCCGTGTGGTGTAGGTACACCCATGGCGCTGTTAGGGAGGGAGTTCCAGGATTTTGTCCCCGTGTGGTGTAGGTACACCCACGGCGCTGTTAGGGAGGGAGTTCCAGGATTTTGTCCGTGTGGTGTAGGTACACCCACGGCGCTGTTAGGGAGGGAGTTCCAGGATTTTGTCCCCGTGTGGTGTAGGTACACCCACGGCGCTGTTAGGAAGGGAGTTCCAGGATTGTGTCCATGTGGTGTAGGTACACCCGCAGTGCTGTTAGGGAGGGAGTTCCAGGATTTTGTCCCTGTGGTGTAGGTACACCCACGGCGCTGTTAGGGAGGGAGTTCCAGGATTTTGTCCCGTGTGGTGTAGGTACACCCACAGCACTGTTAGGGAGGGAGTTCCAGGATTTTGTCCGTGTGGTGTAGGTACACCCACGGCGCTGTTAGGGAGGGAGGTCCAGGATTTTGTCCCGTGTGGTGTAGGTACACCCACAGCGCTGTTAGGGAGGGAGTTCCAGGATTTTGTCCGTGTGGTGTAGGTACACCCACGGCGCTGGTAGGGAGGGAGTTCCAGGATTTTGTCCCATTTGGTGTAGGTACACCCACGGCGCTGTTAGGGAGGGAGTTCCAGGATTTTGTCCCGTGTGGTGTAGGTACACCCACGGCGCTGTTAGGGAGGGAGTTCCAGGATTTTGTCCCCGTGTGGTGTAGGTACACCCACGGTGCTGTTAGGGAGGGAGTTCCAGGATTTTGTCCGTGTGGTGTAGGTACACCCACGGCGCTGTTAGGGAGGGAGTTCCAGGATTTTGTCCCGTGTGGTGTAGGTACACCCACGGCGCTGTTAGGGTGGGAGTTCCAGGATTTTGTCCGTGTGGTGTAGGTACACCCACGGCGCTGTTAGGGAGTGAGTTCCAGGATTTTGTCCCGTGTGGTGTAGGTACACCCACTGCGCTGTTAGGGAGGGAGTTCCAGGATTTTGTCCCCGTGTGGTGTAGGTACACCCACGGCGCTGTTAGGGAGGGAGTTCCAGGATTTTGTCCCCGTGTGGTGTAGGTACACCCACGGCGCTGTTAGGGAGGGAGTTCCAGGATTTTGTCCGTGTGGTGTAGGTACACCCACGGCGCTGTTAGGGAGGGAGTTCCAGGATTTTGTCCGTGTGGTGTAGGTACACCCACGGCGCTGTTAGGGAGGGAGATCCAGGATTTTGTCCGTGTGGTGTAGGTACACCCACAGCGCTGTTAGGGAGGGATTTCCAGGATTTTGTACGTGTGGTGTAGGTACACCCACGGCGCTGTTAGGGAGGGAGTTCCAGGATTTTGTCCCGTGTGGTGTAGGTACACCCACGGCGCTGTTAGGGAGTGAGTTCCAGGATTTTGTCCCCGTGGTGTAGGTACACCCACGGCGCTGTTAGGGAGGGAGTTCCAGGATTTTGTCCGTGTGGTGTAGGTACACCCACAGCGCTGTTAGGGAGGGAGTTCCAGGATTTTGTCCGTGTGGTGTAGGTACACCCACGGCGCTGTTAGGGAGGGAGTTCCAGGATTTTGTCCCGTGTGGTGTAGGTACACCCACGGCGCTGTTAGGGAGTGAGTTCCAGGATTTTGTCCCTGTGGTGTAGGTACACCCAGGGCGCTGTTGGGGAGGGAGTTCCAGGATTTTGTCCGTGTGGTGTAGGTACACCCGCAGTGCTGTTAGGGAGGGATTTCCAGGATTTTGTCCCCGTGTGGTGTAGGTACACCCACGGCGCTGTTAGGGAGGGATTTCCAGGATTGTGCCCGTGTGGTGTAGGTACACCCACAGCGCTGTTAGGGAGGGAGTTCCAGGATTTTGTCCCCGTGTGGTGTAGGTACACCCACAGCGCTGTTAGGGAGGGAGTTCCAGGATTTTGTCCGTGTGGTGTAGGTACACCCACAGCGCTGTTAGGGAGGGAGTTCCAGTATTTTGTCCCGTGTGGTGTAGGTACACCCACGGCGCTGTTAGGGAGGGAGTTCCAGGATTTTGTCTGTGTGGTGTAGGTACACCCACGGCGCTGTTAGGGAGGGAGTTCCAGGATTTTGTCCGTGCGGTGTAGGTACACCCACGGCGCTGTTAGGGAGGGAGTTCCAGGATTTTGTTCGTGTGCTGTAGGTACACACACAGCGCTGTTAGGGAGGGAGTTCCAGGATTTTGTCCCCGTGTGGTGTAGGTACACCCACGGCGCTGTTAGGGAGGGAGTTCCAGGATTTTGTCCCCGTGTGGTGTAGGTACACCCACGGCGCTGTTAGGGAGGGAGTTCCAGGATTTTGTCCCCGTGTGTGGTGTAGGTACACCCACGGCGCTGTTAGGGAGGGAGTTCCAGGATTTTGTCCCTGTGGTGTAGGTACACCCACGGCGCTGTTAGGGAGTGAGTTCCAGGATTGTGTCCGTGTGTTGTAGGTACACCCACGGCGCTGTTAGAGAGGGAGTTCCAGGATTTTGTCCCCGTGTGGTGTAGGTACACCCACGGCGCTGTTAGGGAAGGAGTTCCAGGAATTTGTCCGTGTGGTGTAGGTACACCCACAGCGCTGTTAGGGAGGGATTTCCAGGATTTTGTCCCTGTGGTGTAGGTACACCCACGGCGCTGTTAGGGAGGGAGTTCCAGGATTTTGTCCCCGTGTGGTGTAGGTACACCCACGGCGCTGTTAGGGAGGGAGTTCCTGGTTTTGTCCCCGTGTGGTGTAGGTACACCCACGGCGCTGTTAGGGAGGGAGTTCCAGGATTTTGTCCCCGTGTGGTGTAGGTACACCCACGGCGCTGTTAGGGAGGGAGTTCCAGGATTTTGTCCCGTGTGGTGTAGGTACACCCACGGCGCAGTTAGGGAGCGTGTTCCAGGATTTTGTCCGTGTGGTGTAGGTACACCCACGGCGCTGTTAGGGAGGGAGTTCCAGGATTTTGTCCGTGTGGTGTAGGTACACCCACGGCGCTGTTAGGGAGGGAGTTCCAGGATTGTGTCCATGTGGTGTAGTTACACCCACGGCGCTGTTAGGGAGGGAGTTCCAGGATTTTGTCCGTGTGGTGTAGGTACACCCACGGCGCTGTTAGGGAGGGAGTTCCAGGATTTTGTCCGTGTGGTGTAGGTACACCCATGGCGCTGTTAGGGAGGGAGTTCCAGGATTTTGTCCCCGTGTGGTGTAGGTACACCCACGGCGCTGTTAGGGAGGGAGTTCCAGGATTGTGTCCATGTGGTGTAGGTACACCCGCAGTGCTGTTAGGGAGGGAGTTCCAGGATTTTGTCCCTGTGGTGTAGGTACACCCACGGCGCTGTTAGGGAGGGAGGTCCAGGATTTTGTCCCGTGTGGTGTAGGTACACCCACAGCGCTGTTAGGGAGGGAGTTCCAGGATTTTGTCCGTGTGGTGTAGGTACACCCACGGCGCTGGTAGGGAGGGAGTTCCAGGATTTTGTCCCATTTGGTGTAGGTACACCCACGGCGCTGTTAGGGAGGGAGTTCCAGGATTTTGTCCCGTGTGGTGTAGGTACACCCACGGCGCTGTTAGGGAGGGAGTTCCAGGATTTTGTCCCCGTGTGGTGTAGGTACACCCACGGTGCTGTTAGGGAGGGAGTTCCAGGATTTTGTCCGTGTGGTGTAGGTACACCCACGGCGCTGTTAGGGAGGGAGTTCCAGGATTTTGTCCCGTGTGGTGTAGGTACACCCACGGCGCTGTTAGGGTGGGAGTTCCAGGATTTTGTCCGTGTGGTGTAGGTACACCCACGGCGCTGTTAGGGAGTGAGTTCCAGGATTTTGTCCCGTGTGGTGTAGGTACACCCACTGGGCTGTTAGGGAGGGAGTTCCAGGATTTTGTCCCCGTGTGGTGTAGGTACACCCACGGCGCTGTTAGGGAGGGAGTTCCAGGATTTTGTCCCCGTGTGGTGTAGGTACACCCACGGCGCTGTTAGGGAGGGAGTTCCAGGATTTTGTCCGTGTGGTGTAGGTACACCCACGGCGCTGTTAGGGAGGGAGTTCCAGGATTTTGTCCGTGTGGTGTAGGTACACCCACGGCGCTGTTAGGGAGGGAGTTCCAGGATTTTGTCCCGTGTGGTGTAGGTACACCCACGGCGCTGTTAGGGAGGGAGTTCCAGGATTTTGTCCATGTGGTGTAGGTACACCCACGGCGCTGTTAGGGAGGGAGTTCCAGGATTTTCTCCGTGTGGTGTAGGTACACCCACGGCGCTGTTAGGGTGGGAGTTCCAGGATTTTGTCCGTGTGGTGTAGGTACACCCACCGTTCTGTTAGGGAGGGAGTTCCAGGATATTGTCCGTGTGTTGTAGGTACACCCACGGCGCTGTTAGGGAGGGTGTTCCAGGATTTTGTCCCCGTGTGGTGTAGGTACACCCACAGCGCTGTTAGGGAGGGAGTTCCAGGATTTTGTCCGTGTGGTGTAGGTACACCCACGGCGCTGTTAGGGAGGGAGTTCCAGGATTTTGTCTGTGTGGTGTAGGTACACCCACGGCGCTGTTAGGGAGGGAGTTCCAGGATTGTGTCCGTGTGGTGTAGGTACACCCACAGCGCTGTTAGAGAGGGAGTTCCAGGATTTTGTCCCCGTGTGGTGTAGGTACACCCACGGCGCTGTTAGGGAGGGAGTTCCAGGATTTTGTCCGTGTGGTGTAGGTACACCCACAGCGCTGTTAGGGAGGGAGTTCCAGGATTTCGTCCGTGTGGTGTAGGTACACCCACGGCGCTGTTAGGGAGGGAGTTCCAGGATTTTGTCCGTGTGGTGTTTTACACCCACGGCGCTGTTAGGGAGAGTGTTCCAGGATTTTGTCCGTGTCGTGTAGGTACACCCACGGCGCTGTTAGGGAGGAAGTTCCAGGATTTTGTCCGTGTGGTGTAGGTATACCCACGGCGCTTTTAGGGAGGGAGTTCCAGGATTTTGTCCGTGTGGTGTAGGTACACCCACGGCGCTGTTAGGGAGGGAGATCCAGGATTTTGTCCGTGTGGTGTAGGTACATCCACGGCGCTGTTAGGGAGGGAGATCCACGATTTTGTCCGTGTGGTGTAGGTACATCCACGGCGCTGTTAGGGAGGGAGATCCAGGATTTTGTCCCGTGTGGTGTAGGTACACCCACGGCGCTGTTAGGGAGGGAGTTCCAGGATTTTGTCCCCGTGTGGTGTAGGTACACCCACGGCGCTGTTAGGGAGGGAGTTCCAGGATTTTGTCCGTGTGGTGTAGGTACACCCACGGTGCTTTTAGGGAGCTGTTCCTGGTTTTGTCCTGTGGTGTAGGTACACCCACGGCGCTGTTAGGGAGGGAGATCCAGGATTTTGTCCGTGTGGTGTAGGTACATCCACGGCGCTGTTAGGGAGGTAGATCCACGATTTTGTCCGTGTGGTGTAGGTACATCCACGGCGCTGTTAGGGAGGGAGTTCCAGGATTTTGTCCCGTGTGGTGTAGGTACACCCACGGTGCTGTTAGGGAGGGAGAACCAGGATTTTGTCCCCGTGTGGTGTAGGTACACCCACGGCGCTGTTAGGGAGGGATTTCCAGGATTTTCTCCGTGTGGTGTAGGTACACACACGGCGCTGTTAGGGAGGGAGTTCCAGGATTTTGTCCGTGTGGTGTAGGTACACCCACGGCGCTGTTAGGGAAGGAGTTCCAGGATTTAGTCCCCGTGTGTTGTAGGTACACCCACGGCGCTGTTAGGGAAGGAGTTCCAGGATTTTGTCCGTGTGGTGTAGGTACACCCACGGCGCTGTTAGGGAGGGAGTTCCAGGATTTTGTCCATGTGGTGTAGGTACACCCACGGCGCTGTTAGGGTGGGAGTTCCAGGATTTTGTCCCGTGTGGTGTAGGTACACCCAGCGTTCTGTTAGGGAGGGAGTTCCAGGATATTGTCCGTGTGTTGTAGGTACACCCACGGCGCTGTTAGGGAGGGTGTTCCAGGATTTTGTCCCCGTGTGGTGTAGGTACACCCACAGCGCTGTTAGGGAGGGAGTTCCAGGATTTTGTCCGTGTGGTGTAGGTACACCCACGGCGCTGTTAGGGAGGGAGTTCCAGGATTTTGTCCGTGTGGTGTTTTACACCCACGGCGCTGTTAGGGAGGGAGTTCCAGGATTTTGTCCGTGTCGTGTAGGTACACCCACGGCGCTGTTAGGGAGGAAGTTCCAGGATTTTGTCCGTGTGGTGTAGGTATACCCACGGCGCTTTTAGGGAGGGAGTTCCAGGATTTTGTCCGTGTGGTGTAGGTACACCCACGGCGCTGTTAGGGAGGGAGTTCCAGGATTTTGTCCGTGTTGTGTTGGTACACCCACGGCGCTGTAAGGGAGGGAGTTCCAGGATTTTGTCCGTGTGGTGTAGGTACACCCACGGCGCTGTTAGGGAGGGAGATCCAGGATTTTGTCCGTGTGGTGTAGGTACATCCACGGCGCTGTTAGGGAGGGAGATCCACGATTTTGTCCGTGTGGTGTAGGTACATCCACGGCGCTGTTAGGGAGGGAGTTCCAGGATTTTGTCCCCGTGTGGTGTAGTTACACCCACGGCGCTGTTAGGGAGGGAGTTCCAGGATTTTGTCCGTGTGGTGTAGGTACACCCACGGTGCTTTTAGGGAGCTGTTCCTGGTTTTGTCCTGTGGTGTAGGTACTCCCACGGCGCTGTTAGGGAGGGAGATCCAGGATTTTGTCCGTGTGGTGTAGGTACATCCACGGCGCTGTTAGGGAGGTAGATCCACGATTTTGTCCGTGTGGTGTAGGTACATCCACGGCGCTGTTAGGGAGGGAGTTCCAGGATTTTGTCCCGTGTGGTGTAGGTACACCCACGGTGCTGTTAGGGAGGGAGAACCAGGATTTTGTCCCCGTGTGGTGTAGGTACACCCACGGCGCTGTTAGGGAGGGATTTCCAGGATTTTCTCCGTGTGGTGTAGGTACACCCACGGCGCTGTTAGGGAGGGAGTTCCAGGATTTTGTCCGTGTGGTGTAGGTACACCCACGGCGCTGTTAGGGAAGGAGTTCCAGGATTTAGTCCTCGTGTGTTGTAGGTACACCCACGGCGCTGTTAGGGAAGGAGTTCCAGGATTTTGTCCCCGTGTGATGTAGGTACACCCACGGCGCTGTTAGGGAGGGAGTTCCAGGACTTTGTCCGTGTGGTGTAGGTACACCTACGGCGCTGTTAGGGGGGGAGTTCCAGGATTTTGTCCGTCTGGTGTACGTACACCCACGGCGCTGTTAGGGAGGGAGTTCCAGGATTTTGTCCCCGTGTGGTGTAGGTACACCCACGGTGCTGTTAGGGAGGGAGTTCCAGGATTTTGTCCGTGTGGTGTAGGTACACCCACAGTGCTGTTAGGGAGGGAGATCCAGGATTTTGTCCCGTGTGGTGTAGGTACACCCACACTGCTGTTAGGGAGGGAGATCCAGGATTTTGTCCCGTGTGGTGTAGGTACACCCACAGCGCTGTTAGGGAGGGAGTTCCAGGATTTTGTCCGTGTGGTGTAGGTACACCCACGGCGCTGTTAGGGAGGGAATTCCAGGATTTTGTCCGTGTGGTGTAGGTACACCCACAGTGCTGTTAGGGAGGGAGATCCAGGATTTTGTCCCGTGTGGTGTAGGTACACCCACACTGCTGTTAGGGAGGGAGATCCAGGATTTTGTCCCGTGTGGTGTAGGTACACCCACAGCGCTGTTAGGGAGGGAGTTCCAGGATTTTGTCCCCGTGTTGTGTAGGTACACCCACGGCGCTGTTAGGGAGGGAGTTCCAGGATTTTGTCCGTGTGGTGTAGGTACACCCACGGCGCTGTTAGGGAGGTAGTTCCAGGATTTTGTCCGTGTGGTGTAGGTACACCCACGGCGCTGTTAGGGAGGGAGATCCAGGATTTTGTCCGTGTGGTGTAGGTACACCCACAGCGCTGTTAGGGAGGGATTTCCAGGATTTTGTCCGTGTGGTGTAGGTACACCCACGGCGCTGTTAGGGAGGGAGTTCCAGGATTTTGTCCCGTGTGGTGTAGGTACACCCACGGCGCTGTTAGGGAGTGAGTTCCAGGATTTTGTCCCCGTGGTGTAGGTACACCCACGGCGCTGTTAGGGAGGGAGTTCCAGGATTTTGTCCGTGTGGTGTAGGTACACCCACAGCGCTGTTAGGGAGGGAGTTCCAGGATTTTGTCCGTGTGGTGTAGGTACACCCACGGCGCTGTTAGGGAGGGAGTTCCAGGATTTTGTCCCGTGTGGTGTAGGTACACCCACGGCGCTGTTAGGGAGTGAGTTCCAGGATTTTGTCCCTGTGGTGTAGGTACACCCAGGGCGCTGTTGGGGAGGGAGTTCCAGGATTTTGTCCGTGTGGTGTAGGTACACCCGCAGTGCTGTTAGGGAGGGAGTTCCAGGATTTTGTCCCCGTGTGGTGTAGGTACACCCACGGCGCTGTTAGGGAGGGATTTCCAGGATTGTGTCCGTGTGGTGTAGGTACACCCACAGCGCTGTTAGGGAGGGAGTTCCAGGATTTTGTCCCCGTGTGGTGTAGGTACACCCACAGCGCTGTTAGGGAGGGAGTTCCAGGATTTTGTCCGTGTGGTGTAGGTACACCCACAGCGCTGTTAGGGTGGGAGTTCCAGGATTTTGTCCCCGTGTGGTGTAGGTAAACCCACGGCGCTGTTAGGGAGGGAGTTCCAGGATTTTGTCCCGTGTGGTGTAGGTCCACCCACAGCGCTGTTAGGGAGGGAGTTCCAGGATTTTGTCCATGTGGTGTAGGTACACCCACGGTGCTGTTAGGGAGGGAGTTCCAGGATTTTGTCCGTGTGGTGTAGGTACACCCACAGCGCTGTTAGGGAGGGAGTTCCAGGATTTTGTCTGTGTGGTGTAGGTACACCCACGGCGCTGTTAGGGAGGGAGTTCCAGGATTTTGTCCGTGCGGTGTAGGTACACCCACGGCGCTGTTAGGGAGGGAGTTCCAGGATTTTGTTCGTGTGCTGTAGGTACACCCACAGCGCTGTTAGGGAGGGAGTTCCAGGATTTTGTCCCCGTGTGGTGTAGGTACACCCACGGTGCTGTTAGGGAGGGAGTTCCAGGATTTTGTCCCCGTGTGTGGTGTAGGTACACCCACGGCGCTGTTAGGGAGGGAGTTCCAGGATTTTGTCCCGTGTGGTGCAGGTACACCCACGGCGCTGTTAGGGAGGGAGTTCCAGGATTTTGTCCCTGTGGTGTAGGTACACCCACGGCGCTGTTAGGGAGGGAGTTCCAGGATTGTGTCCGTGTGTTGTAGGTACACCCACGGCGCTGTTAGAGAGGGAGTTCCAGGATTTTGTCCCCGTGTGGTGTAGGTACACCCACGGCGCTGTTAGGGAAGGAGTTCCAGGATTTTGTCCGTGTGGTGTAGGTACACCCACAGCGCTGTTAGGGAGGGATTTCCAGGATTTTGTCCCTGTGGTGTAGGTACACCCACGGCGCTGTTAGGGAGGGAGTTCCAGGATTTTGTCCCGTGTGGTGTAGGTACACCCACGGTGCTGTTAGGGAGGGAGAACCAGGATTTTGTCCCCGTGTGGTGTAGGTACACCCACGGCGCTGTTAGGGAGGGATTTCCAGGATTTTCTCCGTGTGGTGTAGGTACACACACGGCGCTGTTAGGGAGGGAGTTCCAGGATTTTGTCCGTGTGGTGTAGGTACACCCACGGCGCTGTTAGGGAAGGAGTTCCAGGATTTAGTCCCCGTGTGTTGTAGGTACACCCACGGCGCTGTTAGGGAAGGAGTTCCAGGATTTTGTCCGTGTGGTGTAGGTACACCCACGGCGCTGTTAGGGAGGGAGTTCCAGGATTTTGTCCATGTGGTGTAGGTACACCCACGGCGCTGTTAGGGTGGGAGTTCCAGGATTTTGTCCCGTGTGGTGTAGGTACACCCACCGTTCTGTTAGGGAGGGAGTTCCAGGATATTGTCCGTGTGTTGTAGGTACACCCACGGCGCTGTTAGGGAGGGTGTTCCAGGATTTTGTCCCCGTGTGGTGTAGGTACACCCACAGCGCTGTTAGGGAGGGAGTTCCAGGATTTTGTCCGTGTGGTGTAGGTACACCCACGGCGCTGTTAGGGAGGGAGTTCCAGGATTTTGTCCGTGTGGTGTTTTACACCCACGGCGCTGTTAGGGAGGGAGTTCCAGGATTTTGTCCGTGTCGTGTAGGTACACCCACGGCGCTGTTAGGGAGGAAGTTCCAGGATTTTGTCCGTGTGGTGTAGGTATACCCACGGCGCTTTTAGGGAGGGAGTTCCAGGATTTTGTCCGTGTGGTGTAGGTACACCCACGGCGCTGTTAGGGAGGGAGTTCCAGGATTTTGTCCGTGTTGTGTTGGTACACCCAAGGCGCTGTAAGGGAGGGAGTTCCAGGATTTTGTCCGTGTGGTGTAGGTACACCCACGGCGCTGTTAGGGTGGGAGATCCAGGATTTTGTCCGTGTGGTGTAGGTACATCCACGGCGCTGTTAGGGAGGGAGATCCACGATTTTGTCCGTGTGGTGTAGGTACATCCACGGCGCTGTTAGGGAGGGAGTTCCAGGATTTTGTCCCCGTGTGGTGTAGTTACACCCACGGCGCTGTTAGGGAGGGAGTTCCAGGATTTTGTCCGTGTGGTGTAGGTACACCCACGGTGCTTTTAGGGAGCTGTTCCTGGTTTTGTCCTGTGGTGTAGGTACTCCCACGGCGCTGTTAGGGAGGGAGATCCAGGATTTTGTCCGTGTGGTGTAGGTACATCCACGGCGCTGTTAGGGAGGTAGATCCACGATTTTGTCCGTGTGGTGTAGGTACATCCACGGCGCTGTTAGGGAGGGAGTTCCAGGATTTTGTCCCGTGTGGTGTAGGTACACCCACGGCGCTGTTAGGGAAGGAGTTCCAGGATTTAGTCCCCGTGTGTTGTAGGTACACCCACGGCGCTGTTAGGGAAGGAGTTCCAGGATTTTGTCCCCGTGTGATGTAGGTACACCCACGGCGCTGTTAGGGAGGGAGTTCCAGGACTTTGTCCGTGTGGTGTAGGTACACCTACGGCGCTGTTAGGGAGGGAGTTCCAGGATTTTGTCCGTCTGGTGTACGTACACCCACGGCGCTGTTAGGGAGGGAGTTCCAGGATTTTGTCCCCGTGTGGTGTAGGTACACCCACGGTGCTGTTAGGGAGGGAGTTCCAGGATTTTGTCCGTGTGGTGTAGGTACACCCACAGTGCTGTTAGGGAGGGAGATCCAGGATTTTGTCCCGTGTGGTGTAGGTACACCCACACTGCTGTTAGGGAGGGAGATCCAGGATTTTGTCCCGTGTGGTGTAGGTACACCCACAGCGCTGTTAGGGAGGGAGTTCCAGGATTTTGTCCGTGTGGTGTAGGTACACCCACGGCGCTGTTAGGGAGGGAGTTCCAGGATTTTGTCCGTGTGGTGTAGGTACACCCACAGTGCTGTTAGGGAGGGAGATCCAGGATTTTGTCCCGTGTGGTGTAGGTACACCCACACTGCTGTTAGGGAGGGAGATCCAGGATTTTGTCCCGTGTGGTGTAGGTACACCCACAGCGCTGTTAGGGAGGGAGTTCCAGGATTTTGTCCCCGTGTTGTGTAGGTACACCCACGGCGCTGTTAGGGAGGGAGTTCCAGGATTTTGTCCGTGTGGTGTAGGTACACCCACGGCGCTGTTAGGGAGGTAGTTCCAGGATTTTGTCCGTGTGGTGTAGGTACACCCACGGCGCTGTTAGGGAGGGAGATCCAGGATTTTGTCCGTGTGGTGTAGGTACACCCACAGCGCTGTTAGGGAGGGATTTCCAGGATTTTGTCCGTGTGGTGTAGGTACACCCACGGCGCTGTTAGGGAGGGAGTTCCAGGATTTTGTCCCGTGTGGTGTAGGTACACCCACGGCGCTGTTAGGGAGTGAGTTCCAGGATTTTGTCCCCGTGGTGTAGGTACACCCACGGCGCTGTTAGGGAGGGAGTTCCAGGATTTTGTCCGTGTGGTGTAGGTACACCCACAGCGCTGTTAGGGAGGGAGTTCCAGGATTTTGTCCGTGTGGTGTAGGTACACCCACGGCGCTGTTAGGGAGGGAGTTCCAGGATTTTGTCCCGTGTGGTGTAGGTACACCCACGGCGCTGTTAGGGAGTGAGTTCCAGGATTTTGTCCCTGTGGTGTAGGTACACCCAGGGCGCTGTTGGGGAGGGAGTTCCAGGATTTTGTCCGTGTGGTGTAGGTACACCCGCAGTGCTGTTAGGGAGGGAGTTCCAGGATTTTGTCCCCGTGTGGTGTAGGTACACCCACGGCGCTGTTAGGGAGGGATTTCCAGGATTGTGTCCGTGTGGTGTAGGTACACCCACAGCGCTGTTAGGGAGGGAGTTCCAGGATTTTGTCCCCGTGTGGTGTAGGTACACCCACAGCGCTGTTAGGGAGGGAGTTCCAGGATTTTGTCCGTGTGGTGTAGGTACACCCACAGCGCTGTTAGGGTGGGAGTTCCAGGATTTTGTCCCCGTGTGGTGTAGGTACACCCACGGCGCTGTTAGGGAGGGAGTTCCAGGATTTTGTCCCGTGTGGTGTAGGTCCACCCACAGCGCTGTTAGGGAGGGAGTTCCAGGATTTTGTCCATGTGGTGTAGGTACACCCACGGTGCTGTTAGGGAGGGAGTTCCAGGATTTTGTCCGTGTGGTGTAGGTACACCCACAGCGCTGTTAGGGAGGGAGTTCCAGGATTTTGTCTGTGTGGTGTAGGTACACCCACGGCGCTGTTAGGGAGGGAGTTCCAGGATTTTGTCCGTGCGGTGTAGGTACACCCACGGCGCTGTTAGGGAGGGAGTTCCAGGATTTTGTTCGTGTGCTGTAGGTACACCCACAGCGCTGTTAGGGAGGGAGTTCCAGGATTTTGTCCCCGTGTGGTGTAGGTACACCCACGGTGCTGTTAGGGAGGGAGTTTCAGGATTTTGTCCCCGTGTGTGGTGTAGGTACACCCACGGCGCTGTTAGGGAGGGAGTTCCAGGATTTTGTCCCGTGTGGTGCAGGTACACCCACGGCGCTGTTAGGGAGGGAGTTCCAGGATTTTGTCCCTGTGGTGTAGGTACACCCACGGCGCTGTTAGGGAGGGAGTTCCAGGATTGTGTCCGTGTGTTGTAGGTACACCCACGGCGCTGTTAGAGAGGGAGTTCCAGGATTTTGTCCCCGTGTGGTGTAGGTACACCCACGGCGCTGTTAGGGAAGGAGTTCCAGGATTTTGTCCGTGTGGTGTAGGTACACCCACAGCGCTGTTAGGGAGGGATTTCCAGGATTTTGTCCCTGTGGTGTAGGTACACCCACGGCGCTGTTAGGGAGGGAGTTCCAGGATTTTGTCCCGTGTGGTGTAGGTACACCCACGGCGCAGTTAGGGAGCGTGTTCCAGGATTTTGTCCGTGTGGTGTAGGTACACCCACAGCGCTGTTAGGGAGGGAGTTCCAGGATTTTGTCCCCGTGTGGTGTAGGTACACCCACGGCGCTGTTAGGGAGGGATTTCCAGGATTTTCTCCGTGTGGTGTAGGTACACACACGGCGCTGTTAGGGAGGGAGTTCCAGGATTTTGTCCGTGTGGTGTAGGTACACCCACGGCGCTGTTAGGGAAGGGGTTCCAGGATTTAGTCCCCGTGTGTTGTAGGTACACCCACGGCGCTGTTAGGGAAGGAGTTCCAGGATTTTGTCCGTGTGGTGTAGGTACACCCACGGCGCTGTTAGGGAGGGAGTTCCAGGATTTTGTCCATGTGGTGTAGGTACACCCACGGCGCTGTTAGGGTGGGAGTTCCAGGATTTTGTCCCGTGTGGTGTAGGTACACCCACCGTTCTGTTAGGGAGGGAGTTCCAGGATATTGTCCGTGTGTTGTAGGTACACCCACGGCGCTGTTAGGGAGGGTGTTCCAGGATTTTGTCCCCGTGTGGTGTAGGTACACCCACAGCGCTGTTAGGGAGGGAGTTCCAGGATTTTGTCCGTGTGGTGTAGGTACACCCACGGCGCTGTTAGGGAGGGAGTTCCAGGATTGTGTCCGTGTGGTGTAGGTACACCCACGGCGCTGTTAGGGAGGGAGTTCCAGGATTTTGTCCGTGTGATGTAGGTACACCCACGGCGCTGTTAGGGAGGGAGTTCCAGGATTTTGTCCGTGTGGTGTAGGTACACCCACGGCGCTGTTAGAGAGGGAGTTCCAGGATTTTGTCCGTGTGGTGTAGGTACACCCACGGCGCTGTTAGGTAGGGAGTTCCAGGATATTGACCCCGTGTGGTGTAGGTACACCCACGGCGCTGTTAGGGAGGGAGTTCCAGGATTTTGTCCGTGTGGTGTAGGTACACCCACGGCGCTGTTGGGGAGGGAGTTCCAGGATTTTGTCCCCGTGTGGTGTAGGTACACCCACGGCGCTGTTAGGGAGGGAGTTCCAGGATTTTGTCCCCGTGTCGTGTAGGTACACCCACGGCGCTGTTAGGGAGGGAGTTCCAGGATTTTGTCCCCGTGTGTGGTGTAGGTACACCCTCGGCGCTGTTAGGGAGGGAGTTCCAGGATTTTGTCTGTGTGGTGTAGGTACACCCACGGCGCTGTTACGGTGGGATTTCCAGGATTTTGTCCCCGTGTGGTGTAGGTACACCCACGGCGCTGTTAGGGAGGGAGTTCCAGGATTTTGTCCCCGTGTGGTGTAGGTACACCCACGGCGCTGTTAGGGAGGGAGTTCCAGGATTTTGTCCGTGTGGTGTAGGTACACCCACGGCGCTGTTAGGGAGGGAGTTCCAGGATTCTGTCCCCGTCTGGTGTAGGTACACCCACGGCGCTGTTAGGGAGGGAGTTCCAGGATTTTGTCCGTGTGGTGTAGGTACACCCACGGCGCTGTTAGGTATGTAGTTCCAGGATTTTGTCCATGTGGTGTAGGTACACCCACGGCGCTGTTAGCGAGGGAGTTCCAGGATTTTGTCCTGTGTGGTGTAGGTACACCCACGGCGCTGTTAGGGAGGGAGTTCCAGGATTTTGTCTCCGTGTGGTGTAGGTACACCCACGGTGCTGTTAGGGAGGAAGTTCCAGGATTTTGTCCCTGTGGTGTAGGTACACCCACAGTGCTGTTAGGGAGGGAGTTCCAGGATTTTGTCCCCGTGTGATGTAGGTACACCCAGGGCGCTGTTAGGGAGGGAGTTCCAGGATTTTGTCCGTGTGGTGTAGGTACACCCACGGCGCTGTTAGGGAGGGAGTTCCAGGATTGTGTCCGTGTGGTGTAGGTACACCCACAGCGCTGTTAGAGAGGGAGTTCCAGGATTTTGTCCCCGTGTGGTGTAGGTACACCCACGGCGCTGTTAGGGAGGGAGTTCCAGGATTTTGTCCGTGTGGTGTAGGTACACCTACGGCGCTGTTAGGGAGGGAGTTCCAGGATTTTGTCCCCGTGTGGTGTAGGTACACCAACGGCGCTGTTAGGGAGGGAGTTCCAGGACTTTGTCCGTCTGGTGTAGGTACACCCACGGCGCTGTTAGGGAGGGTGTTCCAGGATTTTGTCCGTGTGGTGTAGGTACACCCACGGCGCTGTTAGGGAAGGAGTTCCAGGATTTTGTCCGTGAGGTGTAGGTACACCCACAACGCTGTTAGAGAGGGAGTTCCAGGATTTTGTCCCCGTGTCGTGTAGGTACACCCACGGCGCTGTTAGGGAGGGAGTTCCAGGATTTTGTCCGTGTGGTGTAGGTACACCCACAGCGCTGTTAGGGAGCGAGTTCCAGGATTTCATCCCGTGTGGTGTAGGTACACCCACGGCGCTGTTAGGGAGGCAATTCCAGGATTTTGTCCCGTGTGGTGTAGGTACACCCACGGTGCTGTTAGGGAGGGAGTTCCAGGATTTTGTCCGTGTGGTGTAGGTACACCCACTGCGCTGTTAGGGAGGAAGTTCCAGGATTTTGTCCGTGTGGTGTAGGTACACCCACGGCGCTGTTAGGGAGGGAGTTCCAGGATTTTGTCCGTGTGGTGTAGGTATACCCACGGTGCTGTTAGGGAGGGAGTTCCTGGTTTTGTCCTGTGGTGTAGGTACACCCACGGCGCTGTTAGGGAGGGAGATCCAGGATTTTGTCCGTGTGGTGTAGGTGCATCCACGGCGCTGTTAGGGAGGGAGTTCCAGGATTTTGTCCCCTGTGTGGTGTAGGTACACCCACGGTGCTGTTAGGGAGGGACTTCCAGGATTTTGTCCCGTGTGGTGTAGGTTCACCCACGGCGCTGTTAGGGAGGGAGTTCCAGGATTTTGTCCGTGTGGTGTAGGTACACCCACGGCGCTGTTAGGGAGGGAGTTCCAGGATTTTGTCCGTGTGGTGTAGGTACACCCACGCGCTGTTAGGGAGGGAGTTCCAGGATTGTGTCCGTGTGGTGTAGGTACACCCACGGCGCTGTTAGGGAGGGAGTTCCAGGATTTTGTCCGTGTGGTGTAGGTACACCCACGGTGCTGTTAGGGAGGGAGAACCAGGATTTTGTCCCCATGTGGTGTAGGTACACCCACGGCGCTGTTAGGGAGGGAGTTCCAGGATTTTCTCCGTGTGGTGTAGGTACACACACGGCGCTGTTAGGGAGGGAGTTCCAGGATTTTGTCCGTGTGGTGTAGGTACACCCACAGCGCTGTTAGGGAGGGAGTTCCAGGATTTTGTCCGTGTGGTGTAGGTACACCCACAGTGCTGTTAGGGAGGGAGTTCCAGGATTTTGTCCGTGTGGTGTAGGTACACCCACAGTGCTGTTAGGGAAGGAGTTCCAGGATTTAGTCCCCGTGTGTTGTAGGTACACCCACGGCGCTGTTAGGGAGGGACTTCCAGGATTTTGTACCCCGTGTGTTGTAGGTACACCCACGGCGCTGTTAGGGAGGGAGTTCCAGGATTTTGTCCGTGTGGTGTAGGTACACCCACGGCGCTGTTAGGGAGGGAGTTCCAGGATTTCGTCCGTGTGGTGTAGGTACACCCACGGCGCTGTTAGGGAGGGAGTTCCAGGATTTCGTCCGTGTGCTGTAGGTACACCCACGGCGCTGTTAGGGAGGGAGTTCCAGGATTTTGTCCGTGTGCTGTAGGTACACCCACAGCGCTGTTAGGGAGGGAGATCCAGGATTTTGTCCGTGTGGTGTAGGTACACCCACGGCGCTTTTAGGGAGGGAGTTCCAGGATTTTGTCCGTGTGGTGTAGGTACACCCACGGCGCTGTTAGGGAGGGAGTTCCAGGATTTTGTGCGTGTGGTGTAGGTACACCCACGGCGTTGTTAGGCAGGGAGTTCCAGGATTTTGTCCCCGTGTGTGGTGTAGGTACATCCACGGCGCTGTTAGGGAGGGAGTTCCAGGATTTTGTCGGTGTGGTGTAGGTACATCCACGGCGCTGTTAAGGAGGGAGTTCCAGGATTTTGTCGGTTTGGTGTAGGTACACCCACGGCGCTGTTAGGGAGGGAGTTCCAGGATTTCGTCCGTGTGGTGTAGGTACACCCACGGCGCTGTTAGGGAGGGAGTTCCAGGATTTATGTCCCGTGTGGTGTAGGTACACCCACGGCGCTGTTAGGGAGGGAGTTCCAGGATTGTGTCCCTGTGGTGTAGGTACACCCACGGTGCTGTTAGGGAGGGAGTTCCAGGATTTTGTCCGTGTGGTGTAGGTACACCCATAGCGCTGTTAGAGAGGGAGTTCCAGGATTTTGTACGTGTCGTGTAGGTACACCCACGGTGCTGTTAGGGAGGGAGTTCCAGGATTTTGTCCGTGTGGTGTAGGTACACCCACGGTGCTGTTAGAGAGGGAGTTCCAGGATTTTGTCCGTGTGGTGTAGGTTCACCCACGGCGCTGTTAGGGAGGGAGTTCCAGGATTTTTTCCGTGTGGTGTAGGTACACCCACGGCGCTGTTAGGGAGGGATTTCCAGGATTTTTTCCGTGTGGTGTAGGTACACCCACGGCGCTGTTAGGGAGGGAGTTCCAGGATTTTGTCCCCGTGTGGTGTAGGTACACCCACGGCGCTGTTAGGGAGGGAGTTCCAGGATTTTGTCCGTGTGGTGTAGGTACACCCACGGCGCTGTTAGGGAGGGAGTTCCAGGATTTTGTCCGTGTGGTGTAGGTACACACACGGCGCTGTTAGGGAGGGAGTTCCAGGATTTTGTCCGTGTGGTGTAGGTACACCCTCAGCGCAGTTAGGGAGGGAGTTCCAGGATTTTGTCCGTGTGGTGTAGGTACACACACGGCGCTGTTAGGGAGGGAGTTCCAGGATTTTGTCCGTGTGGTGTAGGTACACCCACGGCGCTGTAAGGGAGGGAGTTCCAGGATTTTGCCTGTATGCTGTAGGTACACCCACGGCGCTGTTAGGGAGGGAGTTCCAGGATTGTGTCCGTGTGGTGTAGGTACACCCACGGCGCTGTTAGGGAGGGATTTCCAGGATTGTGTCCGTGTGGTGTAGGTGCACCCACGGCGCTGTTAGCGAGGGAGTTCCAGGATTTTGTCCCCGTGTGGTGTAGGTACACCCACAGCGCTGTTAGATAGGGAGTTCCAGGATTTTGTCCCCGTGTGGTGTAGGTACACCCACGGCGCTGTTAGGGAGGGATTTCCAGGATTGTGTCCGTGTGGTGTAGGTACACCCACAGCGCTGTTAGAGAGGGAGTTCCAGGATTTTGTCCCCGTGTGGTGTAGGTACACCCACGGCGCTGTTAGGGAGGGAGTTCCAGGATTTTATCCGTGTGGTGTACGTACACCCATGGCGCTGTAAGGGAGGGAGTTCCAGGATTTTGTCCATGTTGTGTAGGTACACCCACGGCGCTGTTAGGGAGGGAGTTCCAGGATTTTGTCCGTGTGGTGTAGGTACACCCACGGCGCTGTTAGGGAGGGAGTTCCAGGATTTTGACCCATTTGGTGTAGGTACACCCACGGCGCTGTTAGGGAGGGAGTTCCAGGATTTTGTCCCTGTGGTGTAGGTACACCCACGGCGCTGTTAGGGAGGGAGTTCCAGGATTTTGTCTGTGTGGTGTAGGTACACCCACGGCGCTGTTAGGGAGGGAGTTCCAGGATTTTGACCCATTTGGTGTAGGTACACCCACGGCGCTGTTAGGGAGGGAGTTCCAGGATTTTGTCCCGTGTGGTGTAGGTACACCCACGGCGCTGTTAGGGAGGGAGTTCCAGGATTTTGTCCGTGTGGTGTAGCTACACCCACAGCGCTGTTAGGGAGGGAGTTCCAGGATTGTGTCCGTGTGGTGTAGGTACACCCACGGCGCTGTTAGGGAAGGAGTTCCAGGATTTAGTCCCCCGTGTGTTGTAGGTACACCCACGGCGCTGTTAGGGAAGGAGTTCCAGGATTTAGTCCCCCGTGTGTTGTAGGTACACCCACGGCGCTGTTAGGGAGGGAGTTCCAGGATTTTGTACCCCGTGTGGTGTCGGTACACCCACGGCGCTGTTAGGGAGGGAGTTCCAGGATTTTGTCCCGTTGGTGTCGGTACACCCACGGCGCTGTTAGGGAGGGAGTTCCAGGATTTTGTCTGTGTGGTGTAGGTACACCCACGGCGCTGTTAGGGAGGGAGTTCCAGGATTTTGTCCGTGTGGTGTAGGTACACCCACGGCGCTGTTAGGAATGCATTTCCAGGATTTTGTCCGTGTGGGTAGGTACACCCACGGCGCTGTTAGGGAGGGAGTTCCAGGATTTTTGTCCGTGTGGTGTAGGTACACCTACGGCGCTGTTAGGGAGGGGAGTTCCAGGATTTTGTCCGTGTGGTGTAGGTACACCCACCGTGCTGTTAGAGAGGGAGTTCCAGGATTTTGTCCCGTGTGGTGTAGGTACACCCACAGCGCTGTTAGATAGGGAGTTCCAGGATTTTGTCCCCGTGTGGTGTAGGTACACCCACGGCGCTGTTAGGGAGGGATTTCCAGGATTGTGTCCGTGTGGTGTAGGTACACCCACAGCGCTGTTAGAGAGGGAGTTCCAGGATTTTGTCCCCGTGTGGTGTAGGTACACCCACGGCGCTGTTAGGGAGGGAGTTCCAGGATTTATCCGTGTGGTGTACGTACACCCATGGCGCTGTAAGGGAGGGAGTTCCAGGATTTTGTCCATGTTGTGTAGGTACACCCACGGCGCTGTTAGGGAGGGAGTTCCAGGATTTTGTCCGTGTGGTGTAGGTACACCCACGGCGCTGTTAGGGAGGGAGTTCCAGGATTTTGACCCATTTGGTGTAGGTACACCCACGGCGCTGTTAGGGAGGGAGTTCCAGGATTTTGTCCCTGTGGTGTAGGTACACCCACGGCGCTGTTAGGGAGGGAGTTCCAGGATTTTGTCTGTGTGGTGTAGGTACACCCACGGCGCTGTTAGGGAGGCAGTTCCAGGATTTTGACCCATTTGGTGTAGGTACACCCACGGCGCTGTTAGGGAGGGAGTTCCAGGATTTTGTCCCGTGTGGTGTAGGTACACCCACGGCGCTGTTAGGGAGGGGAGGTTCCAGGATTTTGTCCGTGTGGTGTAGCTACACCCACAGCGCTGTTAGGGAGGGAGTTCCAGGATTGTGTCCGTGTGGTGTAGGTACACCCACGGCGCTGTTAGGGAAGGAGTTCCAGGATTTAGTCCCCCGTGTGTTGTAGGTACACCCACGGCGCTGTTAGGGAAGGAGTTCCAGGATTTAGTCCCCCGTGTGTTGTAGGTACACCCACGGCGCTGTTAGGGAGGGAGTTCCAGGATTTTGTACCCCGTGTGGTGTAGGTACACCCACGGCGCTGTTAGGGAGGGAGTTCCAGGATTTTGTCCCGTGTGGTGTCGGTACACCCACGGCGCTGTTAGGGCGGGAGTTCCAGGATTTTGTCTGTGTGGTGTAGGTACACCCACGGCGCTGTTAGGGAGGGAGTTCCAGGATTTTGTCCGTGTGGTGTAGGTACACCCACGGCGCTGTTAGGAATGCATTTCCAGGATTTTGTCCGTGTGGTGTAGGTACACCCACGGCGCTGTTAGGGAGGGAGTTCCAGGATTTTGTCCCTGTGGTGTTGGTATATCCACGGCGCTGTTAGGGAGGGAGTTCCAGGATTTTGTCCGTGTGGTGTAGGTACACCCACGGCGCTGTTAGGGAGGGAGTTCCAGGATTTTGTCCGTGTGGTGTAGGTACACCCACCGTGCTGTTAGAGAGGGAGTTCCAGGATTTTGTCCCGTGTGGTGTAGGTACACCCACAACGCTGTTAGGGAGGGAGTTCCAGGATTTTGTCCGTGTGGTGTAGGTACACCCACGGCGCTGTTAGGGAGGGAGTTCCAGGATTTTGTCCGTGTGGTGTAGGTACACCCACGGTGCTGTTAGGGAGGGAGTTCCAGGATGTTGTCCCGTTTGGTGTAGGTCACCCACGGCGCTGTTAGGGAGGGAGTTCCAGGATTTTGTCCCGTGTGGTGTAGGTACACCCACGGCGCTGTTAGGGAGGGAGTTCCAGGATTTTGTCCGTGTGGTGTAGCTACACCCACAGCGCTGTTAGGGAGGGAGTTCCAGGATTGTGTCCGTGTGGTGTAGGTACACCCACGGCGCTGTTAGGGAAGGAGTTCCAGGATTTAGTCCCCCGTGTGTTGTAGGTACACCCACGGCGCTGTTAGGGAAGGAGTTCCAGGATTTAGTCCCCCGTGTGTTGTGGCGCTGTTAGGGAGGGAGTTCCAGGATTTTGTACCCGTGTGGTGTAGGTACACCCACGGCGCTGTTAGGGAGGGAGTTCCAGGATTTTGTCCCGTGTGGTGTCGGTACACCCACGGCGCTGTGTAGGGCGGGGAGTTCCAGGATTTTGTCTGTGTGGTGTAGGTACACCCACGGCGCTGTTAGGGAGGGAGTTCCAGGATTTTGTCCGTGTGGTGTAGGTACACCCACGGCGCTGTTAGGAATGCATTTCCAGGATTTTGTCCGTGTGGTGTAGGTACACCCACGGCGCTGTTAGGGAGGGAGTTCCAGGATTTTGTCCCTGTGGTGTTGGTATATCCACGGCGCTGTTAGGGAGGGAGTTCCAGGATTTTGTCCGTTGTGGTGTAGGTACACCCACGGCGCTGTTAGGGAGGGAGTTCCAGGATTTTGTCCGTGTGGTGTAGGTACACCCACCGTGCTGTTAGAGAGGGAGTTCCAGGATTTTGTCCCGTGTGGTGTAGGTACACCCCAACGCTGTTAGGGAGGGAGTTCCAGGATTTTGTCCGTGTGGTGTAGGTACACCCACGGCGCTGTTAGGGAGGGAGTTCCAGGATTTTGTCCGTGTGGTGTAGGTACACCCACGGTGCTGTTAGGGAGGGAGTTCCAGGATGTTGTCCGTTTGGTGTAGGTACACCCACGGCGCTGTTATGGAGGGAGTTCCAGGATTTTGTCCCGTGTGGTGTAGGTACACCCACAGCGCTGTTAGGGAGGGAGTTCCAGGATTTTGTCCTGTGGTGTAAGTACACCCACGGCTGTTAGGGAGGGAGTTGCAGGATTTTGTCCGTGTGGTGTAGGTACACCCACGGCGATGTTAGGGAGGGAGTTCCAGGATTTTGTCCCTGTGGTGTAGGTACACCCACGGCGCTGTTAGGGAGGGAGTTCCAGGATTTTGTCCGTGTGGTGTAGGTACACCCACGGCGCTGTTAGGGAGGGAGTTCCAGGATTTTGTCGCCGTGTGATGTAGGTACACCCACGGCGCTGTTAGGGAGGGAGTTCCAGGATTGTGTCCGTGTGGTGTAGGTACACCCACGGCGCTGTTAGGGAGGGAGTTCCAGGATTTTGTCCGTGTGATGTAGGTACACCCACGGCGCTGTTAGGGAGGGTGTTCCAGGATTTTGTCCCGTGTGGTGTATGTACACCCACGGCGCTGTTAGAGAGGGAGTTCCAGGATTTTGTCCGTGTGGTGTAGGTACACCCACGGCGCTGTTAGGGAGGGAGTTCCAGGATTTTGACCCCGTGTGGTGTAGGTACACCCACGGCGCTGTTAGGGAGGGAGTTCCAGGATTTTGTCCGTGTGGTGTAGGTACACCCACGGCGCTGTTAGGGAGGGAGTTCCAGGATTTTGTCCCCGTGTGGTGTAGGTACACCCACGGCGCTGTTAGGGAGGGAGTTCCAGGATTTGTCCCCGTGTCGTGTAGGTACACCCACGGCGCTGTTAGGGAGGGAGTTCCAGGATGTTGTCCCGTGTGTGGTGTAGGTACACCCTCGGCGCTGTTAGGGAGGGAGTTCCAGGATTTTGTCCTGTGGGGTGTAGGTACACCCACGCGCTGTTACGGTGGGATTTCCAGGATTTTGTCCCGTGTGGTGTAGGTACACCCACGGCGCTGTTAGGGAGGGAGTTCCAGGATTTTGTCCCCGTGTGGTGTAGGTACACCCACGGCGCTGTTAGGGAGGGAGTTCCAGGATTTTGTCCGTGTGGTGTAGGTACACCCACGGCGCTGTTAGGGAGGGAGTTCCAGGATTCTGTCCCCGTCTGGTGTAGGTACACCCACGGCGCTGTTAGGGAGGGAGTTCCAGGATTTCGTCCGTGTGGTGTAGGTACACCCACGGCGCTGTTAGGTATGTAGTTCCAGGATTTGTCCATGTGGTGTAGGTACACCCAGGCGCTGTTAGCGAGGGAGTTCCAGGATTTGTCCTGTGTGGTGTAGGTACACCCACGGCGCTGTTAGGGAGGGAGTTCCAGGATTTTGTCTCCGTGTGTGTAGGTACACCCACGGTGCTGTTAGGGAGGAAGTTCCAGGATTTTGTCCCTGTGGTGTAGGTACACCCACAGTGCTGTTAGGGAGGGAGTTCCAGGATTTTGTCCCCGTGTGATGTAGGTACACCCAGGGCGCTGTTAGGGAGGGAGTTCCAGGATTTTGTCGTGTGGTGTAGGTACACCCACGGCGATGTTAGGGAGGGATTTCCAGGATTGTGTCCGTGTGGTGTAGGTACACCCACAGCGCTGTTAGAGAGGGAGTTCCAGGATTTTGTCCCCGTGTGGTGTAGGTACACCCACGGCGCTGTTAGGGAGGGTGTTCCAGGATTTTGTCCCGTGTGGTGTAGGTACACCCTACCGGCGTGTTAGGGAGGGAGTTCCAGGATTTTGTCCCGTGTGGTGTAGGTACACCAACGGCGCTGTTAGGGAGGGAGTTCCAGGACTTTGTCCGTGTGGTGTAGGTACACCCACGGCGCTGTTAGGGAGGGTGTTCCAGGATTTTGTCCGTGTGGTGTAGGTACACCCACGGCGCTGTTAGGGAAGGAGTTCCAGGATTTTGTCCATGTGGTGTAGGTACACCCACAGCGCTGTTAGGGAGCGAGTTCCAGGATTTCGTCCCGTGTGGTGTAGGTACACCCACGGCGCTGTTAGGGAGGCAATTCCAGGATTTTGTCCGTGTGGTGTAGGTACACCCACGGTGCTGTTAGGGAGGGAGTTCCAGGATTTTGTCCGTGTGGTGTAGGTACACCCACTGCGCTGTTAGGGAGGAAGTCCAGGATTTTGTCCGTGTGGTGTAGGTACACCCACGGCGCTGTTAGGGAGGGAGTTCCAGGATTTTGTCCGTGTGGTGTAGGTACACCCACGGTGCTGTTAGGGAGGGAGTTCCTGGTTTTGTCCTGTGGTGTAGGTACACCCACCGGCGTGTTAGGGAGGGAGATCCAGGATTTTGTCCGTGTGGTGTAGGTGCATCCACGGCGCTGTTAGGGAGGGACTTCCAGGATTTTGTCCCGTGTGTGGTGTAGGTACACCCACGGCGCTGTTAGGGAGGGAGTTCCAGGATTTTGTCCGTGTGGTGTAGGTACACCCACGGCGCTGTTAGGGAGGGAGTTCCAGGATTTTGTCTGTGTGGTGTAGGTACACCCACGGCGCTGTTAGGGAGGGAGTTCCAGGATTTTGTCCGTGTGGTGTAGGTACACCCACGGCGCTGTTAGGGAGGGAGTTCCAGGATTGTGTCCGTGTGGTGTAGGTACACCCACGGCGCTGTTAGGGAGGGAGTTCCAGGATTTTGTCCGTGTGGTGTAGGTACACCCACGGTGCTGTTAGGGAGGGAGAACCAGGATTTTGTCCCCATGTGGTGTAGGTACACCCACGGCGCTGTTAGGGAGGGAGTTCCAGGATTTTCTCCGTGTGGTGTAGGTACACACACGGCGCTGTTAGGGAGGGAGTTCCAGGATTTTGTCCGTGTGGTGTAGGTACACCCGCAGTGCTGTTAGGGAGGGAGTTCCAGGATTTTGTCCGTGTGGTGTAGGTACACCCACAGTGCTGTTAGGGAAGGAGTTCCAGGATTTAGTCCCGTGTGTTGTAGGTACACCCACGGCGCTGTTAGGGAGGGACTTCCAGGATTTTGTACCCCGTGTGTTGTAGGTACACCCATGGCGCTGTTAGGGAGGGAGTTCCAGGATTTTGTCCGTGTGGTGTAGGTACACCCACGGCGCTGTTAGGGAGGGAGTTCCAGGATTTCATCCGTGTGGTGTAGGTACACCCACGGCGCTGTTAGGGAGGGAGTTCCAGGATTTTGTGCGTGTGGTGTAGGTACACCCACGGCGTTGTTAGGCAGGGAGTCCAGGATTTTGTCCCCGTGTGTGGTGTAGGTACATCCACGGCGCTGTTAGGGAGGGAGTTCCAGGATTTTGTCGGTGTGGTGTAGGTACATCCACGGCGCTGTTAAGGAGGGAGTTCCAGGATTTTGTCGGTGTGGTGTAGGTACACCCACGGCGCTGTTAGGGAGGGAGTTCCAGGATTGTGTCCCTGTGGTGTAGGTACACCCACGGTGCTGTTAGGGAGGGAGTTCCAGGATTTTGTCCCCTGTGGTGTAGGTACACCCATGGCGCTGTTAGGGAGGGAGTTCCAGGATTTTGTCCGTGTGGTGTAGGTACACCCACAGCGCTGTTAGAGAGGGAGTTCCAGGATTTTGTACGTGTCGTGTAGGTACACCACGGTGCTGTTAGGGAGGGAGTTCCAGGATGTTGTCCGTGTGGTGTAGGTACACCCACGGTGCTGTTAGAGAGGGAGTTCCAGGATTTTGTCCGTGTGGTGTAGGTTCACCCACGGCGCTGTTAGGGAGGGAGTTCCAGGATTTTTTCCGTGTGGTGTAGGTACACCCACGGCGCTGTTAGGGAGGGATTTCCAGGATTTTTTCCGTGTGGTGTAGGTACACCCACGGCGCTGTTAGGGAGGGGAGTTCCAGGATTTTGTCCCCGTGTGGTGTAGGTACACCCACGCGCTGTTAGGGAGGGAGTTCCAGGATTTTGTCCGTGTAGTGTAGGTACACCCACGGCGCTGTTAGGGAGGGAGTTCCAGGATTGTGTCCATGTGGTGTAGGTACACCCACGGCGCTGTAGGGAGGGAGTTCCAGGATTTTGTCCGTGTGGTGTAGGTACACCCACGGCGCTGTTAGGGAGAGAGTTCCAGGATTTTGTCCATGTGGTGTAGGTACACCCACGGCGCTGTTAGGGAGGGAGTTCCAGGATTTTGTCCCCTATGGTGTAGGTACACCCACGGCGCTGTTAGGGAGGGAGTTCCAGGATTTTGTCCGTGTGGTGTAGGTACGCCCACGGCGCTGTTAGGGAGGGAGTTCCAGGATTTTGTCTGTGTGGTGTAGGTACACCCACGGCGCTGTTAGGGAGGGAGAACCAGGATTTTGTCCCCGTGTGGTGTAGGTACACCCACGGCGCTGTTAGGGAAGGAGTTCCAGGATTTAATCCCCGTGTGTTGTAGGTACACCCAGGCGCTGTTAGGGAAGGAGTTCCAGGATTTTGTACCCCGTGTGGTGTAGGTACACCCACGGTGCTGTTAGGGAGGGAGTTCCTGGTTTTGTCTGTGGTGTAGGTACACCCCGGCGCTGTTAGGGAGGGAGATCCAGGATTTTGTCGTGTGGTGTAGGTGCATCCACGGCGCTGTTAGGGAGGGCTTCCAGGATTTTGTCCGTGTGTGGTGTAGGTACACACGGGTG
>JANJGN010000715.1:175000-307131 GCA_026770705.1 Isurus oxyrinchus | reverse complement strand
TGGATGAGGGAGAGTGGGGGAGGGGAGAGTGGGGGAGGGGAGAGTGAGTGAGGGAGGGAGAGTGGGGGAGGGGAGATGGGGTGGGGGAGGGGAGAGTGAGGGAGGGAGAGTGGGGGAGGGGAGAGTGAGGGTGGGGGAGGGGAGAGTGAGGGTGGGGGAGGGAGAGAGTGAGGGAGGGGAGAGTGGATGAGGGAGAGTGAGGGAGGGAGAGTGGGGGAGGGGAGAATGGGATGGGGGAGGGGAGAGTGAGGGAGGGAGAGTGGGGAGGGGAGAATGGGATGGGGGAGGGGGAGAGTGAGGGAGGGGAGAGTGGGGGAGGGGAGAGTGGATGAGGGGAGAGTGGGGGAGGGGAGAGTGAGGGAGGAGAGTGAGTGAGGAGGGAGAGTGGGGGAGGGGAGAGTAAGGGAGGGGAGAATGGGGTGGGGGAGGGGAGAGTGAGGGAGGGGAGAGTGAGGGGAGGGGAGAATGGGGTGGGGGAGTGGAGAGTGAGGGAGGGGAGAGTGGGGGAGGGGAGAGTGAGGGAGGGGAGAGTGAGGGAGGGAGAGTGGGGAGGGGAGAATGGGGTGGGGGAGGGGAGAGTGGATGAGGGGAGAGTGAGGAGGCGAGTGGGGGAGGGAGAATGGGGTGGGGGAGGGGAGAGTGGATGAGGGGAGAGTGGGGGAGGGGAGAGTGAGGGAGGGAGAGTGAGTGAGGAGGGAGAGTGGGGGAGGGGAGAGTGAGGGAGGGAGAATGGGGTGGGGGAGGGAGAGTGAGGGAGGAATGGGGTGGGAGGGGAGAGTGAGGAGGGGAGAGTGGGGAGGGGAGAGTGAGGGAGGGAGAATGGGGTGGGGAGTGAGAGTGAGGGAGGGGAGAGTGGGGGAGGGGAGAGTGGATGAGGGGAGAGTGAGGGAGGGGAGAGTGAGTGAGGGAGGGAGAGTGGGGAGGGGAGAATGGGGTGGGGGAGGGGAGAGTGGGGGAGGGGAGAGTGAGTGAGGGAGGGAGAGTGGGGTGGAGGAGGGGAGAGTGAGGAGGGGAGAGTGGGGAGGGGAGAATGGGGTGGGGAGGGGAGAGTGGGGAGGGGAGAATGGGGTGGGGAGGGGAGAGTGAGGAGGGAGAATGGGGTGGGGGAGGGGAGAGTGAGGGAGGGGAGGCCGAGGGTGGTGAGTCCGAGGGATGGGCAACCAAAAGGGAAGAGTTCGAGGAGGGGAGACCAAGGGAAGGGGGGCCGAGGGAGGGGAGTCTGAGGGGAGAGGGACTGAGGAAGGGCAGAGTGGGATGGGAGAGGGAGGGAGGAGAAATTGAGGGGGAAAGAAGGAAGGGAATCTGAGGGGAGAGGGAGCGAGTGAGGGGAATCGGAGGGTGGGGAGGCAGTGGGAGTGACAATGAACCGGCCCAGCTGCAGATTCTGCACCTCCCACCCACCCCCACCCCCCCCAACCACACCTTCCCCCCCCAACCGCAACCTTCCCCTCCCAACCGCACCGTCCCCCCGCCAACCGCACCGTCCCCCCCCCCAACCGCACCGTTCCCCCCCCCAACCGCACCGTCCCCCCGCCAACCGCACCGTCCCCCCCCAACCGCACCGTTCCCCCCCCAACCACCCCTCCCCCCCCAACCGCACCGCCCCTCCCACCCCAACCACTCC
Source organism: Isurus oxyrinchus (assembly GCA_026770705.1). Lineage (NCBI taxonomy): Eukaryota > Metazoa > Chordata > Chondrichthyes > Lamniformes > Lamnidae > Isurus > Isurus oxyrinchus. The sequence goes on along the minus strand of JANJGN010000715.1, from coordinate 305,507 downwards.
CCCCACCCCCATCCGCACCGTCCCCCCCAACCTCACCTCCCGCCCCCCCCAACCGCACCATCCCCCCCCAACCGCCCCTCCCCCCCCCAACCGCCCCTCCCCCCCCAACCGCACCGCCCCTCCCACCCCAACCGCCCCTCCCCCCCCAACCGCATCGCTCCTCCCACCCCAACCGTTCCCCCCACCCCCATCCGCACCGTCCCCCCCCAACCTCACCTCCCGCCCCCCCCAACCGCACCATCCCCCCCCAACCACACCGCCCCTCCCACCCCAACCGCTCCCCCCACCCCCATCCGCACCGTCCCCCCCAACCTCACCTCCCGCCCCCCCCCAACCGCACCATCCCCCCCCCAACCGCCCCTCCCCCCCAACCGCACCGCCCCTCCCACCCCAACCGCTCCCCCCACCCCCATCCGCACCGTCCCCCCCAACCTCACCTCCCGCCCTCCCCAACCGCACCGTTCCCCCCAACCGCACCACCCGCCCCCCCCCCCCCCCAACCGCACCATCCCCCCCAACCGCCCCCCACCCCAGCCGATGGACAATCGCTCCAGATTTCAGCAACATCGATTCCTGCCCCGGCCGAAAAGTGGGTTCCCACATCCCAAATCACCCAAGTGGAGTAAGTCCCACCTTTCACATTGAGCAGCTGGGAACCCCCCCATGTGAAGGTAGTGGGGAGGGGGCAGGCGTTAGCTGGGATCCCCCCATGTGAAGATAGCGGGGAGGGGGCTGGGGGCAGGCGCTAGCTGGGATCCCCCCATGTGAAGGTAGCGGGGAAGGGGCAGGGGACACAGGGCAGGCCCTAACTGGGATCCCCCCATGTGAAGGTAGTGGGGAGGGGGCACAGGGCAGGCGCTAGCTGGGATCCCCCATGTGAAGGTAGTGGGGAGGGGGCAGGGGGCACAGGGCAGGCGCTAACTGGGATCCCCCCATGTGAAGGTAGTGGGGAGGGGGCAGGGGGCACAGGGCAGGCGCTTGCTGGGATCCCCCCATGTGAAGGTAGCGGGGAGGGGGCAGGCGTTAGCTGGGATCCCCCCATGTGAAGGTAGCGGGGAGGGGGCAGGGGGCACAGGGCAGGCGCTAGCTGGGATCCCCCCATGTGAAGGTAGTGGGGAGGGGGCAGGCGCTAGCTGGGATCCCCCCATGTGAAGGTAGTGGGGAGGGGGCAGGGGGGCAGGCGCTAACTGGGATCCCCCCATGTGAAGGTAGTGGGGAGGGGGCAGGGGGCAGGTGCTAACTGGGAACCCCCCATGTGAAGGTAGTGGGGAGGGGGCAGGCGCTAGCTGGGATCCCCCCATGTGAAGGTAGCGGGGAGGGGGGCAGGGGGCAGGCGCTAACTGGGATCCCCCCATGTGAAGGTAGCGGGGAGGGGGCAGGCACTAACTGGGATCCCCCCATGTGAAGGTAGCGGGGAAGGGGCAGGGGGCAGGCGCTAGCTGGGATCCCCCCATGTGAAGGTAGCGGGGAAGGGGCAGGGGGCAGGCGCTAACTGGGATCCCCCCATGTGAAGATAGCGGGGAAGGGGCAGGGGGCAGGCGCTAACTGGGATCCCCCCATGTGAAGGTAGTGGGGAAGGGGCAGGGGGCACAGGGCAGGCGCTAGCTGGGATCCCCCCATGTGAAGATAGCGGGGAGGGGGCAGGCGCTAGCTGGGATCTTATTGAAACATATGAGATGCTGAGGGGCTTGACGGGCTGGGTGTTGAGGGGACGTTTTCCCCCTTGTGGGGTAGAGGCGAGAACGTGGAGACGCGGCTTAAAAATAAGTCAGAGGTGAGGAATTTTTGAAAGGTATAAAATCTGACAGGGATGGAGAGAGTGGACGCAGGGATGGAGAGACTGGACGCAGGGATGGAGAGACTGGATGCAGGGATGGAGAGACTGGACGCAGGGATGGAGAGACTGGACGCAGGGACGGACAGACTGGATGCAGGGATAGACAGACTGGACGCAGGGATGGACAGACTGGATGCAGGGCTGGACAGACTGGACGCAGGGATGGACAGACTGGACATAGGGATGGACAGACTGGACGCAGGGACGGACAGACTGGACGCAGGGATGGACAGACTGGATGCAGCGATGGACAGACTGGACGCAGGAATGGCCAGACTGGACACAGGGCTGGACAGACTGGACGCAGGGATGGACAGACGATGCAGGGATGGAGAGACTGGACGCAGGGCTGGACAGACTGGACGCAGCGATGGAGAGACTGGACGCAGGGCTGGACAGACGACGCAGGGATGGAGAGACTGGACGCAGGGCTGGACAGACTGGACGCAGGGCTGGACAGATGACGCAGGGATGGAGAGACTGGATGCAGGGCTGGACAGACTGGATGCAGGGATGGACAGACTGGACGCAGGGATGGACAGACTGGACGCAAGGATGGACAGACTGGACGCAGGGAGGATGTTTCCTCTGGCTGGGGGGGTCTAGAACAAGGGGTCACAGTCTGAGGATACGGGGTAGACCATTTAGGACTGAGATGAGGAGAAACTTCTTCACTCAGAGGGTGGTGAACCTGTGGAATTCTCTACCACAGAGGCTGTGGAGGCCAAGGCACTAAATATATATTTAAGAAAGATATAGATAGGTTTCTGGACTCTAACAGTGTTAAGGGGACGGGGAGAGAGCGGGAGTACGGCGTTGCGATAGAGGATCAGCCACGATCATATTGAATGGCGGAGCAGGCTCGAATGGCCGGATGACCTCCTCCTGCTCCTATTTTCCGTGTTTTTCTCTGAGGGTCATGGGTCTGTGCAACTCTCTTCCCCAGCGAACGGTGGAAGCTGGGCCACTGAATATTTTTAAGGCATTTTGAAGGGATTCTAGATTGACGAGGGACTCAAAGGGTATTGGGGGGGGACGTGGAGCTAAGGCCACAGTCGGACCAGCAGGTTCGAGAGGCCGACTGTCCTACTCCTGCTCCTGTGTCTTAAACATCAGTCCATTCACAGACTGTAGCAGATCCACGTGGCTTGCCCACCCTCCTCCCCAGTTGTCCATTCAAGTGAGCACGTTGGTGGGGCTGGGTTAACAAGGGTGATGTGTCACTTTGTCCAGTCACACCTGTGCCTCCTAACCCTTTGCAGATTAATGTTGGCAGGACAGCGAGCGTCAGGACAACCCAAGATTAACGGAGAGAGCTGGGAGCAGGCAGAGGGCAGGCACAAGACTGAGAGTATGCACACCCATACCAGCAACACACCCAGGGGACTCAGGTGGGGGGGTGGGGGGGATGTACAAGAATATTGCCAGCTCTTTGGTCACCAGGGGTGTACGCTATACTGGGAAAGAGAGAGCTGCCTTCCAGTCACAATCTTCAGCATCTCAGAACGTCCAAAAGGACTTCATAAACCATTGCAGTAACTTTGAAGTCTGGACACTGCTATAATATAGGAAACAAGGCAGCCAATTCCCACAGCATAAACTCCACAAAAAAGCATTGTGATAATGAAAAACAGAAACAGAAATACCTGGAAAAACTCAGCAGGTCTGGCAGCATCGGCGGAGAAGAGCAAAGTTGTCGTTTCGAGTCCTCATGACCCTTCAACAGAACTAGGTAAAAATAGCAAAGGGGCAAAATATAAGCTGGTTTGGGGGGAGGGGCGGTGTTGTTGGGACAAGCAAGCAGTGATAGGAGGAGATAACCAAAAGATGTCACAGACAAAAGAACAAAGAGGTGTTGAAGGTGGTGAAATTATCTAAAAGAATGTGCTAATTAAGAGTGGAGAGCAGGACAAGCAATGTAGCTCTAGTGGGGGTGGGGTGGAATACATTTAAAAATAATGGAAATAGGTGGGAAAAGAAAAATCTATAAACATTTTTGGAAAAAACAAAAAGGAGGGGGAAGAAACGGAAAGGGGGTGGGGATGGAGGAGAGAGTTCAAGATCTAAAATTGTTGAACTCAGTATTCAGTCCGGAAGGCTGTAAGGTGCCTAGTCGGAAGATGAGGTGTTGTTCCTCCAGTTTGCGTTGAGCTTCACTGGAACAATGCAGCAAGTCAAGGACAGACATGTGGGCATGAGAGCAGGGTGGAGTGTTAAAATGGCAAGCGACAGGGAGGTCCGGGTTATGCTTGCAGACAGACCGAAGGTGTTCCGCAAAGCGGTCACCCAGTCTGCTTCTGGTCTCTCCAATGTAGAGGAAACTGCATTGGGAGCAGCGAATGATGGAGACTAAATTGAGGGAAGTGTAAGTGAAATGCTGCTTCACCTGAAAGGAATGTTTGGGCCCTTGGACGGTGAGGAGAGAGGAAGTGAAGGGGCAGGTGTTGCACCTTCTGCAGTTGCATGGGAAGGTGCCGTAGGTGGGGGTTGAGGAGTAGGGGGTGATGGAGGAGTGGACCAGGGTATCACGGAGGGAATGATCCCTGCAGAATGCCGCCGGGGCAGGGGGTGGGTGAAGGGAAGATGTGTTTGGTGGTGGCATCATGCTGGAGTTGGCAGAAATGGCGCAGGATGATCCTTTGAATACGGAGGCTGGTGGGGTGATAAGTGAGGACAAGGGGGACCCTATCATGGTTCTGGGAGGGAGGAGAAGGCATAAGGGCGGATGCGCGGGAAATGGGCTGGATACAGTTTTGGGCCCTGTCAACCACCATGGGTGGAAAAGCTCGGTTAAGGAAGAAGGAAGACATGTCAGAGGAACTGTTTTTGAAGGTAGCATCATCAGAACAGATGCGACGGAGGCGAAGGAACTGAGAGAATGGGATGGAGTCCTTACAGGAAGCGGGGTGTGAGGAGCTGTAGTCGAGGTAGCTGTGGGAGTCGGTGGGTTTGTAATGGATATTGGTGGACAGACTATCACCAGAGATTGAGACAGAGAGGTCAAGGAAGGGAAGGGAAGTGTCAGAGATGGATCACGTGAAAATGATGGAGGGGTGGAGATTGGAAGCAAAATTAATAAATTTTTCCAGGTCCCGACGAGAGCATGAAGCAGCACCGAAGTAATCATCGATGTACCGGAGAAAAAGTTGTGGGAGGGGGCCGGAGTAGGACTGGAACAAGGAATGTTCCACATACCCCGTAAAGAGACAGGCATAGCTGGGGCCTATGCGGGTACCCATAGCCACACCTTTTATTTGGAGGAAGTGAGAGGCGTTGAAGGAGAAATTGTTCAGTGTGAGAACAAGTTCAGCCAGACGGAGGAGAGTAGTGGTGGATGGGGATTGTTCAGGCCTCTGTTCGAGGAAGAAGCAGAAAGCCCTCAGACCATCCTGGTGGGGGATGGAGGTGTAGAGGGACTGGAGTCCGTGGTGAACAGGTTCAGCCAGACGGAGGAGAGTAGTGGTGGATGGGGATTGTTCGGGCCTCTGTTCGAGGAAGAAGCAGAAAGCCCTCAGACCATCCTGGTGGGGGATGGAGGTGTAGAGGGACTGGAGTCCGTGGTGAACAGGTTCAGCCAGACGGAGGAGAGTAGTGGTGGATGGGGATTGTTCGGGCCTCTGTTCGAGGAAGAAGCAGAAAGCCCTCAGACCATCCTGGTGGGGGATGGAGGTGTAGAGGGACGTCCATGGTGAAGAGGAAGCGGTTGGGGCCAGGGAACTGGAAATTGTTGATGTGACGTAAGGTGTCAGAGGAATCACGGATGTAGGTGGGAAGTGACTGGACAAGGGGAGAGAGAAGGGAGTCAAGATAACGAGAAATGAGTTCCGTGGGGCAGGAACAGGCTAACACGATCGGTCTGCCGGGACAGTTCTGTTTGTGGATTATGGGTAGGAGGTAGAAGCGGGCCGTCCGAGGTTGGGCGACTATCAGGTTGGAAGCTGTGGAAGGAAGATCTCCAGAGAAGATGAAGTCAGTAACAGTCCTGGAAACAATGGCTTGATGTTCAGTGGTGGGGTCATGGTCCAGGGAGAGGTAGGAGGAAGTGTCTGCAAATTGACGCTCAGCCTCTGCGAGGTTAGGGTTAGTTGTGATAATGACCCAGATTTAATCGTGTTGATTGAGAGAGAAACAATGGCCCGGATGCCACAGAGAATTTGCCTGCTTCTCCCAATAATGCCTTGGGAACTACTTCATCCATCTGAGCACTCGCTGGACACTTCATTTTAAGTACACCTCCGACAGTGCAGCACTCCCTCAGTACTGGCACCAGAAGAATATCAGCCTGGATTATGGAGCTCAAATCCTAGAGTATATACATTTCCCTCCGACAGTGCAGCACTCCCTCAGTACTGGCACTTGGGGGGAGTGTCGGCCTGGATTATGGAGCTCAAATCCTAGATTATATACATTTCCCTCCGACAGTGCAGCATTCCCTCAGTACTGGCACCGGGGGGAGTGTCGGCCTGGATTATGGAGCTGAAATCCTAGAGTATATACATTTCCCTCCAACAGTGCAGCACTCCCTTAGCACTGGCACCAGGAGAATATCAGCCTGGATTATGGAGCTGAAATCCTAGAGTATATACATCTCCCTCCGACAGTGCAGCACTGCCTCAGTACTGGCACCGGGGGGAGTGTCGGCCTGGATTATGGAGCTGAAATCCTAGAATATATACATCTCCCTCCGACAGTGCAGCACTCCCTCAGTACTGGCACCGGGGGGTGTCGGCCTGGATTATGGAGATTAGTCACTGATGTGGGATTGTCGTGAATCCACAAACTCTGACTCAGAGACAAGTAGGTGCTTCCCTCTGAGCCACTGCTGATGCATGATTCCCCTATCTGTCTGGCCGGGTGGGACCGACAACTGTTGCTGTAGAGGGAAGGTGTTGAATGATGATGTCCTGTATCTGAACAGTGCATTGATCCATTGTAAAGCTTCCACATCACAGAAATGCAGAGTGGGCTACTGACCGAGGTGGAGTCAGGGGCCAAGTGGCAGAATGGGTTATAAACTGACTCCAAAACAGAAAGTATGGTGTTAAAGCTAGTTCCTCAGGTGTGTAGTGGGATTTCACAGGGATCAGTGTTGGGACTGCTATTAGCAACACAGGAACAGGAGTAGGCCATTCAGCCCATCGCGCCTGCTCTGCCTTTCAATACAATCATGGCTGATCGAACACTTCAATACCTTTTACCCACACTGCCCCCATAACCCTTTACATTATGGTTAATCAGAAATCGATCAATCTCTATCTGAGACATACTCAATGACTGAGCTTCCATGGCCCTCTGGAGTAGAGAATTCCAAAGATTCACAGCCCTCTGAGTAAAGAAATTTCTCCCCATCTCAGTCCTAAGTGGCTTCCCCCTTATTTTGAAATTGTGTCCCCTGGTTCTAGACTCCCCAACAAGGGGAAACATCTTACCTGCATCTACCCTGTCTATTCCTTTAAGTATTTTATAGGCTTCAATGAGATCACCTCTCATTGTTTGAAACTCTAGAGAATGCAGGCCCAGTTTCCCCAATCCCTCTTCATAAGACAGTCCCGCCATCCCAGGAACAAGTCTGGTGAACCATCACTGCACTTCCTCAATGGCAGTAATATCCTTTCTGAGGTAAGGGAACCAAAACTGCTCACAGTACACCAGGTGTGGTCTAACCAAGCTTCTATGCAATTGAAGCAAGACTTCACTACTCCTGTACTCAAATCCTCTTGTGTTCCATTCCATTAGTCTTCCTAATTCCCTGCTGCACCTGCATGTTAGCTTTCAGTGACTTATGGACAAGGGACACCCAGGTTCCTTTATACAATTACACTTTCTAATCTCCTACCAAAGTGGATAACCTCACATTTTTCCGCATTATATTCCATCTGCCATGTTCTTGCCCACTCACTAAATCAGTCCATATCCTCCTGTAGCCACTTTACATCTTCCTCACAACACACATTCCCGCCTAGCTTTGTATCATCTGTGAACTTGGAAATATTACATTTGGTCCCAACATCCAAATCATTGATACATATTGTGAACAGCTGGGGCCCAAGCACTGATCCTTGCGGTATCCCACTAGTCACTGCCTGCCAATGAGAATGACCCGTTTATTCCTACTCTCTTGTTTTCTGCCTCTTAGCCAATCCTTAATCCAGGCCAGTACATTGCCACCTATCCCGTGTGCTTTTAGTTTGCTAAATCAACCTCCTGTGGGGGACTTTATCAAAAGCCTTCTGAAAATCCAAGTATACTCCGACCATCAACTCTCATTTATCAATTTTGTGAGTAACATCCTCAAAAAACTCCAAGATGGTCAAACATGATTTCTCATTCGCAAATCCATGTTGACTGCCCAGTCAGATCATGATTATTGTTCCCTATTTACCTTAATGATTTGGACCCAGGGATTGGAACTGCAATTCCTAAATGTGTGCGGGGATGTCGCCAATACAGAGGAAGAGAGTGATAAAACACAGGAAGATATTAATAAACGTGCAAAAGAACTAGCTTAAATGGCCAACCCCTCATCCTGAGATGAGAACCTCTAGTGCTAGGCTCTCCATCCAAGGGATGGGAGACAGCCCCTCAGCATTGACGCTTTCGGGCTTGAGCACATAAAAACAACCCAAGGCTGACACCCCAGTGCAGTACTGAGGGAGCGCTGTTAGAGGTGCTATCTTTTGGATGAGACATTAAAAACTGCAAGGTCCCATTTGCCTGTTCAGATAGATGTGAAAGGTCCCATGGAACTATTTTGAAGAAAAGCAGGAGAGTTATCCACAGTGTCCTGGCTGCTATCTATCCCTCATCAACATCACTGAACAGATTATCTGGTCATGAGCACAGTTGCAAATGTTGGCGGATTATGGATGTTAGTCTATGATGCTGACCTTAGCAGAACCCTTAAGAACTTGATATCACCTCTCATTATTCTAAACTCCCAGGAATATCATCTCATTTTACTAATCTCTCCTCATAGGACAGGACCCACATCTCAGGAATCAGTCTATTGAACCCTCGCTGCACTCCCTCTAAGGTAAGTGTTTCCTTTGTTAGGAAACAGAGATAGTTTAAGTATATTGGTATTTCTGAGTGTTAGGAATGAGCTTAGATTTAATGTTTAAGTTTGATTTGTTTTTCTGTATCTGAGTGTTAAGAAAAGGTCAAGTTGAGTTTTAGTTTCATTTTAAAAGGTGCCTGCATTTCTAATGAGAGTTTAAGACTTTGGAGCAGTTAAGCAAACACAAGAGTAGAAAAACTGAGTTGTTGCCTAGCAACATGGGTCCAGAGAGGCAGGTCCCTCCAACAGACACACATACACAAGAAACTAGAAACAGTGGTTTTTGAGTTCAATTTTGATGACAGCTGCCAGCCCCAAGCTAAAGAAGAAATCCCCTAAGAATCCAGGGGGATGGAACAGGAGAAAGTCCCAAGCAGACCTTCTAGTCAAAGGAAAGCCAGGAACCTGGAAAAGGTCCTGTTAAGTGAAGCTAAGAGAGAGAGGCAGAGAAAGGCTCCAAGCTTCAAGCTGCAGGAAGCAGAGTCAAAGCGAGATAAAGGCTTGTGAGAAGTCAGAAGGTCCAAAGAGGCAACTGAATGTTTGTAACTCTTTGCTATGGGCATGTGAAGCAGTGGTGTATTGTTGACAGCTGAGTCAGTGAGAGAGAGTGCGTGGAAGAAAGCTTGAATGCACATGGTGAGCAAGGGGAGAGGAAAATCGGAAGGAGAGTTTGAAACCCTGGAGGCGAACCCTTGCGAAATGTATTTGAGAGAGAGCATCAGTTTGGGAACAGATTCCAAGACGAGTTCTTAGAAAGTGGAGATTGGAAACCCTCATGTGAAAGATGGAGTGCAGTGAGACTGGGTGGCTCATGGTGTAACAAACGTCTGGGGGGAGTTGAGGAGAGGTCCACAGCATCTGTCTGGGGTGGCATCTGTCACTTGGGTTCAGTGTGCAGTGTATCTGACCACAGGTCACCGATTGGTTTACATGGACTGTACTTACTGTGAACATTAGCTTTGTAACTTGTGTTATCCTTACAAATCTGTATGTATCTGTAACGGTATTGTTGTGGGTGAAGGAGTATTGTAGTATAGTTCATCTTTTCTTATTTAATAAATATTTTGTGCTTTTGTTAAAAGTTCATTAGCTGACTGGTGACTCTGTTCAGTAGCCCCTCTCCACGAACAGATAAAAGTTAGGATCTACTGAGCTGGGTTTCACCCTGAGATCAGATCTTGTCCAGTAGTAACTTCAGCTGGGGATCATAGCACCTTCCTTAGGTAAGATCGAAACTGATCACAACGCTCCAGGTGTGGTCTAACCAGGGCTTTGCATAGCTGACTTCAACCGCAACACGATTGCAAAATAGTGTGGATACAGCACATTAAACAACAAAAGTGTTGGAGGTGCCAGGCCAAAGGGAGTGGTAAAGGGGGACAAGAAACAAAAAAGATGGGTGTGTCCAGAAGAGGTGTGAATGGCAGGATGGTGGACCATCTGAAGGCAAAATATTCAAGCATGCGGAGAATAAGAAACAAAATGGTGAGGCTGGGGGCAGAGATTACGCTCTGAAATTGATTAACTCAATGTGGAGTCCAGGAGGCTGTAAAGTGCCTTGCCGGAAGATGAGGTGCTGTTCCTCGAGCTTGGTGAAAAAGGCATATGGGACGCTGGCCTTTATCAATTGAGGCATAGATTACAAAAGTAGGGAGGTCATGTTGGAGTTGTATAGACCCTTGGTGAGGCCACAGCTGGAGTACTGTGTGCAGTTCTGGTCACCACATTATAGGAAGGATCTGATTGCACTGGAGGGGGTGCAGAGGAGATTCACCAGGGTGTTGCCTGGGATGAAACATTTAAGTTATGAAGAGAGGTTGGATAGACTTGGGTTGTTTTGGTTGGAGCAGAGAAGACTGAGGGGCGACCTGATCGAGGTGTACAAGATTATGAGGGGCATGGACAGGGTGGATAGGGAGCAGCTATTCCCTTTAGTTGGAGGGTCAGTCACGAGGAGACACAAGTTCAAGGTGAGGGGGGCCGGAGGTTTAGGGGGGATGTGAGGAAAAGCTTTTTTACCCAGAGGGTGGTGAGGGTCTGGAATGCGCTGCCTGGGAGGGTGGTGGAGGCGGGTTAGCCTCACATCCTTTAAAAAGCACCTGGATGAGAACTTGGCACCTCATAACATTCAAGGCTATGGACCGAGTGCTGGTCAATGGGATTAGGGAGGTAGGTCAGGTGCTTCTCACGGGTCGGTACAGACTTGATGGGCCAAAGGGCCTCTTCTGCACTCTGTGATTCTGTGACTGCATTGTGAGCGGCAAATAGAATAGACTAGATTGAAAGAAGTACAGGGAAACCACTGTTTCACCCAGAAGGAGTGTCTGGGGCCTTGGGCCGAGGGAGAGAGGGGGTAAAAAGGGCAGAAGCTCCATTTTCTGCATTTGCAAGGAGCAGAGCCATTGGAAGGGGTAAGGGGTGTTGGTGACGACTGAGGAGTGGACCAGGAGGTCGCAGGGGGAACGGGTCCCTTCTCAGTGTTCAGTGGGGAGGATAGGGGAAGATGTGTTTGGTGGTGGAATCACACTGGAGGCAGCAGAGGATCATCCATTGAATAAGGTAGGGCGGAGGACAAGGGAAATCCCATCGGGGCTCTGGGAGGGGAAGGGATGGGAGCAGAGGGGCAGGATTTCTACTTCCTAGTCCTCAGGGTCAGTATCCCAGCAGCCTTTTCAATTATTTTCTGTACCGGTTCACGACATTATAATGGTCTCTGTATCTGGACCTCCCAGTCTCTGGGGGAGGCATAGTGATATTGTCGCTGGTTTACCCTGCGTAATGCTCCAGGTTCAAATCCCGCCACGGCAGACGGTGAAATTTGAATTCAATAAAAAATCTGGAATTTGAAGAAGAATCTAATAATGACCACTGTTGAAAATATCCATCCAGCTCCCGAACGTCCTTTAAGGAGGGAAACCTGCCATTCTTACCCACTTTGGCCTACATATGATTCCAGACCCACAGCAACGTGGTTGACTCTGAAACGACCTAGCAACCCATTTAAAAATTCAATATCACTCCTGTGAAACACCTTGGGACATTTTTTAAAATATTTGTTCACTGGATGTGTGTCATTGGCTGGGCCCAGTATTTGCTGCCCATCCCTACTTGCCCCTTGAGAAGGTGGTGGTGAGCTGCCTTCTCAAACCGCTGCAGTCCCTGTGGTGTAGGTACACCCACGGCGCCGTTAGGGAGGGAGTTCCAGGATTTTGTCTGTGTGGTGTAGGTACACCCACGACGCTGTTAGGGAGAGAGTTCCAGGATTTTGTCTGTGTGGTGTAGGTACACCCACGGCGCTGTTATGGAGGGAGTTTCAGGATTTTGTCCCTGTGGTGTAGGTACACCCACGGCGCTGTTAGGGAGGGAGTTCCAGGATTTTGTCCGTGTGGTGTAGGTACACCCACGGCGCTGTTAGGGAGGGAGTTCCAGGATTTTGTCCCTGTGGTGTAGGTACACCCACGGCGCTGTTAGGGTGGGAGTTCCAGGATTTTGACCGTGTGGTGTAGGTACACCCACGGTGCTGTTAGGGAGGGAGTTCCAGGATTTTGTCCGTGTGGCGTAGGTACACCCACGGCGCTGTTAGGGAGGGAGTTCCAGGATTTTGTCCGTGTGGTGTAGGTACACCCATGGTGCTGTTAGTGAGGGTGTTCCAGGATTTTGTCCGTGTGGTGTAGGTACACCCATGGTGCTGTTAGTGAGGGTGTTCCAGGATTTTGTCCGTGTGGTGTAGGTACACCCACGGCACTGTTAGGGAGGGAGTTCCAGGATTTTGTCCGTGTGGTGTAGGTACACCCACGGCGCTGTTAGGGAGGGAGTTCCAGGATTTTGTCCGTGTGGTGTAGGTACACCCACGGCGCTGTTAGGGAGGGAGTTCCAGGATTTTGTCCGTGTGGTGTAGGTACACCCACGGCGCTGTTGGGGAGGGAGTTCCAGGATTTGACCCAGCAACAGTGAGGAACGGCCGATATATTTCCAAGTCAGGATGGTGAGTGGCTTGGAGGGGAACTTCCTGATGGTGGTGTTCCCATGTGTCTGCTGCCCTTGTCCTTCTAGATGGTAGTGGTCGTTGGTTTGGAAGGTGCTGTCGAAGGAGCCTTGGTGAGTTGCTGCAGTGCATCTTGTAGATGGTACACACACTGCTGCTACTGTGCGTCGGTGGTGGAGAGAGTGAATGTTTGTGGATGGGGGGCTGACCAAGCGGGGCTGCTTTGTCCTGGACGGTGTCGAGCTTCTTGAGTGTTGTGGGAGCTGCACTCATCCAGGCAAGTGGGGAGTATTCCATCACACTCCTGACTTGTGCCTTGTAGATGGTGGACAGGCTTTGGGGAGTCAGGAGGTGGGTGACTCTCCGCAGGATTCCCAGCCTCTGACCTGCTCTTGTAGCCACAGTATTTATATGGCTGGTCCCAGTTCAGTGTCTGGTCAATGGTAACCCCCAGGATGTTCATAGGGGGAGATTCAGTGAGGGTAATGCCATTGAACATCAAGGGGTGATAGTTAGATTATGTTCAAGGTGCTATATAAATAGAAATGGTTGTAGAAGAATAACCATGATCTTTTGATTGGCGGAGCAGCCTTGAGCAGCCGTAAGCCCTCCTCCTGCTGATATTTCTGATGTTGTTAACAGAAGTTACAAAAACCAGGAAAGGTTGAACGGGCTGGGTTGCTTTTCTCTGGGAAATGTAAAGTGTCTCTGTGGGGTGACCTGATAGAGATCTTTAAGATTATGAAAGGGGTTTCAATAGGGACACCTTAGAGACGATGTGGATGAGGCCAGTACTAGGGGGGCCCATCGATATAAAGCTGTTCTTGCTGACTGGAGGTGTTTTCTCCAATTATGAATAACAGCCGGAACCAAACGAGGTGCAGTTTTCTTTATTTGTATTAACTGCTGATTGAGCAACAAACATTCACATAAGATTACTACAGTACATTCAGCGCATCGCACATTTACTGAACAGAGATACACAACCGACACTAAATTGACTTCATTCATCACCTAACCCTCGTGGGTTAGCAGCAAAACTATTTCTTCACCTAATCAATCCGTGAGCAATTTCACGGGAGGTCTACCGGTTAAGGTTAAAAAAAAACACACCACCAGAGAATTGGTATGTTTCCCCAATTTCCACAGACCTGAAAGATCCACCATTCTAACTGCCTCCCAGATCCTAAACACAGGCTTTCGGTTACACGTTTGCCAGGGGTGAGTGACCCCATTAATCATCGAATGTCTCTCCGCCATTATCACAGCAACACATGGTAAAGGAGTGGGGGTCGCTGGATGTGGCAATGCCAGCATTACACCAGGAAGGAGTGACCACAGCAGCATGTGATACCAGGATGGGGAGGGGCTACGGGCAGTCCGGTGCCAAGAGTACAGGCCACAGAGGGAGCTCGGGCCCACGTTGTTCTGTGTGCTTGGGGCTCAACACAACTATGCACAAATTCTCAAACGCACACACTCCCACACAAATCCCCAAACATAATCCACTATATACACTCCCACACAAATCCCCAAACACAATCCAATACACACACTCCCACACAAATACCTGAACACAATCCACTATACACACACTCCCACACAAATCCCCAAACAAAATCCACTATACACACAAATCCCCAAACACAATCCACTATACACACTCCCACACAAATAACTGAACACAATCCACTACATACACACACACACAAATCCCGAAACAAAATCCACTATACACACTCCCACACAAATCCCCAAACACAATTCACTATACACACTCCCACACAAATCCCCAAACACAATCCACTATACACACTCCCACACAAATCCCCAAACAAAATCCACTATACACACACTCCCACACAAATCCCCAAACGCAATCCAATACACACACTCCCACACAAATCCCCAAACACAATCCAATACACACTCCACACAAATCCCCAAACGCAATCCAATACACACACTCCCACACAAATCCCCAAACACAATCCACTATACACACTCCCACACAAATCCCCAAACGCAATCCAATACACACTCCACACAAATCCCCAAACGCAATCCAATACACACACTCCCACACAAATCCCCAAACGCAATCCAATACACACACGCCTACACAAATCCCCAAACGCAATCCAATACACACACTCCCACACAAATCCCCAAACGCAATCCAATACACACACTCCTGCACAAATCCTCA
Organism: Isurus oxyrinchus; assembly: GCA_026770705.1. Lineage (NCBI taxonomy): Eukaryota > Metazoa > Chordata > Chondrichthyes > Lamniformes > Lamnidae > Isurus > Isurus oxyrinchus. The sequence continues at coordinate 290,419 of JANJGN010000715.1, read as the reverse complement.
AACACAATCCAATACACACTCTCACACAAATCCCCAAGCACAATCCAATACACACACTCCCACACAAATCCCCAAACACAATCCACAATACACACTCCCACACAAATACCCGAAAACAATCCAATACACACTCCCATACAAATACCCGAACACAATCCACAATACACACTCCCACACAAATACCAGAACACATTTCCACACACTCCCATACATACAAATACAAAAACACATTCCCACACACACACAGATATCAAAACAAATACACTCCCACACACACACACTTCAACACAAACACCCAAACACACTCCCACACACACACACAATCCAACACAAATAACTAAACACAATCCCAGACACACACACTGCAACACAAATACCCAAACACACTCCCACATACACACTTCAATACAAATATCAAAACACACTGCCATTCACACACATTTCAACACAAATACCCAAACACACACCCACACAAACACACACTTCAACAGAAACACCCAAACACACTCCCACACACACACACTTCAACACAAACAGCCAAACACATTCCCACATTCACACGCTTCAACACAAATACCCAAACACACTCCCACACACTTCAACACAAATACCCAAACACACTCTCACACACACACTTCAACCCAAGTACCCAAACACACTCCCACACATAGACACTGCAACACAAATACACAAACATACATCCATATACACACTTCAACACAAATACCCAAACACACTCCCACAGACACACACACTTCAACCCAAATAGCCAAACACACTCCCACACACACACATTCAACCCAAATACCCAAACACACTCCCACACACACACTCCAATACAAATACCCAAACATACTGGCACACATATACTTCAATACAAATACCCAAACACCCTCCCACACACACACACATCAACACAAATACCCAAATACACTCCCACACATGCACACTTCAACACAAATACCCAAACACAAATACCCAAACACACTCCCACATACAGACACTTCGACACAAATACCCAAACACACCCACACACACAGACTCCAACACAAATACCCAAACACACTCCCATACACACACAGTTCAACACAAATACCCAAAGACACTCCCACACACACACACAGTTCAACACAAACACCCAAACATACATACACACCCACACACACACACACACTCTTCAACACAAATACCCAAACACACTCCAACACAGAGTTCAACACAAATACCGAAACACACTCCCACACACACACTTCAACACAAATACCCAAACACACTCGCACATACACACTTCAACACAAATACCCAAACACACTCGCACATACACACTTCAACACAAATACCCAAACACACTCCCACACATCAACGCAAATACCCAAATACACTCCCACACGTGCACACTTCAACACAAATACCCAAACACAAATACCCAAACACACTCCCACATACAGACACTTCGACACATACCCAAACACACTCCCACACACACAGACTCCAACACAAATACCCAAACACACTCCCACACACACACTCACTTCAACATAAATACCCAAATACACTCCCCCACACACACACACACTTCAACACAAATACCCAAACACACTTCTACAAACACACTTCAACACAAATACCCAGACTCCCACACACACACACACTTCAACACAAACAACCAAACACACACCCACACACACTGCAACACACACTCCCACACACACACACACACTTCAACACAAATACCCAAACACACTCCCACACACACAAACTCACTTCAACATAAATACCCAAATACACTCCCACACACACAAACTCACTTCAACATAAATACCCAAATACACTCCCACACACACACTTCAACACAAATACCCAAACACACTCCCACATACACACACACACACACCAACACAAATACCCAAACACACTCCCACACACACACTTCAACACAAATACCCAATCACACTCCCACACACACTTCAACACAAATACCCAAACACACTCCCACACACACTTCAACACAAATACCCAAACACACTCCCACATACACACACACACACACACACACACACACACACACACAACACAAATACCCAAACACACTCCCACACACACACTTCAACACAAATACCCTAACACACTCCCACACACACACACTTCAACACAAATACCCAAACACACTCCCACACACACATTTCAACACAAATACCCAGACTCCCACACACACTTGTACACAAATACGCAAACACACTCCCCCCCACACACAATCCAACACAAATACCCAATCACACTCCCATACACACACAATTCAACAGAAATACCCAAAGACACTCCCACACAAACTTCAACACAAACACCCAAACATCCATACACACACACACACCCTTCAACACAAATACCCAAACACACTCCAACACAGAGTTCAACACAAATACCCAAACACACTCCCACACACACACTTCAACACAAATACCCAATCACACTCGCACATACACACTTCAACACAAATACCCAAACACACTCGCACATACACACTTCAACACAAATACCCAAACACACTCCCACACATCAACGCAAATACCCAAACACACTCCCACACACGCACACTTCAACACATATACCCAAACACACTCCCACACACACATACTCCAACACAAATACCCAAACACACTCCCACATACAGACAGTTCGACACAAATACCCAAACACACTCCCACACACACGGACTCCAACACAAATACCCAAACACACTCCCACAAACACACTTCAACACAAATACCCAGACTCCCACACACGCACACTTCAACACATATACCCAAACAAACTCCCACACACACATACTCCAACACAAATACCCAAACACACTCCCACATACAGACACTTCGACACAAATACCCAAACACACTTCCCACACACACACATTCCAACACAAATACCCAAACACACTCCCACAAACACACTTCAACACAAATACCCAGACTCCCACACACACACACTTCAACACAAACAACCAAACACACTCCCACACACAAACTGCAACACAAATACCCAAACACACTCCCACACACACACTTCAACACAAATACCCAAACACACTCCCACACACACACACTCACTTCAACACAAATACCCAAATACACTCTCCCACACACACACACTTCAACACAAATACCCAAACACACTCCCACACAAACATACATCAACACAAATACCCAAACATACTCCCACACACACTTCAACACAAATACCCTAACACACTCCCACACACAGACACTTCAACACAAATACACAAACACACTCCCACACACACACTTCAACACAAATACCCAAACACACACCCATACACACACACTCCAACACAAATACCCAAACACACTCCCACACACACACTTCAACACAAATACCCAAACACACTCCCACACACAGATAATTCAACACAAATACAAAACACACTCCCACACACACACTTCAGCACAAATACCCAAACACACTCCCACAAACACACTTCAAAACAAATACCCAAACACACTCCCACACACACACACTTCAACACAAATACCCAAACACACTTACACAAATACCTAAACAAACTCCCACACACACACACTTCAACACAAATAGCCAAACACACTCCCACACACACACACTTCAACACAAAAACCCAAACACACTCCCACACACACAGACTTCAACAAATACCCAAACATACTCCCACGCACACACTTCAACACAAATACCCAAACACACTCCCACAGACACACACACTTCAACACAAATACCCAAACACACACACACACACAGTTCAACACAAACACCGAAACACACTCCCACACACACACTGCAACACAAATACCCAAACTCAGTCCCACACACACTTCAACACAAATACCCAAATACACTCCCACACACATTCCAACACAAATACCCAAAAACACTCCCACACAAATACCTAAACTCCCACACACACACTTCAACTCAAATACCCAAACACACTCCCACACACACACACACACTTCAACACAAATACCCAAACACTCCCACACCCACACACACTTCAACACAAATTCCCAAACACACACACACACTTCAACACAAACACCCAAACACACTCCCACACAAACACACTAACTCAAATACCCAAACACACTCCCACATACACTTCAACACAAATACCCAAACACACTCCCACACACACACTCCAACACAAATAGCCAAACACACTCCCACAAACACACACACTTCAACACAAATACCCAAACACACTCCCACACACACACTTCAACACAATTACCCAAACACACTCCCACACACACACTTCAACACAAATACCCAAACACACTCCCACACACATACTTCAACACAAATACCCAAATACACTCCCACACACACATTCAACAAAAATACCCAAACATACTCCTACACACATACACTTCAACACAAATACCCACACACACTCTCCAACACAAATACCCAAACACACTCCCCCACACACACACTTCTTCACAAATACCCAAACACACTCCCACACACACACACTTCAACACAAATACCCAAACACACTCCCACACACACATACTTCAACACAAATACCCAAACACACTTCCAGACATACATTTCAACACAAATACCCAATTACACTCCCACACATACACTTCAACACAAATACCCAAACACACTCCCACACACACACACTTCAACACAAATACCCAAACACACTCCCACACACACATACTTCAACACAAATACCCAAACACACTTCCAGACATAAATTTCAACACAAATACCCAATTACACTCCCACACATACACTTCAACACAAATACCCAAACACACTCCCACACATACACTTCAACACAAATACCCAAACACACTCCCAAACATACACTTCAACACAAATACCCAAACACACTCCCACACATACGCTTCAACACAAATACTCAAACACACTCCCACACACACATACTTCAACACAAATACCCAAACACACTTCCAGACATACACTTCAACACAATACCCAAATACACTCCCACACATACACTTCAACACAAATACCTAAACACACTCCCACACACACACACACTTCTTCACAAATACCCAAACACACTCCCACACACACACACTTCAACACAAATACACAAACACACTCCCACACACACATACTTCAACACAAATACCCAAACACACTTCCAGACATACATTTCAACACAAATACCCAATTACACTCCCACACATACACTTCAACACAAATACCCAAACACACTCCCACACATACACTTCAACACAAATACCCAAACACACTCCCAAACATACACTTCAACACAAATACCCAAACACACTCCCACACATACGCTTCAACACAAATACTCAAACACACTCCCACACACACATACTTCAACACAAATACCCAAACACACTTCCAGACATACATTTCAACACAAATACCCAATTACACTCCCACACATACACTTCAACACAAATACCCAAATACACTCCCACACATACACTTCAACACAAATACCTAAACACACTCCCACACACACACACTTCAACACAAATACACAAACACACTCCCACACACACACACTTCAACACAAAAACCCAAACACACTCCCACACACATACTTCAACACAAATACCCAAACACACTCCCACACACACACTCTTCAACACAAATACCCAAACACACTCCCACACACACACTCTTCAACACAAATACCCAAACACACTCCCACACACACACTCTTCAACACAAATACCCAAACACACTCCCACAGACATACACTTCAACACAAATACCCAAACGCACTCCCACACACACACAAACTTCAACACAAATACCCAAACACACTCCCACACACACACACTTCAACACAAGTAACCAAACACACTCCCACACACACACACTTCAACACAAATACCCAAACACATTCCCACACACACTTCAACACAAATACCCAAACACACTCCCACACACACTTCAACACAAATACCTAAACACACTCCCTCACACACACTTCAACACAAATACCCAAACACACTCCCACACACACACGCTTCAACACAAATGCCCAAACACTCTCACACACACACACACTTCAACACAAATACACAAACACACTCCAACACACACACTTCAACACAAATATCCAAACACACTCCCACACACACACACATTTCAACACAAATACCCAAACACACTCCCACACACACTTTAACACAAATACCCAAACACACTCCCACACACATACACTTCAACACAAATACCCAAACACACTCCCACACACATACTTCAACACAAATATCCAAACACACTCCCACACACACTTCAACACAAACACCCAAACACACTCCCACACACACACACTTCAACACAAATACCCAAACACATTCCCACACACACTTCAACACAAATACCCAAACCACTCCCACACACATTTCAACATAAATACCTAAACACACCCCCTCACACACACTTCAACACAAATACCCAAACACACTCCCACACACACACACTTCAACACAAATACCCAAACACACTCCCACACACACACGCTTCAACACAAATGCCCAAACACTCTCCCACACACACTTCAACACAAATACCCAAACACACTCTCACACACATACACACACACTTCAACACAAATACCCAAACACACTCCCACACACACACACTTCAACACAAATAGCCAAACACACTCTCACACACACACACACTTCAACACAAATACCCAAACACACTCCAACACACACACTTCAACACAAATACCCAAACACACTCCCACACACACACACTTCAACAGAAATACCCAAACACACTCCCACACACACTTCAACACAAGTACCCAAACACACTCCCACATCACACACTTCAACACAAATACCCAAACACACTCCCCCACACACTTCAACACAAACACCCAAACACACTCCCACACACACACACTTCAACACAAATCCCAAACACACTCCCACACACACACACTTCAACACAAATACCCAAACACACTCCCACACACACTTCAACACAAATACCCAAACACACTCCCACACACACTTCAAAACAAATACCCAAACACACTCCCACACACACACACTTCAACACAAATACACAAACACACTCCCACACACACACACTTCATCACAAATACCCAAACACACTCCCACACACACTGCAACACAAATACCCAAACGCACTCCCACACACACTTCAACACAAATACCCAAACACACCCCCACACACACTTCAACACAAATACCCAAACACACTCCCACACACACACATTCAACTCAAATACCCAAACACACTCCCACACACACTTCAACACAAATACCCAAACACACTCCCACACACACTTCAACACAAATACCCAAACACACTCCCACACACACACACACACTTCAACACAAATACCCAAACACACTCCCATACACACTTCAACACAAATACACAAACACACTTCAACACAAATACCCAAACACACTCCCACACACACTTCAACACAAATACCCAAACACACTCCCACACACACTTCAATACAAATTCCCAAACACACACACACACTTCAACACAAATACCCAAACACACTCCCACACACACACACACTTCAACACAAATACCCAAACACACTCCCATACACACTTCAACACAAATACCCAAACACACTCCCACACACACATACACTTCAACACAAATACCCAAACACACTTCAACACAAATACACACACTCCCACACACACACTCTCACCCACACACATATACCCCCACACTATTCCTCCTAGTTGTAAAGTGCTAACCACTCCCTCCCCCCCCCCCACACAAACACAGATACCTCCAGCCACACCCACCCACCTGTGGCGTTATGGGGTTGTTGGTTTGGGGTGAAGGGGGGGTGTGGGTAATATGTGCATCAGCTAGACAGGTCAGCAAAGATGCAGCCTCCCTCCCTCTGTCCCTCTGACCTGAGCCTCTGGTGGATGGAGAGGGGGTAGAGGGGAAGTGTTTTACTCCCTCCCTCCCTCTCTCAGACCTGAGCCTCTGGTGGATGGAGAGGGGGTAGAGGGGAAGTGTTTTACTCCCTCCCTCCCTCAGACTCGAGCCCTCTGGTGGATGGAGAGGGGGTAGAGGGGAAGTGTTTTACTCCCTCCCTCCCTCTCTCAGACCTGAGCCTCTGGTGGATGGAGAGGGGGTAGAGGGGAAGTGTTTTACTCCCTCCCTCCCTCCCTCAGACCTGAGCCTCTGGTGGATGGAGAGGGGGTAGAGGGGAAGTGTTTTACTCCCTCCCTCCCTCCCTCAGACCTGAGCCTCTGGTGGATGGAGAGGGGGTAGAGGGGAAGTGTTTTACTCCCTCCCTCCCTCCCTCAGACTCGAGCCCTCTGGTGGATGGACAGCGAGGGCGAGAGTTTGGCCAGAGAGTTAATCCAGACCAGGCAGCGGAAAGGCCCGTCTGCATCCACATCCCCGGCCCCAGCCCCGTCCCGCTCAGCCGTTGCCTCCCCTTCCCCGCCGCACTGGTGCTGGGACAGCTCGGAGGAGTGGCCGAAGGTGTGGAGGCAGGCGGCGCACTGGAGGAGGTGGTCGGCGGGGAGCGGGCTGCAGGGGTGCCGGGACAGGCGGCCCAGGTCGCAGAAGCTCTTCAGGCAGAGGGAGCACTGGTAGAGGGACTGGGCCGGTGCCGCGGCCGGGGGTGGGAGTCGGCGGGCAGGCGGGGGAGCGGGGCCGGGGAGGGGCCCGGGCCTTGGCGCACCGGTGGTTGGCCAGGTGGCCCGACTGGTTGAAGGCCCGGCCGCAGGCCTGACACCGGAAGGGCTTCTCGCCGGTGTGGATGTGCCGGTGCCGCATGAGGGAGGAGGAGTAGGCAAAGCGTTTTTGGCACAGGTCGCAGCGGTACGGCTTGTCGCCCGTGTGCACCCGCCGGTGGTTCATCAGGTTGGAGGAAACAGCAAACGCCCGGCCACAGGTCTCGCACTTGAAGGGCCTCTCGCCCGTGTGGATGCGCCGGTGGCTGGCCAGATGTCCCGACTGGTTGAAGGCCCGGTCGCAGTGGCCGCATTTGAAGGGCTTCTCGCCGGTGTGCAGCCGGCGGTGGCTGGTCAGGGTGGAGGAGTTGCCAAAGTGCTTGTGGCAGATGTCGCACTCGAAGGGCCGCTCCCCGGTGTGCACCCTCCGGTGGCTGGCCAGGTAGGAGAGGTTGCTGAAGCTCTTGAAGCACACGCTGCACTGGAAGAGGAAACGGTCGGTGTGCAGCCGCTGGTGGATGAGGAGCTTGGAGGACTCGCGGAAGCCCTTGCCGCAGGCCTCGCACTGGAAGGGCCGCTCTCCGGTGTGGATGCGGCCGTGGATGGCGAATGAGGAGGAGTAGGCAAAGCGCTTGTGGCACACGTCGCACTCGAACGGCTTCTCACCCGTGTGCGAGCGCTGGTGCACGGACAGCCAGGAGGAGCTGGCGAAGCACTTGTTACAGACCAGGCAGCGGAAGGGTTTCTCGCCCGTGTGCACCCGCCGGTGCTTCAGCAGGCCCGAGGCGTGCGGGAAGGCCTTGTCGCACGCGTCGCACTGGAAGGGCTTCTCTCCGGGCATCCTGCGCCGCCGGCTGGCTCCCTCCCTCTGCTGCAGAACGTCCACTGCCTCCCCGGCAGCAACGCCGCCACCGTCGCCATCGTCCCCCGGCGCCGCGCCCTCCCCGGCTCTGCACTCGCCGCTTGCCGCCGTCTCCACATCTCCGTCTCCGAGCTGCTGCTCCTGCCCACGTTCCGCGGACGGCCACGGTGAAGGGAGCTTGGGGCCCCGGGCCTGCTCCGACAGACCAGCGTTTCCCTGCGGTGGGTTCATTCTGTGGGAGCGACAGCAAAACAACGAGTTCAACACCTGTCCTCACTCCCGGCTCGCTCCCGGAACCCGCCTGCCCCCACCCGGAATCCACCTGCCCCCGTCCTGTCTCCCACAACCTCACCTCAGGAGCCCCGGCTGACACCCCTCCGCTCAAGAGGAGATCATCGCTGTGCATTTAGACTTTCAAATGATGTTTGATACAAAATGCCGCAGAATAGATCAGCATAATGGAAGCTCCTGGGATTAAAGGGACAGTGTCATTGGGGATACAAAATGGACTGAGTGACAGAAAGCAGTGAGGAGCGGTGAATGATTCTTGTTCAGAATGGGGGAGGAAATAAACAGTGGGATTACCCAGGGTTCGATCAGAAGGTAAAAGCAAAATACTGTGGATGCTGGAAAAACAAATGAAAACAAAGTGCGGGAAGAACTCAGCAGGTCCGACAGTGTCTGTGCAGAGAGAAACAGGTTAAAGTGTTGAGCCCAACATGACTCTTCTTCAGAACTGAAGAGAGGTAGAAATGTGACGGGTTTCATGCCGTTGAGAAAGGGTGAGGTGAGGGGCAGGCAGAGAAGAGAGGAGGTCGGGGAGGTGGAATGACAAAGATGCCATGGAACACAAGACAACAGGAGTGGTAATGGTCATATTAAAGACCCAAAGCCTTGGTCCAGAGTAGATGTTAGTAGCAGAAAAAGAGTCAGCATTGTCTGAAAGTAAAACCATGAGAACAAGATACAGAGTGGCACTTGGGGGGAGGGGGAATTCAAAATGGAGGAGAGAGTTCCTGGTCTGAAGTTGTTGAACTCAATGTTAGGTCCAGAAGGCTGTAAAGTGCCTAATTGGAAGATGAGGTGCTGTTCCTCCGGCTTGCGCTGGTACTCAGGTCACTGTTCTTTTTCACATGTAAACAGCAAAAACTTCCATTTGTACATCTTGTCGGTCAAACTGCATCATGCTTTGTCTTGACAGTGAGGTAGAGAGGCAGCGCAGGAGGAAAGCAGAGGAAGCAAATCCTGCACTCTGGATCCCACTATCTCACAGGACATCCTGCCCCATGTGTCCAATGCAGGTCGAGAATTGACCCGCTCACAGCACGAAATGTCAACCTCGAAACGAGAGACAGCGGGTGACCATAACACAATTATCCATCACCTCTAACATAGTCAGTAACATAAACTTAACATCTAGCCATATGGAACACACTGTCTGAGAGTGTGGGGGAGGCAGGGTCAATCAAGTAGTTAGGGTCTGGAATGCACTGTCTGAGAGTGTGGGGGAGACAGGGTCAATCGAGTGGTTAGGATGTGGAACGCACTATCTGAGAGTGTGGGGGAGACAGGGTCAATCGAGTGGTTAGGGTCTGGAACGCACTGTCTGAGAGTGTGGGGGAGACAGGGTCAATCGAGTGGTTAGGGTCTGGAACACGCTGTCTGAGAGTGTGGGGGAGACAGGGTCAATCGAGTGGTTAGGGTCTGGAACACACTGTCTGAGAGTGTGGGGGAGACAGGGTCAATCGAGTGGTTAGGGTCTGGAACACGCTGTCTGAGAGTGTGGGGGAGACAGGGTCAATCGAGTGGTTAGGGTCTGGAACACACTGTCTGAGAGTGTGGGGGAGACAGGGTCAATCGAGTGGTTAGGATCTGGAATGTACTGTCTGAGTGTGGTGGAGACGTGGTCAATCGAGGCATTCTAGAGCGAATTAGAAAGACATCAAAGAGAAAAGAGCCTGAAGGACCACGGGGAATAGGCAGGGACGTGGTACTAGCTGAGTAACTCTTACAGAGGGCCAGTATGTGCACAAAAGGCCAAATGGCCTCCTTCTGCGCTGTAATCATTCTGATTTGTAAAAGGGTGTGGTGTCCAGGAACAGGGACATGTAGGGATGTATGTGAACAAGTCTTAGGTTATTAATAAAGCAGATGGCATCTTCAGCTTTATAAACGCATAGTGAGAGGACCAAAGCAAGCAAGTTAAAACTAAATTTTTATAAAACACCAGTTATGCCTCAGCAGCAGTACTGTGTGCACTTCTGGGCTCCGCACTTCAGAAAGGATGTCTGGACCTCGGAGAGTGCACGGAGGAGATTTCCCAGAATGGTCCCTGGAGATGAGGGACTTCAGTTCACACGGAGAGGCTGGGAGGAGCGGGGCGTCGTTCTCCTCAGAGGAGAGAAGGTGAAGGGGGAGATTGAATCGAGGGGTTCACAATCAGGAGGGTTTCTGATGGACTCAATGCGGAGAAACTGTTTCCAGTGGCAAGAGGGTCACAAACTTAAAGAGGTAACAAGAAGGAAAAATAATTTACATAGCGATTTGTTGTGATTGGAAACTGACTATCCAAAGGGGCAGTGGAAGCAGAGATAGGTGTATATACTCTAGGATTTGAGCTCCATAATCCAGGCCGACACTCCCCCCGGTGCCAGTACTGAGGGAGTGCTGCACTGTCAGAGGGTCAGTACTGAGGGAGTTCTGCACTGTCAGAGGGTCAGTACTGAGGGAGTGCTGCACTGTCGGAGGGTCAGTACTGAGGGAGTGCTGCACTGTCACAGGGTCAGTACTGAGGGAGTGCTGCACTGTCAGAGGGTCAGTAGTGAGGGAGTGCTGCACTGTCGGAGGGAGATGTGTATACTCTAGGATTTGAGCTCCATAATGCAGGCCGACACTCCCCCCGGTGCCAGTACTGAGGGAGTGCTGCACTGTCGGAGGGTCAGTACTGAGGGAGTGCTGCACTGTCGGAGGGTCAGTACTGAGGGAGTGCTGCACTGTCACAGGGTCAGTACTGAGGGAGTGCTGCACTGTCAGAGGGTCAGTACTGAGGGAGTGCTGCACTGTCAGAGGGTCAGTACTGAGGGAGTGCTGCACTGTCAGAGGGTCAGTCCTGAGGGAGTGCTGCACTGTCGGAGGGTCAGTACTGAGGGAGTGCTGCACTGTCAGAGGGAGATGTATATACTCTAGGATTTGAGCTCCATAATGCAGGCCGACACTCCCCCCGGTGCCAGTACTGAGGGAGTGCTGCACTGTCGGAGGGAGATGTATATACTCTAGGATTTGAGCTCCATAATCCAGGCCGACACTCCCCCCGGTGCCAGTACTGAGGGAGTGCTGCACTGTCAGAGGGTCAGTGTTGAGGGAATGCTGCACTGTCAGAGGGTCAGTACTGAGGGAGTACTGCACTGTCAGAGGGTCAATACTGAGGGAGTGCTGCACTGTCAGAGGGTCAGTACTGAGGGAGTGCTGCATTGTCAGAGGGAGATGTATATACTCTAGGATTTCAGCTCCATAATCCAGGCCGACACCCCCCCGGTGCCAGTACTGAGGGAGTGCTGCACTGTCGGAGGGAGATGTATATACTCTAGGATTTGAGCTGCATAATCCAGGCCGACACTCCGCCCGGTGTCAGTACTGAGGGAGTGCTGCACTGTCAGAGGGTCAGTACTGAGGGAGTTCTGCACTGTCAGAGGGTCAGTACTGAGGGAGTGCTGCACTGTCGGAGGGTCAGTACTGAGGGAGTGCTGCACTGTCACAGGGTCAGTACTGAGGGAGTGCTGCACTGTCAGAGGGTCAGTAGTGAGGGAGTGCTGCACTGTCGGAGGGAGATGTGTATACTCTAGGATTTGAGCTCCATAATGCAGGCCGACACTCCCCCCCGGTGCCAGTACTGAGGGAGTGCTGCACTGTTGGAGGGTCAGTACTGAGGGAGTGCTGCACTGTCGGAGGGTCAGTACTGAGGGAGTGCTGCACTGTCACAGGGTCAGTACTGAGGGAGTGCTGCACTGTCAGAGGGTCAGTACTGAGGGAGTGCTGCACTGTCAGAGGGTCAGTACTGAGGGAGTGCTGCACTGTCAGAGGGTCAGTCCTGAGGGAGTGCTGCACTGTCGGAGGGTCAGTACTGAGGGAGTGCTGCACTGTCAGAGGGAGATGTATATACTCTAGGATTTGAGCTCCATAATGCAGGCCCACACTCCCCCCGGTGCCAGTACTGAGGGAGTGCTGCACTGTCGGAGGGAGATGTATATACTCTAGGATTTGAGCTCCATAATCCAGGCCGACACTCCCCCCGGTGCCAGTACTGAGGGAGTGCTGCACTGTCAGAGGGTCAGTGTTGAGGGAATGCTGCACTGTCAGAGGGTCAGTACTGAGGGAGTACTGCACTGTCAGAGGGTCAATACTGAGGGAGTGCTGCACTGTCAGAGGGTCAGTACTGAGGGAGTGCTGCATTGTCAGAGGGAGATGTATATACTCTAGGATTTCAGCTCCATAATCCAGGCCGACACCCCCCCCGGTGCCAGTACTGAGGGAGTGCTGCACTGTCGGAGGGAGATGTATATACTCTAGGATTTGAGCTGCATAATCCAGGCCAACACTCCGCCCGGTGTCAGTACTGAGGGAGTGCTGCACTGTCAGAGGGTCAGTACTGAGGGAGTGCTGCACTGTCAGAGAGTCAGTACTGAGGGAGTGCCGCACTGTCAGAGGGAGATGTATATACTCAAGGACTTGAGCTCCATAATCCAGACCAACACTCCCCAGTGAATTACTGAAGGAGTGCTGCCCTTGAGAAGGTGGTGGTGAGCTGCCTTCTTGAACCACTGCAATCCCTGTGGTGTAGGTACACCCACAGCACTGTTAGGGAGGGAGTTCCAGGATTTTGACCCAGCAAAAGTAAAGGAACAGTGATATGTTTCCAAGTCAGGATGGTGAGGGACTTAGAGGCAACTTCCAGGTGGTGGTGTTCCCATGTGTCTGCTACCCTTGTCCTTCTAGATGGTAGTGGTTGTGGGTTTGGAGGGTGCTGTCGAAGGAGCCTTGGTGAGTTGCTGCAGTGCATCTTGTAGATGGTACACACGCTGCTGCTACTGTGCGTCGGTGGTGGAGGGAGTGAATATTTGTGGATGGGGAGCCTATCAAGCGGGACTGCTTTGTCCTGGACAGTGTCGAGCTTCTTGAGTGTTGTGGGAGCTGCACTCATCCAGGCAAGTGGGGAGTATTCCATCACACTCCTGACTTGTGCCTTGTAGATGATGGACAGGCTTTGGGGGAGTCAGGAGGTGAGTTACTCTCCGCAGGATTCCTAGCCTCTGACCTGCTCTTGTAGCCACAGTATTTATATGGCTGGTCCTAGTTCAGTTTCTGGTCAATGGTAACCCCCAGGATGTTGATAGTGGGGGATTCAGTGAGGGTAATGCCATTGAATGTCAAGGGGGGCGATGGTTAAATTCTCTTGTTGGAGATGGTCATTGCCTGACACTTGTGTGGCGCGAGTGTTACTCACCACTTGTCAGTCCAAACCTGGTTATTGTCCAGGTCTTGCTGCATTTGGACATGGGCTGCTTCAGTATCTGAGGAGTCGCGAATGGTGCTGAACATTGTGCAATCATCAGCAAACATCCCCACTTCTGACCTTATGATGGAAGGAAGGTCATTGATGAAGCAGCTGAAGATGGTTGGGCTGAGGACACTACCCAGAGGAACTCCTGCAGAGATGTCCTGAGACTGAGATGACTGACCTGCAACAACAACAACTAACTTCCTTTGTGCTGGGTGTGACTCCAACCAGCGGAGAGTTTTCCCCTTGATTCCCATTGACTCCAGTTTTGCTCAGGCTCCTTGATGCCACACTCGGTCAAATGCTGCTTTGATGTCAAGGGCAGTCACTCTCACCTCACCTCAGGAGGTCAGCCCTTTTGTCCATGTTTGAACCAAGGCTGTAGCGAGATCAGGAGCTGAGTGGCCCTGGCGGAACCCAAACTGGACACCAGTGAGCAGATTATTGCTAAGCAAGTGCCACTTGATAGCACTGTTGATGACCCCTTCCATTACTTTACTGATGATGGAGAGTAGAATGATCGGGCGGTAATTGGCCGGGTTGGATCTGTCCTGCTTTTTGTGTACAGGACATACCTGGGCAATTTTCCACATAGCCGGGTAGATGCCAGTGTTGTAGCTGTACTGGAACAGCTTGGCTAGGGGTGCAGCAAGTTCTGGAGCACAAGTCTTCAGTATTATTGCCGGAATATTGTCAGGGCCCATAGCCTTTGCAGTATCCAGTGCCTTCAGCCGTTTCTTGATATCACATGGAGTGAATCGAATTGGCTGGAGACTGGCATCTGTGATGCTGGGGACCTCTGGAGAAGCTCCATAATCCAGACCGACGCTTCCCTGGTGCTGTGGGAGTGCTGCTATGTCGGAGGAGCCATCTTTTGGACGTGACACTGACAAGGCAGTCTGCACTGCCACCTCTGGCAGGAAGGTGGCATTACACCGTGATATGTTTACATAGGAGATTCCTGTTGTAAATCCTTCTGTCCTGTTGGTGGGGCAACATAGCAAGGACAGAATGTGACTTGATAACGGGTAGAGGATGACACTGACGTGACAGAAGCGTATTTGCAAACCCTCCCTCCGGCCCTTCCCAAATCCCTGAAGCTGGACTATTCTGTGGCTGCAACCCAGTGCAGCCCCAGAGACTGCACACTGCATGGAAAGCAATTTTTCTTGTACAATAATGCATGCAATGCAATTTGTGAAACGATGCATGCAATGCAATTCTCCCTGTAAAGGGATGCATACAATGCAATTCTTTCTAAACGACGTGTGCAATGCTATTCTCGCTGTAAACTGATGCATGCAATGCAATTCTTCCTGTAAGCTGATGCATGCAATGCAATTCTCGCTGTAAACTGATGCATGCAATGCAATTCTGCCTGTAAACGGATATATTCAATGCAATTCTCCCTGTAAACTAATGCATGCAATGCAATTCTCCCTGTAAACTGATGCATTCAATGCAATTCTCGCTGTAAACTGATGCATGCAATGCAATTCTTCCTGTAAGCTGATGCATGCAATGCAATTCTCGCTGTAAACTGATGCATGCAATGCAATTCTCCCTGTAAACGGATATATTCAATGCAATTCTCCCCGTAAACTAATGCATGCAATACAATTTTCCCTGTAAACGGATGCATTTAATGCAATTCTCACTGTAAACTGATGCATACAATGCAATTCTTCCTCTAAACTGATGCATACAATGCAATTCTCCCTGTAAATTGATGCATGCAATGCAATTCTCACTGTAAATTGATGCATGCAACGCAATTCTCACTGTAAACTGATGCATACAATGCAATTCTCGCTCTAAACTGATGCATGCAATACAATTCTTCCTCTAAACTGATGCATGCAATGCAATTCTCCCTGTAAACTGATGCATGCAATGCAATTCTCGCTGTAAACTGATGCATTCAATGCAATTCTCCCTGTAAACTGATGCATGCAATGCAATTCTCACTGTAAACTGATGCATACAATGCAATTCTCCCTGTAAACTGATGCATTCAATGCAATTCTCCCCATTAAAGGGATACATCATTGCCATTCCCTGTAAAGGGATGCAATACAATTCTTTCTGTAATAGATTTTATGCAATACAATGCAGTTCCCCCTTTAAACGGATGCAATGCAATGCAAAGCAATTCTCCCTGTAAAAGGATGCCTCCCTCCCCCTCTCCCTTCAGCCCCATCTTGCCTGAGCAAACCTACACACCCCACTCCCCTCCCCCCTCGAGTCTCCAACCTGTGTCTCCGGCCCTGCAGACACCAACTTCAGCTCCTGCTGCAGCCGGATCTCCCCCAGGCCCAGCGTGCACCGCGGACGCGCCTGCGCAGCCCCCCCGCCCGCTGCCGGGGATCGAGCGGCTTCCCGGCCGCGGGGCAGGCTGGGTAGGCGCCGCCGCCATTGCTGGGCGGGACAACAGGAAACCACCGCCCCCCCCCCCGCCCCCAAAACCCTGGGCTCCGAGAGCAAGGCTGAGAGTGAAACTTCTTTCCGAGCGACCATCCAATCCCTCCCCACACCCCCCCCCCCATAGGAACCCCAAAGGTGGTTCCCCGTCACTTCTCTCCCTCACCCCTCCAACCTGAGCAGAGGGAGGGAAGAGCTAAAATTGAGATTAAAAACAGAAAATGCGGGAAAGACTCAGCCGGTCTGGCAGCAGCGGCTGAGCTTTCCCAGCATTTCTTTGTTTTCATTTCAGTTTTCCGGCACCCGCAACATGTTACTTTTGTTTGAGGGGAAAAGAAATAAAGCCTGGGTTCCCATCTTTTTTTACTCTTTGATGGGACGTGGGTGAGGAGGTCTTTTGGTTCTGTGCGTGGTGTCCCTTCCTCTGGACCAGAAGCTCTGCGTTTGAGTCCCACTCCGGGACTTGATGATCACGGAAGGTGCGCCCGTAACGTGTCTGAGCAGATCGGTTATCAGCCTGTAAATCCTTTTCAATATGCCTGATGGCAGGCAGTAAAGGGCAGGAGAGTTTCCTGGTCAGCCACACAGAAGGCGGCAACGGCAAATGACTGCAGTCCCCTTTGCCGAGCATGAACACGGACTAATCCGATGGAAGTATACGGTCATTAACACCCCCTCTCCAGTGCAAGCTACCTGGACGGGGAGGGATGTGCACGTTGTGGGCAAGGCCAGCATTTGTTACCCATCCCCAACTGCTCCTTCAGCTGAGTGGTGCGCTCGGCCATTTCAGAGGGGCAGTTAAGGGTCAACCACATTGCTGTGGGTCTGGAGTCACACACGACTTAGAAGCAGGAGTAAGCCACTCAGCCCCTTGATCCTGCTCCCCCATTCATTAAGATTGTGGCTGATCTGATTGTGATCTCAGCTCCACTCCCCTGTCTGTTGCCCCATAACCCTCGACTCCCCTGTTGATCAGAAACCTGTTTAACTCAGCCTCGAATATATTCAACGCCCTGGCCCCCACTGTTCTCTGAAGGGGGGGGGGGGGGAATTCCACAGACTGACCACCTTCTGAGAGAAGAAATTCCTCCTCATCTCCGTCTTCAACGGGAGACCCCTCATTCTGAAACTGTGCCTCATGTTTCTAGTCTCTGCACAAGGAGATATCCTCCCGGTATCCATCCTGTCAAATCTCCTCAGGATCTTGTATGTTTCCATAAGTTCACCTCTCATTCTTCTAATGTGTATAGACCCAACCTGTTCAACCTTTCTTAACAAGATAAACCCCTCATCCCAGGCAGGGATGTAGGCTAGAGCAGGTGAGCACGGCACATTTCATTCCCTAAAAGACATTAGTAAACTAGATGAGTTTTTATGACAAGAACATAGATGAAGAGGCAGAGAGTAGTGTATCTAGTTTGCTGATGATACCAAGCTAGCTGGTAAGGTGAGCTGTGAGGAGGACACAGAGAGGCTGCAAGAATTTGGTTGCAGGATTAGAAAAGAGGAATATTTTGTAAGTGTTGATGTTCAAAGAGACTTGGGTTTGCTCATACAGGGAACTCGGAAAGTTAGCATGTAGGTGCAGCAAGCGATTAGGAAGGTAAATGGTGTGTTTGCTGCAAGGGGTTTGGGGTATTAGAATAAAAAAGTCTTGCTACAGTTGTCCAGGGTTTTGGTGAGATCACATCTGGAATACTGTGTGCAGTTTTGGTCTCCACATTTAAGGAAGGATATACTTGTATTGGAGACGGTACAGTGAAGGAACACAAGATTGGTCCCTGGGGTGAGGGGGCTGTCCTGTATGGTGAGAGGCTGAGTAAATTGGGATTATATTCTCTGGAGTTTAGACGAATGAGAGGCGATCTCACTGGAACCTACAACATTCTGAAGGGGTTGGACAGGGTGGGCACAGGGAGATCTACTGAGATAGTTGAGGTACTGGTTTTAATTTTCCAAAGCTCCCTAGATTAGGGGAAGGTCCCATTAGATTGGAAAGTAGCAAATGTAACTCCATTATTCAAAAAGGGAGGGAGACAGAGAGCAGGAGACGACAGGTCAGTTAGCCTGATATCTGTCACAGGGAAAATGTTAGAAGCTATTGTTGAAGATGTTATAGCAGGGCACGTGGATAAGCTCAAGGTCACCAGGCAGAGTCAACATGGTTTTGTGAAAGGGAAAACGTGTTTAGCCAACTTATTGGAGATCTTTGAGGAAGTAACATGTGCTGTGGATGAAGGGGAACAGGTAGATGTGCTGTGGATAAAGGGGAACAGGTAGATATGCTGTGGATAAAGGGGAACAGGTAGATGTGCTGTGGATAAAGGGGAACAGGTAGATGTGCTGTGGATAAAGGGGAACAGGTAGATGTGCTGTGGATAAAGGGGAACAGGTAGATATGCTGTGGATAAAGGGGAACAGGTAGATGTGCTGTGGATAAAGGGGAACAGGTAGATGTGCTGTGGATAAAGGGGAACAGGTAGATGTGCTGTGGATAAAGGGGAACAGGTAGATGTGCTGTGGATAAAGGGGAACAGGTAGATGTGCTGTGGATAAAGGGGAACAGGTAGATGTGCTGTGGATAAAGGGGAACAGGTAGATGTGTTGTGGATAAAGGGGAACAGGTAGATGTGCTGTGGATAAAGGGGAACAGGTAGATGTGCTGTGGATAAAGGGGAACAGGTAGATGTGCTGTGGATAAAGGGGAACAGGTAGATGTGCTGTGGATAAAGGGGAACAGGTAGATGTGCTGTGGATAAAGGGGAACAGGTAGATGTGCTGTGGATAAAGGGGAACAGGTAGATGTGCTGTGGATAAAGGGGAACAGGTAGATGTGCTGTGGATAAAGGGGGGATGTGCTGTGGATAAAGGGGAACAGGTAGATGTGCTGTGGATAAAGGGGAACAGGTAGATGTGCTGTGGATAAAGGGGAACAGGTAGATGTGCTGTGGATAAAGGGGAACAGGTAGATGTGCTGTGGATAAAGGGGAACAGGTAGATGTGCTGTGGATAAAGGGGAACAGGTAGATGTGCTGTGGATAAAGGGGAACAGGTAGATGTGCTGTACTTAGATTTCCAGAAGGTATTTGATAAAGTGCCACATCAAAGGTTATAGCAGACAACAAAAGCTCATGGTGTAGGGGGGTAACGTATTGGCATGGGTAGAAGATTGCTGGCTAACAGGAAGCAGAGAGTAGGCATGAATAGGTCTTTTTCTGGTTGGCAGGATGTAACAAGTGGTGTGCCAGGGGGATCAGACTAAACCCCATCATTACTCTAATTCTTTAATAAATCACAATCATATTTTGAGAATTATTATACTTTCATGACACCGCCCTCCTTACAAAAAAAATGAACCGTCAAAATTTAAAAAGGGGCCTCAACTGTTTACAATTGATATAAATAACTTGGATGAAGGGATTGAAGGGACGGTTGCCAAATTTGCTGATGACACCAATATTATGATAGCAGCAGATGATGTGTGTGCCTGGCAAATCAAATCCACCAGGGAAACATGGTCAAACTATCACAATGGTTTTGCGATTTGTAATTATTTGGAGATGTGTGCCCTGAATTCAGAAGTAATAAGTCCACCAAGACTTCAGCGATTTTTAAAAAAACTAAATTAAACATTTATTAACAAAGGAATAGATCTTAAGCACATACATAGGTCTACAAGTTACTATGCTAATAATTCCTAAACCCCTAATTAACCTGGCTTCCAGTTACACCTCTGTTAAGGCAACAGTAAAAATAAAGTAGGTTTTAAACAGATCCAGGCAAATCACCACAATACCCTGGACAGTAAAATTCAAAGTGACTTTTCTTGGCTTCGGTTTCTGTAGACAGCAGGCTTAATGCACAAATACTGGAGGCTTCTCACACAGATCTTACAATGCCTTCCCTAACACACAGCCTCACTGTCCTTTACACATGTTTCTCCTTTTTAATGTCAATCCCATTGTTCCCCTATGTCTTTGGAACTTTACCTTTCTCATGATATAAATCTTTTCATGGTGCTAATATTTTGGGAAAATAAACACACTGCTTGACCTAGCTTCTCTGGCTAGGTGTAAACTTCCTACCATCCCTTTGAAATTCAAACTGCCCTGATTTATCTAAAAATGCAAATTCTCCTCACCCCACTTCCCAAGACTTCAGCCATGTTTATGTACTTAGCATTTCAAACCTAGCTTCTTTAGACGAATCAAAGCCTCCAGATCAGCTGTCTCCAATTCAATTAAATCCCACACACACACACACACACACACACACACACACACACACAGAAACTATCCAAACCCCACCGTTAACCTACTTCATTAATAAATCACAATCATATTATGAGAATTATTATACTTTCATGACACCCCCCTCCTTACAAAAAAATGAACCATCAAAATTTAAAAAGGCGGCTTCATTTTCTTAACCTATCTTACACTACCTCCTACACTTATCTATATACTCACACAATTACATTACCAGATGCATGCATTAACATAACTATATATGAATACATACAAATCCTTGGTATCAACAGAAGTCATTTCAGTCCAGTGTCCAGGTTTTAAATGTCCATTTTCTCCTTTGATCTCTAAACCCTCGACAATGCATCTGCAATCAGGTTCTCTCATCCTGCTAGACGTATAACCTGGAGATTAAATGGTCACAGTAATGAATTCCATCCGAATAGCCTTGCCCTTCAGTCTCAAAATTTGTCCAGAAGCTTTAAAGGATTGTGGTCTGTGTAAACAATTGTTTGTGATGAATTGCTTGCCATCCAAAGTTCAAAATGCTGCAACGCTAACACCAGACCCAGAGTCTCTTTTTTGATCATTGAATATCTTCTCTGTTGTACACTCAACTTCCGTGAAAAATACCCTAACAGTTTTTCAATTGCAGTCTCATCTTTGTGTAACAGTGCGGCGCCAATGCCTATATCGCTTGCGACAATGGCCAATTGGCTTGGCGTAATTGGGTGTGGCTAAAACTGGTATTATAGTTAATCCAGTTTTCAAACTATCCAATAGCTTCTGACACTCCAGTGCCCATTGAAATGTCTTGTTCCTTTGTAGTAGCTCAGTCAGTGGAGCAACCTCTCAGCTAAAATTTGGTACAAGTTCCCGGTTAAACCCACTCATGCCCAGAAATCTCAGAACTCCTCGTTTTGTGTAAGCACTGGGAAATCCACGCTAGCCTTGACTTTCACATCTCTCGGAGCCTCCTTACCATGTGCAATGGTGTGGCCCAGATAGGTAACTTGCGCTTTTGCAAATTCACGTTGAGCCAAGGTCATCGCCGAATTAGCCCCTTCTAGTCTACTAAATAATTCTTCCAGATGTTGTAAATGCTTCTCCCACGTTTGCCTGAAACTATCAAGTGGTCAATATAAACAGCACAATTGCTCAGCCCTGAAATTAGTTTGTTCCTCGGTCTCTGAAATGTTGAGGGTGCATTTTTCCCACCAAATGGCATATCTTTAAACTGATATAGACCATCTGGTGTTAGAAAAGCTGATATCTCTGTCACTCTCTCCGAGAACGGTACTTGCCAATATCCTCACAGCAAGTCCATCTTTGGGACAAACTCTGATTGTCCCACTTTCTCACAACAATATTCTAACCGTGGTATGGGACATGCATCTGCTTTTGTCACCTTGTGATAGTCCACACACCCAGTCTTTGAATACAATCTGGTTTCCATACCAGTACAATAGGTGAACTCCAGTTACTGCAACTAGACTCAATGAAGTCATTTTGAAGTATAAATTCAATTTCTTTCTGTACTTGTGATAACTTTGCTGGATTTGATCCATAAGGATGTTGCCTTATTGAAGAAGAACCTTCTACACTCACATCATGTGCAGGTAACTTATTCCTCCCCAGTTTATTCCCACTAATAGCTTTGTGTGACTGCAATAGCTCCTCCAAATCACTCTGACACTTGTCTGGAAGGTAACTCAATATTACATTTAAAATTTCAAATCCCCTCATTATCCAATTTGATTAGAGGAAAATCAGTTTCAGAATCCTTCATTTTACCTCTTTCTCCTTATCTACCACCTCTAACACCTCCTTTTGTTCCTCTTCCCTGTCAAAGTACTTTTAAAGCATATTTACATGGTACACCCTCTGCTTCTTTCTTCTATATGGAGTTTTTATTAATAATTTACTCCACTCAGTTTCTTTCTAATCCTGTAAGGTCAATAAGTCTTTGCCTTTAACAAGTCACCCAGGACTGGTAACAGAACTAACACTGTTTCCCCAGCAACAAAACTACGAGCTGTAGCTCTCCTGTCCACTTACACTTTCATCACCTGCTATGATATCTTTAAATGTTCCCCAGCCAACTCACATGCTCTGTCCAATTTCCCTCTGAAGTTTGATACACAGTCCAGGAGAGCAGTTTCCGAATTTTGATCCTCCAATTTCCCATGAATCAACTTCAGTGGTCCCCTTACCTCATGATCATAGACTAATCAGGCCTCCCAATTGCTGGCGGGAGATTGAGGAACAGTTATGTGGGCAGATTTTGGAAAGATGTAAAAGCAATAGGGTTGTTGTGGTGGGTGATTTTAACTTTCCCTGTATTGACTGGGAATCACTTAGTGCTAGGGGTTTGGATGGTGCAGAATTTGTAAGGTGCATCCAGGAGGGCTTCCTGAGACAATATGTAGATAGTCCAACTAGGGAAGGGGCAATACTGGACCTGGTATTAGGGAATGAACCCGGCCAGGTGGTCGAAGTTTCAAGTAGGGGAGCATTTGGGGAAAAGTGACCATAATTCAGTAAGGTTCAAGGTACTGGTGGATAAGGATAACAGGAGTCCTCGGGTTAAGGTGTTTAATTGGGGGAAGGCTAATTATAACAATATTAGGCAGGAACTGAGGAATCCAGACTGGAGGCGAATGTTTGAGGGCAAATCAACAACTGACATGTGGGGGGCTTTGAAACATCAGTTGATAAGAATTCAGGACCAACATGTTCCTGCTAGGATGAAGGATAAGCATGGCAAGTTTCAGGATCCTTGGATAACGAAGGATATTGTGAGATTAGTCAAAAAGAAAAGGGAAGCATTGGTAAGGGCTAGAAGGCTGGGAACAGATGGAGACCGTGGAGAATATAAAGAAAGTAGGAAGAAACTTAAGCAAGGAGTCAGGAGGGCTAAAAGGGATCATGAAAAGTCACTGGCTACCAGGATTAAGGAAAATCCCAACGCCTTTTATACATATGTAAAGGGCAAGAGGGTAGGCAGGGAAAGGGTGGGCCCACTCAGGGACAGAGGTGGGAATCTGTGTGTGGAGCTAGAAGAAATGGGAGAGATACTAAATGAATACTTCTCAGCAGTATTCACCAACGAGAAGGACTTAGCAGTCGATTTGTCTAGGGAAGAGTGTGTAGATAGCCTGGATCATGTTGAGATCAAAAAAGAGGAGGTGTTAGGCGCCTTGAAGAATATTAAGGTGGATAAGTCCCCAGGGCCAGATGGGATCTACCCCAGAGTACTGAGGGAGGCAAGGGAGGAGATTGCTGGGGCCTTGACAGAAATCTTTGTATCCTCACTGGCTATGGGTGAGGTCCCAGAGGACTGGAGAATGGCCAATGTTGTTCCATTGTTTAAGAAGGGTAGCAGGGATAATCCAGGAAATTACAGGCCGGTGAGCCTTACGTCAGTGGTAGGGAAATTATTGGAGAAGATCCTTCGTGACAGGATTTACTACCATGTGGAAGCAAATGGGCGTATTAGTGAGAGGCAGCATGGTTTTGTGAGGGGGAGCTCGTGTCTCACTAACTTGATTGAGTTTTTCGAGGAAGTGACAAAGATGATTGACGATGGAAGGGCAGTGGATGTTATCTACATGGATTTCAGTAAGGCCTTTGACAAGGTCCCTCATGGCAGACTGGTACAGAAGGTATTGTCGCACGGGATCAGAGGTGAGCTGGCAGGATGGATACAGAATTGGCTTGGTCATAGAAGACAGAGGGTAGCAGTGGAAGGGTGCTTTTCTGAATGGAGAGCTGTGACTAGTGGAGTTCAGCAGGGATCAGTGCTGGGACCTTTGCTGTTTGTAGTATACATAAATGATTTGGAGGAAAATGTAACTGGGATAATTAGTAAGTTTGCAGACCACACTAATGTTGGAGGAGTTGTAGATAGTGAAGAGGATTGTCAAAGGATACAACGGGATATAGATCAGTTGGAGACTTGCGCAGAGAAATGGCAGATGGAGTTTAATCCGGACAAATGCGAGCTAATGCATTTTGGAAGGTCTAATACAGGCAGGAATTATACAGTAAATGGCAGAACCCTTAAGTGCATCGATGGGCAGAGGGATCTGGGAGTACAGGTCCACAGGTTACTGAAAGTGGCAACGCAGGTGGATAAGGTAGTCAGGAAGGCATATGGTATGCTTGCCTTCATTGGCAGGGGTATTGAGTATAAAAGCTGGGAAGTCATGCTGCAGCTGTATTGAACCTTAGTTAGGCCACACTTGGAATATTGCGTGCAATTCTGGTCGCCACATTACCAGAAGGATATGGAGGCATTGGAGAGGGTGCAGAGGAGGTTTACCAGGATGCTGCCTGGTCTGGAGGTTATTAACTAGGAGGAGAGGTTGGAGAAACTCGGATTGTTCTCACCAGAGCGACGGAGATTGAGGGGAGACCTGCAATGGGCAATTTTTCCACTACTCCAACAATCACCTCACCGGTCTTCCATTTACACTTTAAATTTACCTTCCACAACTCGCCAAGTTTGCGGATGACACAAAAATAGGTGGGAAGGCAAGTGGTGAGGGTGACACAAGGAGTCTGCAGAGGGTTATAGACAAGTGAGTGAACAAAAATGTGGCAGATGGAATAAAATGTGGGACAGTGTGAGGTTATGCAGTTTGGCAGGAAGAATAGAGGAGCTGAATATTATTTAAATGGAGAAAGACTTCAGAAAGATGCAGCACAGAGGGATTTGGGGGACCTCGTCTGTGAATCCCAAAAAGCTAACGTACAAGTTCAGCAGGTAATAGGGAAGGCAAATGGAATGTTGGCCTTTATTTCAAAGGGAATGAAGTATAAAAATAGGGAAGTCTCGCTAAAACGATACAGGGCACTAGTTAGACCACACCTAGAAAACTGTGAACAGTTTGGGTCCCCTTATCTAAGGAAAGATGTACTGGCATTGGAGGCAGTCCAGAGAAGGTTCACTAGGTTGATCCCGGGTATGGAGGGGTTTTCTTATGAGGAGAGGTTGAGTAGGTTGGGCCTGTACTCATTGGAGTTTAGAAGAATGACAGGTGACCTTATTGAAACATATAAGATCCTTCGGGCGTTTGACAGGGTAGATGCTGAGAGGTTGTTTCCCCTTGTGGGAGAGTCTAGGACCAGAGGGCATCATCTCAGAGTAAGGGGTCACCCATTTAAAACAGAGATGAGGAGGAATTTCTTCTCTCAGAGGGTGGTGAATCTGAGGAATTCTTTACCGCAGAGGGCTGTAGAGGCTGGGTTGTTAAGTATATTCAAGGCTGAGGTAGACAGATTTTTAATCAGTGAGGGAATCAAGGGTTATGGGGAAAAGGCAGGAAAGTGGAGTTGAGAATTATCAGATCAGCCATGATCTCGTTGAATGGCGGAGCAGACTCGATGGGCCGAATGGACTACTTCTGCTCCTACGTCTTATGGTCTTATGATCTTATAGTAAAAGGCTCTTCAAATGCTGGAATTGGAATTAAAGGTGCTGGCTTAATCACTGCTTGTGGTTTCCCTAACATCTGACATGTGTGACATGTTCTACAGAATTTGACTATATCCCTACGCAATCCAGGCCAAAGAAAAATTGTTGTTGTATCTTCGCCTGTGTCTTTCCAATTCCTAAATGTCCCCCCCCCCCCGCCCCCCACCCCCCATTCTACCAACAGCCTTGAGCTAAATGCCTCAGCTGCATTATCCCGCAGTCTTTCTCCCTGAACAGTCCTGTCAAACACAGCGTCAGCTAATTGGATTTCCACACCTTCTCCCTGCCTTTTAACTTCCTGTTTCAACCTGTGAGGTTGTGATCTTGTCACTACACAATCTGGAAACAATCCAGGATGCTCCCTCTGCAACACTTCTGTTGAAAACACCTCTGCAGGCTGCTCCACTGCCATAGGCATCACCCCCATCTTTTGACCCAGCTATATCATTACCTAAAATAAATATCCCTGCAATGGGTAATTTTTCCGCTACTCCAACAATCACCTCCCCATGTCTTCCATTTATTCTTTAAATTTACCTTCCACAATGGAATAGGTTTATCATATCCATGAACCCCACTTATTATCACCTGTCCCTCCAATACTCCCTCTGAACAACAAAAGTCATTATCCCACAACATTAAGGATTGACTAGTCCCCGTGTCTCTTAAAATTTTTAACATTTTACTTACTCTACCCTGTACACATGGAAAGACTTACCCTCCACATACAAAATCACAGAATCACAGAATCTTAACGGCACAGAAGGAGGCCATTTGGCTCATTGTGTCTGCGCCGGCTCTCCAAATGAACATTATGACCTAGTGTCATTGCCCTGCCTTTTTCCCATAACCTTGCACATTGTTTCCATTCAATTAGTCATCTAATGTCCTCTTGAATGCCTCGATTGAACCTGCCTCCACAGCACTTCCAGACCTGAACCACTCGCTGTGTGAAAAAGTTTCATCTCAGGTCACAATTGCTTCTTTTGCAAATCACTTTAAATCTGTGCCCTCTCGTTCTTGATCCTTTTACAAGCGGGAACAGCTTCTCCATATCTATTCCGTCCAGACCCCTCACGATTTTGAACATCTCTATCAAATCTCCTCTTAACAGCCTTCTCTCCAAGGAGAACAGTCCCAACCTCTCCAATCTATCTTCATAGCTGAAGTTTCTCATCCCTGGAACCATTCTTGTAAACCTCTTCTGCACTCTCTCCAATGTGTTCACATCCTTCCTATAATGTGGTGCCCAGAACTGTACACAATACTCCAGCTGAGGTCTAACCATTGTCTTATATAAATGCAGCTTACCCTCCCTGCTCTTGTACTCTGTGCCCCTATTAATAAAGCCTATTTGCTTTATTAACTGCTCTCTCCACCTGTCCTGCCACCTTCAATGATCTATGTACATATACACCCAGGTCTTTCTGCTCCTGCGCCCCCTGCAAAATTTCCCCCCTTATTTTACATTGTCTGTCCATGTGCTTCCAACCAAAATGTATCACCTCACACTTCCCCACATTGAACTTCATCTGCCGCCTATCTGCCCACTCCACCAACTTGCTGATGTCCTCTTGAAGATCCACACCATCCTCCTCACAGTTCACAACACTCCCAAGCTTCGTATCAACCGCAAACTCTGAAATTGTCCCCTGCACCACCAAGATCTAGATCATTAATACTTATCAGGAAAAGCAAGGGTCTCAATACTGACCCCTGGGGAACTCCACTACAAACCTTCCTCCAGCCCGAACAATATCCATTGACCATTACTCTCTGCTTCCTACTTCTCAGCCAATTTTGTATCCACGTTGCTACTGTCCCTTTTATTCCATGAGCAATAACTTATCTCACGAGTCTGTTGTGTGGCTCTGTGTCAAATGCCTTTTGACAGTCCATGTACACCACGTCAACAGCGTTACCCTTTCCTGTTACCTCGTCAAAAAAACTCCAGCAAGTTAGTTAAGCACAATTCCCCCTTTAGAAATCCAGGCTGGCTCTTCCTTATCAATCCATATTTTCCCATGTGATCAATAATTCTATCCCAATAATTGTTTCTAGAATCTGCCAGCCTTTTCTCATAATCCCTCTTCGCTTCTCCAGTATGCTTTTATATCTCCCCTCTAACCCTTCCGTATTCCTCCTGGTTCTCAACTGTATTTTCTACCTGACACCTGTCATAAACACACTTTTTCCTCTTTATCTTCATTTCAATCTCCATTTGCATCCAGGGAGTTCTGCATTTGTTTGCCCTGCCTTTCTCTTTCGATGGAACATACCTTGACTGTGCCCACACCAATTCTTTTTTGAAGGTGGCCCATTGTTCAGCTACAGTTTTTTCCTGCCAATCTTTCATTCCAGTCTATCTGGCCCAGCTCCGTTCTTGCTCCATTGAAGTCGGCTCTTGTCCAGTGAATTATTTTTACTCTGGATTACCTATTGTCTCTTTCTATCATCACCCTAAAACATACTATACAATGATTGCTGTCTCTTAAATGCTCCCCGGCTGACCCTTGAACTACTTGGCCTGCCTCATTTCCAAGATCCAGGTCCAACAGTGCGTCTTTTCTTGTTGGATTGGACACGTACTGCTGTAGAAAAATCTCCTGAACACAATCTGGGAACTTTTGCCCCTCTCCGCCCTTCACACTACCACTGCCCCAGTCTACATTCGGGTAATTAAAGACTCTCATTACAACTACTCTATAATGCTGCATCTCTCTGTAATTTCCCTGCGCATTTGTTCCTCTATGTCCTTCTCACTATTTGGTGTTCTATAGACTACACCGAGCAACGTAATTGCACCCTTTTTGTTCCTTAGCTCGAGCCAAATAGATTCTGTCCTTGACCCCTCTGGGACATCCTCTCTCTCCAGCACTGCAATGCTCTCCTTAACCAATACCACCACTCCTCCTCCTTTCCTTCCTTTCCTATCTCTTCTGAACACCTTGTACCCGGGAATATTTAACACCCAGTTCTGCCCTTCCTTGAGCCCGGTCTCTGTTATCGCCACAACATCACATTTCCACAAGACAATCAGCGCCTGTAACTCTCCGATCTTATTGACTATACTCCGGGCGTTCACATACATGCATAGTAACCCTGATTTAGATTTTGTTACTTTCTTTCTCATCCTGTCTTTACCTATTAGCTTACTATTCTCTATATTAATGTTATCTGTTCCTCCCAATTCTGTGCACCCTGGTATTCCTCTCTAATATACTCTCCTGGTTCCCACACCCCTGCTGAGTTAACTCAAACCCTCCCCAACAGTGCTAGCAAAACGCCCCACAGGGAACTCGGTCCCAGCTCTGTTCAGGTACAACCCGCCCGGCTTGTACAGGTCCCATCTCCCCCAGAGGCAGTCCCAGTGTCCCAGCAATCTAAAGCCCTCCCTCCTGCACCATCTTTCCAGTCACACATTCACCGGCCTTATCCTCCTATTTCTGTACTCACTGGCACGCGGCACTGGGAGTAATCCGCAGATTACTACATTTGAGGTCCTACTTGCTCATTTTCTCCCTAAATTCCGATTGCAGGACCACGTCCCCCTTTCCTACCCAAGCCGTTGGTCCCAATGTGGACCACGAGCTCTGGCTGTTCACCCTCCCCTAGGAGAATGTCCTGTAAACGTCCTCAGAACTCCCCGGGGTAAACTGTGAGCATATTCCCACCTCTTTCCCTATCGCTGATTCTCCCTATTTTACCTGTCCGCAAACCACTGGATTTTCCCTGTGCCTGAACCTCAGAATCCACAGCACTCTTACTTCCAGAACTTTTCTGCATCCCAATAATCCCAGCAGATTTTCCCTGCAATTTCCAGCACACTGGCTTTGTGCATCCAACTCTATGTCGATGAAGACACCTCAATTTTCCAGTGTCACCTCTACCCTCAGCGCCTTCCTTTTTAGCCTGAGAAAAAAAACTTCCCAGGAATTTCCAGAGACTCCTTCTCTTCCCTGACTACCCGCCTTCCTTTCACCTTCCCACTTTCTATCCTTCCCTGATTTACAGCCTCCGAGTAAAGGGAAGAGCTTTTAGGACAGAGATGAGGAGAAACTTCTTTAGCCAGGGAGTGGTGAATCTATGGAATTCATTGCCACAGGAGGCTGTGGAGACCAGGTCATTGAGTGTATTTAAGACCGAGATAGATAGGTTCTTGATTGGTAAGGGGATCAAAGGTTACGGGGAGAAGGCAGGAGAATGGGGTTGAGAAACTGATCAGCCGTGATAGAATGGCGGTGCAGACTCGATGGGCTGAATGGCCTAATTTCTGCTTCTATGATTTATGGTCTTAAAACGTTGATAAATAAAGGTTTAGCTCTATGAACTAACTCGTAACCGTCAGCTATCTCTGCCTCTTGCCTTACCGTTTCAACCCTCTGACCCTCCACATGAGTCCTCACTACCGAAGGAATTGAATCTCTAAACTCTTCCAAAAGAATGACTTCTCGAAGTGCGGCAGAAGTTGCTTCTGTTTTCAATGCCTGTATCCACCCGTCAAAATTACTTTGCTTTACTCTCTGCAGCTCAATATAAGCTTGCCCAGGCCGTTTTCTCATATTCCTACATTCCTGCCTGTGTGTCTCAGGAACCAACTCATATGCACCCAAAATAGCCTCTTTTTAAAACCACATCATAGCCCATTGACATTTACTCTGACAGTGAAGCATAAAGCTCATGTGCTCTACCCACCAACCTAGGCTGTAACAACAATGTCCGGATTTCTTGTGGCCATTTCCTTCAGCTATCTTCTCGAGTGAAATAAAGAACGCCTCCACATCTCTTTCTTCAAACTCCGGAACAGCTCCCGCAGATTTGGACCCAGCTTTTTAAGCCTCTTTCTCTTTCCTTCTCTCTCTCTCTCTCTCCTCCACTGCAAACTTTTCCCTCTGGAGATCAAGTTTTTGCATTCCCATTTCTCTGTGAAATAATCTCTCTTTCTCCCTTCCCCTTCCTGCTGCCTCCAGCCTTTCCAGTTCCAATTCTTTTCCTTTGCCTCCCATTCCAAGTCTTTTCAGTCCCTTCGCTTGTTCCTATTCAAGCTCCTTCATTTCTAACTGAAGCCTCACCACCTCCAGCTGTGACTCACTAGTGTCAGGTACCACTTCCAACTTCAAACGCTGCACTATCACTTCAACCACGTCTGCTTTCCTTGCCCCCAACAGGTAACCTCAACTGCAACTCATCCGCCAACTCAGTTAACTTAACCCTTTTTGTAACCCAGTCGGAGTTGTATCTTTAATTTCCGAACAAGTTCTAGCCACGGATACGGGTCTCACCGCTTTAAAAACCCCTCACACCAGCTCCAGCAGGCAAAGCGCTTCTCGTACTCGTAACCTTAACATTCACCAGCTCCAAACCAACCACGGAATTTCAATAATGCAGCAGAGAGCCCCCAGTTTGTTCCGATGTGACAGACGATGAGCACCAGGTGGATCAAAGCCATGAGGGAAACATTGTCACAACTGTTTTGCAATTTGCATTTATTTTGAGATGCATGTCCTGATTTCAGAAGTAATAAGTCCGCCGAGACTTCAGAGTTTTTTCAGAAAACATAGTTAAACGTCTATTAACAAAAGGAAAGATTTAAGCACATACCCAGGTCTGCAACTTTCAACTGCAATAACTCCCAAAACCCCGAATTAATCTGGCTCCCAGTTACCCCCCACCATTAAGGCGATGGTAAAAAAAAAATAGACTTTAAACAGATCCAAGCGAGTCACCACAACAGCCTGGACAGTAGAATTCAGTGGCTTGTGAAGAGGGCGTAAAGATAGCGGAAGGTTAAGTGAGAGGGCAAAGATCTGACAATGGAGAATAATGTGGGCAGATGTGAAATGGTTCATTTTGGCAGGAAGAATAAAAAAGCTTATTACCCAAATGGGGAGAGATTGCAGAGCTCTGAGCTGCAGAGGGATCTGGGTGTCCTAGGGCATGAATCACTGAAGGTTAGTACGCAGCTACAGTGAGTCATTCGGAAAACTAATAGAATGTTATCATTTATTGTTGGGGGGGAGTTGAATACAAAAGTAGGGAGGTTATGTCCAGTTGGTGAGATCACATCTGGAGTATTGTGGACAGTGCTGGTCTCCTTATTTAAGGAAGGATGTAAATGCATTGGGAGCAGTTCAGAGAAGGTTTACCAGACTAACACCGGGGATGCGCGGCCTGTTTTATGAGGGAAGGTTGGACAGGTTAGGCTTGTATCCGCTGGAGTTTAGAAGAGTGAGAGGGGACTTGATTGAAACATGGTGGCAGCGATGGGATGAACCCATAGCCTCAAAAGAAGCTGCAGATGGACCCCCGAATCTTAAAGCATTAGGAGATAAAGAAAGCGCAGGCTGACCTGCTGAGCAGCGAGCGCCGAAAGCGAGGACACAGCTGGAGAACGCTTTCGGAAACTCTCCCCAGCCGGACATGATGGTTCGCAGAGCCAAAGGACCGAGACAGGTCAAGAAAGGGCTGAGTGAATTTCCAGAAAGAGGGAACAAAAAAGAGGATAAAAGCCAAAGAACAGCGGAGGCTGCAAATGCAAAACAAAAACAGAAACGGAAACAGGTGGAAAAACCCAGCAGGTCAGGCAGCATCGGTGGAGGAGCGCACACTTAACCTTTCCAGGCCCCACGGTTCTTCAACAGAGCGAAGTGAAACTGGGAAAGGGGGGAAATATAAGCTGGGTTAAGGGGCTGGGACTTGTTGGGAGTAGAAGCCAGTGAAAGGTGGAGATAACCATTCATGTCACAGACACGCGGACAAAGAGGTGTTGAACGTGGTGATATTGCTTAAATGAATGTCATAATATAGGGTAGAAAGCAGAACGAGGAAGTTGCAGATACCCCAAGTGGGGGTGTGGTGGGGTGAAGGTACAGATACCACTAGTGGGGGTGGGGTGAAGGTACAGATAGCCCAAGTGGGGGTGGGGTGGGGTGAAGGTACAGATAGCCCTAGTGGGGGTGGGGTGAAGGTACAGATAGCCCTAGTGGGGGTGGGGTGAAGGTACAGATAGCCCCAGTGGGGGTGGGGTGAAGGTACAGATAGCCCCAGTGGGGGTGGGGTGAAGGTACAGATAGCCCTAGTGGGGGTGGGGGGAAGGTACAGATAGCCCTAGTGGGGGTGGGGTGGGGCGAAGGTACAGATAGCCCTAGTGGGGGTGGGGTGGGGGTGAAGGTACAGATAGCCCTAGTGGGGGTGGGGTGGGGGTGAAGGTACAGATAGCCTTAGTGGGGGTGGGGTGGGGGTGAAGGTACAGATAGCCCTAGTGGGGGTGGGGTGGGGGTGAAGGTACAGATAGCCCTAGTGGGGGTGGGGTGAAGGTACAGATAGCCCTAGTGGGGGTGGGGTGGGGGTGAAGGTACAGATAGCCCTAGTGGGGGTGGGGTGAAGGTACAGATAGCCCTAGTGGGGGTGGGGTGGGGGTGAAGGTACAGATAGCCCTAGTGGGGGTGGGGTGAAGGTACAGATAGCCCTAGTGGGGGTGGGGTGAAGGTACAGATAGCCCAAGTGGGGGTGGGGTGAAGGTACAGATTGCCCTAGTGGGGGTGGGGTGAAGGTACAGATAGCCCTAGTGGGGGTGGGGTGAAGGTACAGATAGCCCTAGTGGGGGTGGGGTGGGGTGAAGGTACAGATAGCCCTAGTGGGGTTGGGGTGAAGGTACAGATAGCCCTAGTGGGGGTGGGGGTGGGGGTGAAGGTACAGATAGCCCTAGTGGGGGTGGGGTGAAGGTACAGATAGCCCTAGTGGGGGTGGGGTGAAGGTACAGATAGCCCTAGTGGGGGTGGGGTGAAGGTACAGATAGCCCAAGTGGGGGTGGGGTGGGGTGAAGGTACAGATAGCCCTAGTGGGGGTGGGGTGAAGGTACAGATAGCCCTAGTGGGGGTGGGGTGAAGGTACAGATAGCCCTAGTGGGGGTGGGGTGAAGGTACAGATAGCCCTAGTGGGGGTGGGGTGAAGGTACAGATAGCCCTAGTGGGGGTGGGGTGAAGGTACAGATAGCCCTAGTGGGGGTGGGGTGAAGGTACAGATAGCCCTTGTGGGGGTGGGGTGAAGGTACAGATAGCCCTAGTGGGGGTGGGGTGAAGGTACAGATAGCCCTAGTGGGGGTGGGGTGAAGGTACAGATAGCTCTAGTGGGGGTGGGGGTGGGGGTGAAGGTACAGATAGCCCGAGTGGGGGTGGGGTGAAGGTACAGATAGCCCTAGTGGGGGTGTGGTGAAGGTACAGATAGCCCTAGTGGGGGTGGGGTGAAGGTACAGATAGCCCTAATGGGGGTGGGGTGAAGGTACAGATAGCCCTAGTGGGGGTGTGGTGAAGGTACAGATAGCCCTAGTGGGGGTGGGGTGAAGGTACAGATAGCCCTAGTGGGAGTGGGGTGAAGGTACAGATAGCCCTAGTGGGGGTGGGGTGAAGGTACAGATAGCCCTAGTGGGGGTGGGGTGAAGGTACAGATAGCCCTAATGGGGGTGGGGTGAAGGTACAGATAGCCCTAGTGGGGGTGGGGTGGGGCGAAGGTACAGATAGCCCTAGTGGGGGTGTGGTGAATGTACAGATAGCCCTAGTGGGGGTGGGGTGAAGGTACAGATAGCCCTAGTGGGGGTGGGGTGAAGGTACAGATAGCCCTAGTGGGGGTGGGGTGAAGGTACAGATAGCCCTAGTGGGGGTGGGGTGAAGGTACAGATAGCCCTAGTGGGGGTGGGGTGAAGGTACAGATAGCCCTAGTGGGGGTGGGGTGAAGGTACAGATAGCCTTAGTGGGGGTGGGGTGAATGTACAGATAGCCCTAGTGGGGGTGGGGTGAAGGTACAGAGAGCCCTAGAGGGGGTGGGGTGAAGGTACAGATAGCTCTAGTGGGGGTGGGGTGAAGGTACAGATAGCTCTAGTGGGGGTGGGGTGAAGGTACAGATAGCCCTAGTGGGGGTGGGATGGGGTGAAGGTACAGATATCCCTAGTGGGGGTGGGGTGAAGGTAGAGATAGCCCTAGTGGGGCTGGGATGGGGTGAAGGTACAGATAGCCCTAGTGGGGGTGGGGTGAAGGTACAGATAGCCCTAGTGGGGGTGGGGTGAAGGTACAGATAGCCCTAGTGGGGGTGGGGTGAAGGTAGAGATAGCCCTAGTGGGGGTGGGGCGGGGTGAAGGTACAGATAGCCCTAGTGGGGGTGGGATGGGGTGAAGGTACAGATAGCCCTAGTGGGGGTGGGGTGAAGGTACAGATATCCCTAGTGGGGGTGGGGTGAAGGTACAGATAGCCCTAGTGGGGGTGGGGTGAAGGTACAGATAGCCCTAGTGGGGGTGGGGGGAAGGTACAGATAGCCCTAGTGGGGGTGGGGTGAAGGTACAGATAGCCCTAGTGGGGGTGGGGTGAAGGTACAGATAGCCCTAGTGGGGGTGGGGTGAAGGTACAGATAGCCCTAGTGGGGGTGGGGTGGGGTGAAGGTACAGATAGCCCTAGTGGGGGTGGGGTGAAGGTACAGATAGCCCTAGTGGGGGTGGGGTGAAGGTACAGATAGCCCTAGTGGGGGTGGTTGGAAGGTACAGATAGCCCGAGTGGGGGTGGGGTGAAGGTACAGATAGCCCTAGTGGGGGTGGGGTTGGGTGAAGGTACAGATAGCCCTAGTGGGGGTGGGGTGAAGGTACAGATAGCCCTAGTGGGGGTGGGGGTGAAGGTACAGATAGCCCTAGTGGGGGTGGGGTGAAGGTACAGATAGCCCTAGTGGGGGTGGGGTGAAGGTACAGATAGCCCTAGTGGGGGTGGGGGTGGGGTGAAGGTACAGATAGCCCTAGTGGGGGTGGGATGGGGTGAAGGTACAGATAGCCCTAGTGGGGGTGGGGTGAAGGTACAGATAGCCCTAGTGGGGGTGGGGGTGGGGTGAAGGTACAGATAGCTCTAGTGGGGGTGGGGGGAAGGTACAGATAGCCCTAGTGGGGGTGGGGTGGGGTGAAGGTACAGATATCCCTTGTGGGGCTGGGGGGAAGGTACAGATAGCCCTAGTGGGGGTGGGGGGAAGGTACAGATAGCCCTAGTGGGGGTGGTTGGAAGGTACAGATAGCCCGAGTGGGGGTGGGGTGAAGGTACAGATAGCCCTAGTGGTGGTGGGGTGAAGGTACTGATAGCCCTAGAGGGGGTGGGGTGAAGGTACAGATAGCCCTAGTGGGGGTGGGGGGAAGGTACAGATAGCCCTAGTGGGGGTGGGGTGAAGGTACAGATAGCCCTAGTGGGGGTGGGGTGAAGGTACAGATAGCCCTAGTGGGGGTGGTTGGAAGGTACAGATAGCCCGAGTGGGGGTGGGGTGAAGGTACAGATAGCCCTAGTGGGGGTGGGGTGAAGGTACTGATAGCCCTAGAGGGGGTGGGGTGAAGGTACAGATAGCCCTAGTGGGGGTGGGGTGAAGGTACAGATAGCCCTTGTGGGGGTGGGGTGAAGGTACAGATAGCCCTAGTGGGGGTGGAGTGGGGTGAAGGTACAAATAGCCCTAGTGGGGGTGGGGTGAGGGGAAGGTACAGATATCCCTAGTGGGGGTGGGGTGAAGGTAAAGATAGCCCTAGTGGGGGTGGAGTGGGGTGAAGGTACAAATAGCCCTAGTGGGGGTGGGGTGGGGGGAAGGTACAGATAGCCCTAGTGGGGGTGGGGTGAAGGTAAAGATAGCCCTAGTGGGGGTGGGGGTGGGGTGAAGGTACAGATAGCCCGCGTGGGGGTGGGGTGAAGGTACAGATAGCCCTAGTGGGGTTGGGGTGAAGGTACAGATAGCCCTAGTGGGGTTGGGGTGAAGGTACAGATAGCCCTAGTGGGGGTGGGGTGAAGGTACAGATAGCCCTAGTGGGGGTGTGGTGAAGGTACAGATAGCCCTAGTGGGGTTGGGGTGAAGGTACAGATAGCCCTAGTGGGGGTGGGTGAAGGTACAGATAGCCCTAGTGGGGGTGGGGTGAAGGTACAGATAGCCCTAGTGGGGTTGGGGTGAAGGTACAGATAGCCCTAGTGGGGGTGGGGGTGGGGTGAAGGTACAGATAGCCCTCGTGGGGGTGGGGTTAAGGTATAGATAGCCCTAGTGGGGGTGGGTTGAAGGTACAGATAGCCCTAGTGGGGGTGGGGTGAAGGTACAGATAGCCCTAGTGGGGTTGGGGTGAAAGTACAGATAGCCCTAGTGGGGGTGGGGTGGGGTGAAGGTACAGATAGCCCTAGTGGGGGTGGGGTGAAGGTACAGATAGCCCTAGTGGGGGTGGGATGGGGTGAAGGTACAGATAGCCCTAGTGGGGGTGGGGTGAAGGTACAGATAGCCCTAGTGGGGGTGGGGTGAAGGTACAGATAGCCCTAGTGGGGGTGGGGTGAAGGTACAGATAGCCCTAGTGGGGGTGGGGGGAAGGTACAGGTAGCCCTAGTGGGGGTGGGGTGAAGGTACAGATAGCCCTAGTGGGGGTGGGGTGGGGTGAAGGTACAGATAGCCCTAGTGGGGGTGGGGTGAAGGTACAGATAGCCCTAGTGGGGGTGGGGTGAAGGTACAGATAGCCCAAGTGGGGGTGGTTGGAAGGTACAGATAGCCCGAGTGGGGGTGGGATGGGGTGAAGGTACAGATAGCCCTAGTGGGGGTGGGGGTGAAGGTACAGATAGCCCTAGTGGGGGTGGGGTGAAGGTACAGATAGCCCTAGTGGGGGTGGGGGTGAAGGTACAGATAGCCCTAGTGGGGGTGGGGTGAAGGTACAGATAGCCCTAGTTGGGGTGGGGCGAAGGTACAGATAGCCCTAGTGGGGGTGGGGTGAAGGTACAGATAGCCCTAGTGGGGGTGGGGGTGGGGTGAAGGTACAGATAGCCCTAGTGGGGATGGGGTGGGGTGAAGGTACAGATAGCCTTAGTGGGGGTGGGGTGAAGGTACAGATAGCCCTAGTGGGGGTGGGGTGAAGGTACAGATAGCCCTAGTGGGGGTGGGGTGAATGTACAGATAGCCCTAGTGGGGGTGGGGTGAAGGTACAGATAGCCCTAGTGGGGGTGGGGGGGAAGGTACAGATAGCCCTAGTGGGGGTGGGGTGGGGTGAAGGTACAGATATCCCTTGTGGGGCTGGGGGGAAGGTACAGATAGCCCTAGTGGGGGTGGGGTGAAGGTACAGATAGCCCTAGTGGGGGTGGGGGGAAGGTACAGATAGCCCTAGTGGGGGTGGGGTGAAGGTACAGATAGCCCTAGTGGGGGTGGGGTGAAGGTACAGATAGCCCTAGTGGGGGTGGTTGGAAGGTACAGATAGCCTGAGTGGGGGTGGGGTGAAGGTACAGATAGCCCTTGTGGGGGTGGGGTGAAGGTACAGATAGCCCTAGTGGGGGTGGAGTGGGGTGAAGGTACAAATGGCCCTAGTGGGGGTGGGGTGAGGGGAAGGTACAGATAGCCCTAGTGGGGGTGGGGTGGGGGGAAGGTACAGATAGCCCTAGTGGGGGTGGGGTGAAGGTAAAGATAGCCCTAGTGGGGGTGGGGGTGGGGTGAAGGTACAGATAGCCCTCGTGGGGGTGGGGTGAAGGTACAGATAGCCCTAGTGGGGTTGGGGTGAAGGTACAGATAGCCCTAGTGGGGTTGGGGTGAAGGTACAGATAGCCCTAGTGGGGTTGGGGTGAAGGTACAGAGAGCCCTAGTGGGGGTGGGGGTGGGGTGAAGGTACAGATAGCCCTCGTGGGGGTGGGGTGAAGGTATAGATAGCCCTAGTGGGGGTGGGGGTGAAGGTACAGATAGCCCTAGTGGGGGTGGGGTGAAGGTACAGATAGCCCTAGTGGGGTTGGGGTGAAGGTA
This sequence comes from Isurus oxyrinchus, assembly GCA_026770705.1. Taxonomy (NCBI): domain Eukaryota; kingdom Metazoa; phylum Chordata; class Chondrichthyes; order Lamniformes; family Lamnidae; genus Isurus; species Isurus oxyrinchus. Next base: position 250,371 of record JANJGN010000715.1, on the reverse strand, counting down.
CAGATAGCCCTAGTGGGGGTGGGGTGAAGGTACAGATAGCCTTAGTGGGGGTGGGGTGAAGGTACAGATAGCCCTAGTGGGGGTGGGGTGAATGTACAGATAGCCCTAGTGGGGGTGGGGTGAAGGTACAGAGAGACCTAGAGGGGGTGGGGTGAAGGTACAGATAGCCCTAGTTGGGGTGGGGTGGGGTGAAGGTACAGATAGCCCTAGTGGGGGTGTGGTGAATGTACAGATAGCCCTAGTGGGGGTGGGGTGAAGGTACAGATAGCTCTAGTGGGGGTGGGGTGAAGGTACAGATAGCCCTAGTGGGGGTGGGGTGAAGGTACAGATAGCCCTAGTGGGGGTGGGGTGAAGGTACAGATAGCCCTAGTGGGGGTGGAGTGAAGGTACAGATAGCCCTAGTGGGGGTGGGGTGAAGGTACAGATAGCCCTAGTGGGGGTGGGGTGAAGGTACAGATAGCCTTAGTGGGGGTGGGGTGAAGGTACAGATAGCCCTAGTGGGGGTGGGGTGAATGTACAGATAGCCCTAGTGGGGGTGGGGTGAAGGTACAGAGAGCCCTAGAGGGGGTGGGGTGAAGGTACAGATAGCCCTAGTGGGGGTGGGATGGGGTGAAGGTACAGATAGCCCTAGTGGGGGTGGGGGTGAAGGTACAGATAGCCCTAGTGGGGGTGGGGTGAAGGTAGAGATAGCCCTAGTGGGGGTGGGGGTGAAGATACAGATAGCCCTAGTGGGGGTGGGGTGAAGGTACAGATAGCCCTAGTGGGGGGGGGGCGAAGGTACAGATAGCCCTAGTGGGGGTGGGGTGAAGGTACAGATAGCCCTAGTGGGGGTGGGATGGGGTGAAGGTACAGATAGCCCTAGTGGGGATGGGGTGGGGTGAAGGTACAGATAGCCCTAGTGGGGGTGTGGTGAAGGTACAGATAGCCCTAGTGGGGGTGGGGTGAAGGTACAGATAGCCCTAGTGGGGGTGGGGTGAAGGTACAGATAGCCCTAGTGGGGGTGGGGTGAAGGTACAGATAGCCCTTGTGGGGGTGGGGGGAAGGTACAGATAGCCCTAGTGGTGGTGGGGTGGGGTGAAGGTACAGATATCCCTTGTGGGGCTGGGGGGAAGGTACAGATAGCCCTAGTGGGGGTGGGGTGAAGGTACAGATAGCCCTAGTGGGGGTGGGGTGAAGGTACAGATAGCCCTAGTGGGGTGGGGGGAAGGTACAGATAGCCCTAGTGGGGGTGGGGTGAAGGTACAGATAGCCCTAGTGGGGGTTTTTGGAAGGTACAGATAGCCCGAGTGGGGGTGGGGTGAAGGTACAGATAGCCCTAGTGGGGGTGGGGTGAAGGTACAGATAGCACTAGAGGGGGTGGGGTGAAGGTACAGATAGCCCTAGTGGGGGTGGGGTGAAGGTACAGATAGCCCTTGTGGGGGTGGGGTGAAGGTACAGATAGCCCTAGTGGGGGTGGGGTGAAGGTACAGATAGCCCTTGTGGGGGTGGGGTGAAGGTACAGATAGCCCTTGTGGGGGTGGGGTGAAGGTACAAATAGCCCTAGTGGGGGTGGGGTGAGGGGAAGGTACAGATAGCCCTAGTGGGGGTGGGGTGGGGGGAAGGTACAGATAGCCCTAGTGGGGGTGGGGTGAAGGTAAAGATAGCCCTAGTGGGGGTGGGGGTGGGGTGAAGGTACAGATAGCCCTCGTGGGGGTGGGGTGAAGGTACAGATAGCCCTAGTGGGGTTGGGGTGAAGGTACAGATAGCCCTAGTGGGGTTGGGGTGAAGGTACAGATAGCCCTAGTGGGGTTGGGGTGAAGGTACAGATAGCCATAGTGGGGGTGGGGGTGGGGTGAAGGTACAGATAGCCCTCGTGGGGGTGGGGTGAAGGTATAGATAGCCCTAGTGGGGGTGGGGGTGAAGGTACAGATAGCCCTAGTGGGGGTGGGGTGAAGGTACAGATAGCCCTAGTGGGGTTGGGGTGAAGGTACAGATAGCCCTAGTGGGGGTGGGGTGGGGTGAAGGTACAGATAGCCCTAGTGGGGGTGGGGTGAAGGTACAGATAGCCTTAGTGGGGGTGGGGTGAAGGTACAGATAGCCCTAGTGGGGGTGGGGTGAATGTACAGATAGCCCTAGTGGGGGTGGGGTGAAGGTACAGAGAGCCCTAGAGGGGGTGGGGTGAAGGTACAGATAGCCCTAGTGGGGGTGGGGTGAAGGTACAGATAGCCCTAGTGGGGGTGGGGGTGAAGGTACAGATAGCCCTAGTGGGGGTGGGGTGAAGGTACAGATAGCCCTAGTGGGGGTGGGGGTGAAGGTACAGATAGCCCTAGTGGGGGTGGGGTGAAGGTACAGATAGCCCTAGTGGGGGTGGGGCGAAGGTACAGATAGCCCTAGTGGGGGAGGGGTGAAGGTACAGATAGCCCTAGTGGGGGTGGGGTGAAGGTACAGATAGCCCTAGTGGGGGTGGGGTGAAGGTACAGATAGCACTAGTGGGGGTGGGGTGGGGTGAAGGTACAGATAGCCCTAGTGGGGGTGGGGTGAAGGTACAGATAGCCCTAGTGGGGGTGGGGTGAAGGTACAGATAGCCCTAGTGGGGGTGGGGGGAAGGTACAGATAGCCCTAGTGGGGGTGGGGTGGGGTGAAGGTACAGATATCCCTTGTGGGGCTGGGGGGAAGGTACAGATAGCCCTAGTGGGGGTGGGGTGAAGGTACAGATAGCCCTAGTGGGTGTGGGGGGAAGGTACAGATAGCCCTAGTGGGGGTGGTGTGAAGGTACAGATAGCCCTAGTGGGGGTGGGGTGAAGGTACAGATAGCCCTAGTGGGGGTGGTTGGAAGGTACAGATAGCCCGAGTGGGGGTGGGGTGAAGGTACAGATGGCCCTAGTGGGGGTGGGGTGAAGGTACAGATAGCACTAGAGGGGGTGGGGTGAAGGTACAGATAGCCCTAGTGGGGGTGGGGTGAAGGTACAGATAGCCCTTGTGGGGGTGGGGTGAAGGTACAGATAGCCCTAGTGGGGGTGGAGTGGGGTGAAGGTACAAATAGCCCTAGTGGGGGTGGGGTGAGGGGAAGGTACATATAGCCCTAGTGGGGGTGGGGTGGGGGGAAGGTACAGATAGCCCTAGTGGGGGTGGGGTGAAGGTAAAGATAGCCCTAGAGGGGGTGGGGGTGGGGTGAAGGTACAGATAGCCCTCGTGGGGGTGGGGTGAAGGTACAGATAGCCCTAGTGGGGTTGGGGTGAAGGTACAGATAGCCCTAGTGGGGTTGGGGTGAAGGTACAGATAGCCCTAGTGGGGTTGGGGTGAAGGTACAGATAGGCCTAGTGGGGGAGGGGGTGGGGTGAAGGTACAGATAGCCCTCGTGGGGGGTGGGGTGAAGGTATAGATAGCCCTAGTGGGGGTGGGGGTGAAGGTACAGATAGCCCTAGTGGGGGTGGGGTGAAGGTACAGATAGCCCTAGTGGGGTTGGGGTGAAGGTACAGATAGCCCTAGTGGGGGTGGGGTGGGGTGAAGGTACAGATAGCCCTAGTGGGGGTGGGGTGAAGGTACAATTAGCCCTCGTGGGGGTGGGGGTGAAGTTACAGATAGCCCTAGTGGGGGTGGGGTGAAGGTACAGCTAGCCCTAGTGGGGGTGGTGTGAAGGTACAGATAGCCCTAGTGGGGGTGGGGTGAAGGTACAGATAGCCCTAGTGGGGGTGGGGTGGGGTGAAGGTACAGATAGCCCTAGTGGGGGTGGGGTGAAGGTACAGATAACTCTAGTGGGGGTGGGGTGAAGGTACAGATAGCCCTAGTGGGGGTTGTGTGGGGGGCAGATACCGATAGCCCTAGTGGGGGTGGTTGGAAGGTACAGATAGCCCGAGTGGGGGTTGGGTGAAGGTACAGATAGCCCTAGTGGGGGTGGGGTGAAGGTACAGATAGCCCTAGTGGGGGTGGGGTTGGGTGAAGGTACAGATAGCCCTAGTGGGGGTGGGGGTGGGGTGAAGGTGCAGATAGCCCTAGTGGGGGTGGGGTGAAGGTACAGATAGCCCTAGTGGGGGTGGGGTGAAGGTACAGATAGCTCTAGTGGGGGTGGGGTGAAGGTACAGATAGCCCTAGTGGGGGTGGGGTGAAGGTACAGACAGCCCAAGTGGGGGTGGGGTGAAGGTACAGATAGCTCTAGTGGGGGTGGGGTGAAGGTACAGATAGCCCTAGTGGGGGTGGGGTGAAGGTACAGATACCCTTAGTGGGGGTGGAGTGGGGTGAAGGTACAAATAGACCTAGTGGGGGTGGGGTGGAGTGAAGGTACAGATAGCCCTAGAGGGGGTGGGGTGGGGTGAGGTTACAGATAGCCCTAGTGGGGTGGGGTGGGGTGAAGGTACAGATAGCCCTAGTGGGGGTGGGGTGAAGGTACAGATAGCCCTAGTGGGGGTGGGGTGAGGGTACAGATAGCCCTAGTGGGGTGGGGTGGGGTGAAGGTACAGATAGCCCTAGTGGGGGTGGGGTGAAGGTACAGATAGCCCTAGTGGGGGTGGGGTGAGGGTACAGATAGCCCTAGTGGGGTGGGGTGGGGTGAAGGTACAGATAGCCCTAGTGGGGGTGGGGTGAAGGTACAGATAGCCCTAGTGGGGGTGGGGTGAAGGTACAGATAGCCCTAGTGGGGGTGGGGTGAAGGTACAGATAGCCCTCGTGGGGGTGGGGTGGGGGTGAAGGTACAGATAGCCCTAGTGGGGGTGGGGTGAAGGTACAGATAGCCCTAGTGGGGGTGGGGTGAAGGTACAGATAGCCCTAGTGGGGGTGGGGTGAAGGTACAGATAGCCCTAGAGGGGGTGGGGTGAAGATACAGATAGCCCTAGTGGGGGTGGGGTGAAGGTACAGATAGCCCTAGTGGGGGTGGGGTGAAGGTACAGATAGCCCTAGTGGGGGTGGGGTGAAGGTACAGATAGCCCTAGTGGGGGTGGGTTGAAGGTACAGATAGCCCTAGTGGGGGTGGGGGTGGGGTGAAGGTACAGATAGCCCTAGTGGGGGTGGGGTGGGGTGAAGGTACAGATAGCCCTAGTGGGGGTGGGGTGGAATTAAGGTACAGATAGCCCTAGTGTGGGTGGTGTGAAGGTACAAATAGCCCTAATGGAGTTGGGGGTGTGGTGAGGGTATAGATAACCTTAAAGGGGGTGGGGTGTGGTGAAGGTACAGAAAGCCCTAGTGGGGGTGGGGTGAAGGTACCGATAGCGCTAGTGGTGGAGGAGTGAAGGTTCAGATAGCCCGAGTGGGGGTGCGGTGAAGGTAAAGATAGCCCTAGTAGGGTTGGTGGATAGGGTGGGAAGGTATAGATAGGCCTAGGTGGGGGTCGGGTGGTGTGAAGGTACAGATCGCCCTAGTGGGGGTGGGGTGAAGGTACAGATAGCCCTAGTGGGGGTGGGGTGAAGGTACAGATAGCCCTAGTGGGGGTGGGGTTAAGGTACAGATAGTCCTTGTGGGGGTGGGGAAGGTACATATAGCCCTAGTGGTGGTGGGGTGAAGGTACAGATAGCCCTAGTGGGGTGGGGTGAAGGTACAGATAGCCCTAGTGGGGGTTTTGTGGGGGGCAGATACCGATAGCCCTAGTGGGGGTGGTTGGAAGGTACAGATAGCCCGAGTGGGGGTGGGGTGAAGGTACAGATAGACCTAGTGGGGGTGGGGTGAAGGTACACATAGCTCTAGTGGGGGTGGGGTGAAGGTACAGATAGCCCTAGTGGGGGTGGGGTGAAGGTACACATAGCTCTAGTGGGGGTGGGTTGGAGGTACAGATAGCCCTAGTGGGGGTGTGGGGTACGTACTGATAGCACTAGTGGGGGAGTGGTGAATGTACATATAGCCCTTGGTGGGAGTGGTTGTGGGGGAGGGAAGGTGCAGATAGTCCTAGTGGGGGTGGGGTGAACGTACAGATAGCCCAAGTGGGGGTGGAGTGGGGTGAAGGTACAAATAGCCCTAGTTTGGGTGGAGTGAGGGTACAGATACCCCTAGTGGGGGTGGGGTGGGGTGAAGGTACAGATAGCCCTAGAGGGGGTGGGGTGAAGGTACAGATAGCCCTAGTGGGGGTGGGGTGAAGGTACAGATAGCCCAAGAGGGGGTGGGGTGAAGGTACAGATAGTCCTAGTGGGGGTGGGGTGAAGGTACAGATAGCACTAGTGGGGGTGGGGTGAAGGTACAGATAGCCCTAGGGGGGTGGGGTGAAGGTACAGATAGCCCTAGTGGGGGTGGGGTGAAGGTACAGATAGCCCTAGTGGGGGTGGGGGTGGGGTGAAGGTACAGATAGCACTAGTGGGGGTGGGGTGAAGGTACAGATAGCCTTCGTGGGGGTGAGGTGAAGGTACAGATAGCCCTAGTGGGGGTGGGGTGGGGTGAAGGTACAGATAGCCCTAGTGGGGGTGCTGTGGGGGGAAGGTACAGATAGCCCTAGTGGGGCTGGGGTGAAGGTACAGATAGCCCTAGTGGGGGTGGGGTGAAGGTACAGATAGCCCTAGTGGGGGTGGTGTGAAGGTACAGATAGCCCTAGTGGGGGTGGGGTGGGGTGAAGGTACAGATAGCCCTAGTGGGGGTGGGGGGAAGGTACAGATAGCCCTAGTGGGGGTGGGGCTGGGGTGAAGGTACAGATAGCCCTAGTGGGGTTGGGGTGAAGGTACAGATAGCCCTAGTGGGGGTGGGGTGAAGGTACAGATAGCCCTAGTGGGGGTGGGGGGAAGGTACAGATAGCCCTAGTGTGGGTGGGGTGAATGTACAGAGAGCCCTAGTGGAGTTGGGGGTGTGTTGAAGGTATAGATAACCTTGGTGGGGGGGGTGTGGTGAAGGTACAGATAGCCCTAGTGGGGGTGGGGCTGGGGTGAAGGTACAGATAGTCCCAGAGGGGGTGGGGTGGGGTGAAGGTACAGATAGTCCCAGAGGGGGTGGGGTGGGGTGAAGGTACAGATAGCCCTAGTGGGGATGGGGTGGGGTGAAGGTACAGATAGCCCTAGTGGGGGTGGGGTGAAGGTACAGATAGTCCCAGAGGGGGTGGGGTGGGGTGAAGGTACAGATAGCCCTAGTGGGGATGGGGTGGGGTGAAGGTACAGATAGCCCTAGTGGGGGTGGGGTGAAGGTACAGATAGCCCTAGTGGGGGTGGGGTGAAGGCACAGATAGCCCTAGTGGGGGTGGGAGTGGGGTGAAGGTACAGATAGCCCTAGTGGGGGTGGGGGTGAAGGTACAGATAGCCCGAGTGGGGGTGGGGTGAAGGTACAGATAGCCCTAGTGGGGGTGGGGTGAAGGTACAGATAGCCCTAGTGGGGGTGGGGTGAAGGTACAGATAGCCCAAGTGGGGGTGGGGTGAAGGTACAGATAGACCTAGAGGGGGTGGGATTGGGTGAAGGTACAGATAGCCCTAGTGTGGGTGGGGTGAATGTACAGATAGCCCTAGTGGAGTTGGGGGTGTGTTGAAGGTATAGATAACCTTGGTGGGGGGGTGGTGTGGTGAAGGTACAGATAGCCCTAGTGGGGATGGGGTGGGGTGAAGGTACAGATAGTCCCAGAGGGGATGGGGTGGGGTGAAGGTACAGATAGCCCTAGTGGGGGTGGGGTGAAGGTACAGATAGCCCTAGTGGGGGTGGGGTGAAGGTACAGATAGCCCTAGTGGGGGTGGGGGGAAGGTACAGATAGCCCAAGTGGGGGTGGGGTGGGGTGAAGGTACAGATAGCCCTAGTGGGGGTGGGGTGAAGGTACAGATAGCCCTAGTGGGTGAGGGGAGGTGTGAAGGTACAGATAGTCCCAGTGGGGGTGGTGTGAAGGTACAGATAGCCCTAGTGGGGGTGGGGTGAAGGTACAGATAGCCCTAGTGGGGGTGGGGTGAAGGTACCGATAGCCCTAGTGGGGGTGGGGTGAAGGTACACATAGCACTAGTGGGGGTGGGGTGAAGGTACAAATAGCACTAGTGGGGGTGGGGTGAAGGTACCGATAGCCCTAGTGGGGGTGGGGTGAAGGTACACATAGCACTAGTGGGGGTGGGGTGAAGGTACAGATAGCCCCAGTGGGTGTGGGGTGAAGGTACAGATAGCCCTAGTGTGGGTGGGGGTGGGGTGAAGGTACAGATAGCCCTAGTGGGGGTGGGGTGAAGGTACAGATAGCCCTAGTGGGGGTGGGGTGAAGGTACAGATAGCCCTAGTGGGGGTGGGGGTGGGGTGAAAGTACAGATAGCCCTAGTGGGGGTGGGGTAAAGGTACTGATAGCCCTAGTGGGAGTGGGGTGAAGGTACAGATAGCCCTAGTGGGGGTGGGGTGAAGGTACAGATAGCCCTAGTGGGGGTGGGGGTGGGGTGAAGGTACAGATAGCCCTAGTGGGGGTGGGAGAAGGTACAGATAGCCCTAGTGGGGGTGGGGTGAAGGTACAGATAGCCCTAGTGGGGGTGTGGTGAAGGTACAGATAGCCCTAGTGGGGGTGGGGTGAGGTACAGATAGCCCTAGTGGGGGTGGGGTGAAGGTACAGATAGCCCTAGTGGGGGTGGGGTGAAGGTACAGATAGCCCTAGTGGGGGTGCGGTGAAGGTACAGATAGCCCGAGTGGGGAAGGTCTGGGTTCAAGGTACAGATAGCCCTAGTGGGGGTGGGGTGGGGTGAAGGTACAGATAGCCCTAGTGGGGGTGGGGTGGGGTGAAGGTACAGATAGCCCAAGTAGGGGTGGGGTGGGGTGAAGGTACAGATAGCCCTAGTGGGGGTGGGCGGAAGGTACAGATAGCCCTAGTGGGGGTGGGGTGAAGGTACAGATAGCCCTAGTGGGGGTGGGGTGAAGGTACAGATAGCCCTAGTTGGGGTGGGGTGAAGGTACAGATAGCCCTAGTGGGGTTGGTGTGAAGGTACAGATAGCCCTAGTGGGGGTGGGGTCAAGGTACAGATAGCCCTAGTGGGGGTGGGGTGAAGGTACAGATAGCCCTAGTGGGGGTGGAGTGAAGGTACAGATAGCCCTAGTTGGGGTGAGGTGAAGGTACAGATAGCCCTAGTGGGGGTGGGGGTGGGGTGAAGGTACTTATAGACCTAGTGGGGGTGGGGTGAAGGTACAGATAGCCCTAGTGGGGGTGGTGTGAAGGTACAAATAGCCATAGTTGGGGTGGGGTGAAGGTACAGATAGCACTAGTGGGGGTGGGGTGAAGGTACAGATAGCCCTAGTGGGGGTGGTGTGGGGTGAAGGTACAGATAGCCCTAGTAGGGGTGGGGTGAAGGTACAGATAGCCCTAATGGGGGTGGGTGGTGTGAAGATACAGATAGCCCTACTGGGGGTGCGGAGAAGGTACAGATAGCACTAGTGGGGGTGGGGGTGGGGTGAAGGTACAGATAGCCCTAGTGGGGGTGGGGTGAAGGTACAGATAGCCCTAGTGGGGGTGCGGTGAAGGTACAGATAGCCCTAGTGGGGGTGGGGTGAAGGTACAGATAGCCCTAGTGGGGGTGGGGTGAAGGTACAGATAGCCCTATTGGGGGTGCGGAGAAGGTACAGATAGCCCTAGTGGGGGTGGGGTGAAGGTACAGATAGCCCTAGTGGGGGTGGGGTGAAGGTACAGATAGCACTAGTGGGGGTGAGGTGAAGGTACAGATAGCCCTAGTGGGGGTGGGGTGAAGGTACAGATAGCCCTAGTGGGGGTGGGGTGAAGGTACAGATAGCCCTAGTGGGGGTGGGGGGAAGGTAAAGATAGCCCTAGTGGGGGTGGGGTGAAGGTACAGATTGCCCGAGTGGGGGTGGGGTGAAGGTACAGATAGCCCGAGTGGGGGTGGGGTGAAGGTACAGATAGCCCTAGTGGGGGTGGGGGGAAGGTACAGAGAGCCCTAGTGGGGGTGGGGTGAAGGTACAGATAGCCCTAGTGGGGGTGGGGTGGGGTGAAGGTACAAATAGCCCTAGTGGGGGTGGGGTGGGGTGAAGGTACAGATAGACCTTGTGGGGGTGGGGTGGGGTGAAGGTACAGATAGCCCTAGTGGGGGTGGGGTGAAGGTACAGATATACCTTGTGGGGGTGGGGTGGGGTGAAGGTACAGATAGCCCTAGTGGGGGTGGGGTGAAGTTACAGATAGCCCTAGTGGGGGTGGGGTGAAGGTACAGATAGCCCTAGTGGGGGTGGGGTGGGGTGAAGGTACAGATAGCCCTAGTGGGTGTGGGGTGAAGGTACAGATAGCCCTAGTGGGGGTGGGGTGAAGGTACAGATAGCCCTAGTGGGGGTGGGGTGAAGGTACACATAGCACTAGTGGGGGTGGGGTGAAGGTACAGATAGCCCAAGTGAGGGTGGGGTGGGGTGAAGATCCATATAGCCCCAGTGGGTGTGGGGTGAAGGTACAGATAGCCCTAGTGGGGGTGGGGTGAAGGTACAGATAGCCCTAGTGGGGGTGGGGTGAAGGTACAGATAGCCCTAGTGGGTGTGGGGTGAAGGTACTGATAGCCCTAGTGGGGGTGGGGTGAAGATACAGATAGCCCTAGTGTGGGTGGGGTGGGGTGAAGGTACAGATAGCCCTAGTGGGAGTGGGATTGGGGGTGGGGTGAAGGTACTGATAGCCCTAGTGGGAGTGGGGTGAAGGTACAGATAGCCCTAGTGGGGGTGGGGTGAAGGTACAGATAGCCCTAGTGGGGGTGGGGTGAAGGTACAGATAGCCCTAGTGAGGGTGGGGTTGAAGGTACAGATAGCCCTAGTGGGGTTGGGGTGAAGGTACAGATAGCCCTATTGGGGGTGGGGTGAAGGTACAGATAGCCCTAGTGGGGGTGGGGTGAAGGTACAGATAGCCCTAGTGGGGGTGGGGTGAAGGTACAGATAGCCCTAGTGGGGGTGGGGTGAAGGTACAGATAGCCCTAGTGGGGGTGGGGCTGGGGTGAAGGTACAGATAGCCCTAGTGTGGGTGGGGTGAATGTACAGATAGCCCTAGTGGAGTTGGGGGTGTGTTGAAGGTATAGATAACCTTGGTGGGGGGGTGGTGTGGTGAAGGTACAGATAGCCCTAGTGGGGATGGGGTGGGGTGAAGGTACAGATAGTCCCAGAGGGGATGGGGTGGGGTGAAGGTACAGATAGCCCTAGTGGGGGTGGGGTGAAGGTACAGATAGCCCTAGTGGGGGTGGGGTGAAGGTACAGATAGCCCTAGTGGGGGTGGGGGGAAGGTACAGATAGCCCTAGTGGGGGTGGGGTGGGGTGAAGGTACAGATAGCCCTAGTGGGGGTGGGGTGAAGGTACAGATAGCCCTAGTGGGTGAGGGGTGGTGTGAAGGTACAGATAGTCCCAGTGGGGGTGGTGTGAAGGTACAGATAGCCCTAGTGGGGGTGGGGTGAAGGTACAGATAGCCCTAGTGGGGGTGGGGTGAAGGTACCGATAGCCCTAGTGGGGGTGGGGTGAAGGTACACATAGCACTAGTGGGGGTGGGGTGAAGGTACACATAGCACTAGTGGGGGTGGGGTGAAGGTACCGATAGCCCTAGTGGGGGTGGGGTGAAGGTACACATAGCACTAGTGGGGGTGGGGTGAAGGTACAGATAGCCCCAGTGGGTGTGGGGTGAAGGTACAGATAGCCCTAGTGTGAGTCGGGGTGGGGTGAAGGTACAGATAGCCCTAGTGGGGGTGGGGTGAAGGTACAGATAGCCCTAGTGGGGGTGGGGTGAAGGTACAGATAGCCCTAGTGGGGGTGGGGGTGGGGTGAAAGTACAGATAGCCCTAGTGGGGGTGGGGTAAAGGTACTGATAGCCCTAGTGGGAGTGGGGTGAAGGTACAGATAGCCCTAGTGGGGGTGGGGTGAAGGTACAGATAGCCCTAGTGGGGGTGGGGGTGGGGTGAAGGTACAGATAGCCCTAGTGGGGGTGGGGCGAAGGTACAGATAGCCCTAGTGGGGGTGGGGTGAAGGTACAGATAGCCCTAGTGGGGGTGTGGTGAAGGTACAGATAGCCCTAGTGGGGGTGGGGTGAGGTACAGATAGCCCTAGTTGGGGTGGGGTGAAGGTACAGATAGCCCTAGTGGGGGTGGGGTGAAGGTACAGATAGCCCTAGTTGGGGTGGGGTGAAGGTACAGATAGCCCTAGTGGGGGTGAGGTGAAGGTACAGATAGCCCTAGTGGGGTTGGGGTGAAGGTACAGATAGCCCTAGTGGGGAAGGGCTGGGTTCAAGGTGCAGATAGCCCTAGTGGGGGTGGGGTGGGGTTAAGGTACAGATAGCCCTAGTGGGGGTGGGGTGGGGTGAAGGTACAGATAGCCCTAGTGGGGGTGGGGTGGGGTGAAGGTACAGATAGCCCTAGTGGGGGTGGGGTGAAGGTACAGATAGCCCTAGTTGGGGTGGGGTGAAGGTACAGATAGCCCTAGTGGGGGTGGTGTGAAGGTACAGATAGCCCTAGTGGGGGTGGGGTGAAGGTACAGATAGCCCTAGTGGGGGTGGGGTGAAGGTACAGATAGCCCTAGTGGGGGTGGTGTGAAGGTACAAATAGCCATAGTTGGGGTGGGGTGAATGTACAGATAGCACTAGTGGGGGTGGGGTGAAGGTACAGATAGCCCTAGTGGGGGTGGTGTGGGGTGAAGGTACAGATAGCCCTAGTGGGGGTGGGGTGAAGGTACAGATAGCCCTAATGGGGGTGGGTGGTGTGAAGATACAGATAGACCTTGTGGGGGTGGGGTGGGGTGAAGGTACAGATAGCCCTAGTGGGGGTGGGGTGAAGGTACAGATAGACCTTGTGGGGGTGGGGTGGGGTGAAGGTACAGATAGCCCTAGTGGGGGTGGGGTGAAGTTACAGATAGCCCTAGTGGGGGTGGGGTGAAGGTACAGATAGCCCTAGTGGGGGTGGGGTGGGGTGAAGGTACAGATAGCCCTAGTGGGTGTGGGGTGAAGGTACAGATAGCCCTAGTGGGGGTGGGGTGAAGGTACAGATAGCCCTAGTGGGGGTGGGGTGAAGGTACACATAGCACTAGTGGGGGTGGGGTGAAGGTACAGATAGCCCAAGTGGGGGTGGGGTGGGGTGAAGATCCATATAGCCCCAGTCGGTGTGGGGTGAAGGTACAGATAGCCCTAGTGGGGGTGGGGTGAAGGTACAGATAGCCCTAGTGGGGGTGGGGTGAAGGTACAGATAGCCCTAGTGGGTGTGGGGTGAAGGTACTGATAGCCCTAGTGGGGGTGGGGTGAAGATACAGATAGCCCTAGTGTGGGTGGGGTGGGGTGAAGGTACAGATAGCCCTAGTGGGAGTGGGATTGGGGGTGGGGTGAAGGTACTGATAGCCCTAGTGGGAGTGGGGTGAAGGTACAGATAGCCCTAGTGGGGGTGGGGTGAAGGTACAGATAGCCCTAGTGGGGGTGGGGTGAAGGTACAGATAGCCCTAGTGAGGGTGGGGTTGAAGGTACAGATAGCCCTAGTGGGGTTGGGGTGAAGGTACAGATAGCCCTATTGGGGGTGGGGTGAAGGTACAGATAGCCCTAGTGGGGGTGGGGTGAAGGTACAGATAGCCCAAGTGGGGGTGGGGTGAAGGTACAGATAGCCCTAGTGGGGGTGGGGTGAAGGTACAGATAGCCCTAGTGGGGGTGGGGCTGGGGTGAAGGTACAGATAGCCCTAGTGTGGGTCGGGTGAATGTACAGATAGCCCTAGTGGAGTTGGGGGTGTGTTGAAGGTATAGATAACCTTGGTGGGGGCGTGGTGTGGTGAAGGTACAGATAGCCCTAGTGGGGATGGGGTGGGGTGAAGGTACAGATAGTCCCAGAGGGGATGGGGTGGGGTGAAGGTACAGATAGCCCTAGTGGGGGTGGGGTGAAGGTACAGATAGCCCTAGTGGGGGTGGGGTGAAGGTACAGATAGCCCTAGTGGGGGTGGGGGGAAGGTACAGATAGCCCTAGTGGGGGTGGGGTGGGGTGAAGGTACAGATAGCCCTAGTGGGGGTGGGGTGAAGGTACAGATAGCCCTAGTGGGTGAGGGGTGGTGTGAAGGTACAGATAGTCCCAGTGGGGGTGGTGTGAAGGTACAGATAGCCCTAGTGGGGGTGGGGTGAAGGTACAGATAGCCCTAGTGGGGGTGGGGTGAAGGTACCGATAGCCCTAGTGGGGGTGGGGTGAAGGTACACATAGCACTAGTGGGGGTGGGGTGAAGGTACACATAGCACTAGTGGGGGTGGGGTGAAGGTACCGATAGCCCTAGTGGGGGTGGGGTGAAGGTACACATAGCACTAGTGGGGGTGGGGTGAAGGTACAGATAGCCCCAGTGGGTGTGGGGTGAAGGTACAGATAGCCCTAGTGTGAGTGGGGGTGGGGTGAAGGTACAGATAGCCCTAGTGGGGGTGGGGTGAAGGTACAGATAGCCCTAGTGGGGGTGGGGTGAAGGTACAGATAGCCCTAGTGGGGGTGGGGGTGGGGTGAAAGTACAGATAGCCCTAGTGGGGGTGGGGTAAAGGTACTGATAGCCCTAGTGGGAGTGGGGTGAAGGTACAGATAGCCCTAGTGGGGGTGGGGTGAAGGTACAGATAGCCCTAGTGGGGGTGGGGGTGGGGTGAAGGTACAGATAGCCCTAGTGGGGGTGGGGCGAAGGTACAGATAGCCCTAGTGGGGGTGGGGTGAAGGTACAGATAGCCCTAGTTGGGGTGGGGTGAAGGTACAGATAGCCCTAGTGGGGGTGCGGTGAAGGTACAGATAGCCCTAGTGGGGGTGAGGTGAAGGTACAGATAGCCCTAGTGGGGGTGGGGGTGAAGGTACAGATAGCCCTAGTGGGGGTGAGGTGAAGGTACAGATAGCCCTAGTGGGGTTGGGGTGAAGGTACAGATAGCCCTAGTGGGGAAGGGCTGGGTTCAAGGTGCAGATAGCCCTAGTGGGGGTGGGGTGGGGTTAAGGTACAGATAGCCCTAGTGGGGGTGGGGTGGGGTGAAGGTACAGATAGCCCTAGTGGGGGTGGGGTGGGGTGAAGGTACAGATAGCCCTAGTGGGGGTGGGGTGAAGGTACAGATAGCCCTAGTTGGGGTGGGGTGAAGGTACAGATAGCCCTAGTGGGGGTGGTGTGAAGGTACAGATAGCCCTAGTGGGGGTGGGGTGAAGGTACAGATAGCCCTAGTGGGGGTGGGGTGAAGGTACAGATAGCCCTAGTGGGGGTGGTGTGAAGGTACAAATAGCCATAGTTGGGGTGGGGTGAATGTACAGATAGCACTAGTGGGGGTGGGGTGAAGGTACAGATAGCCCTAGTGGGGGTGGTGTGGGGTGAAGTTACAGATAGCCCTAGTGGGGGTGGGGTGAAGGTACAGATAGCCCTAATGGGGGTGGGTGGTGTGAAGATACAGATAGCCCTAGTGGGGGTGCGGAGAAGGTACAGATAGCCCTAGTGGGGGTGGGGTGAAGGTACAGATAGCCCTAGTGGGGGTGGGGTGAAGGTACAGATAGCCCTAGTGGGGGTGCGGTGAAGGTACAGATAGCCCTAGTGGGGGTGGGGTGAAGGTACAGATAGCCCTAGTGGGGGTGGGGTGAAGGTACAGATAGCCCTAGTGGGGGTGGGGTGAAGGTACAGATAGCCCTAGTGGGGGTGGGGTGAAGGTACAGATAGCCCTAGTGGGGGTGGGGTGAAGGTACAGATAGCCCTAGTGGGGGTGCGGTGAAGGTACAGATAGCCCTAGTGGGGGTGGGGGTGAAGGTACAGATAGCCCTAGTGGGGGTGGGGTGAAGGTACAGATAGCCCTAGTGGGGGTGGGGTGAAGGTACAGATAGCCCTAGTGGGGGTGGGGTGAGGTACAGATAGCCCTAGTGGGGGTGGGGTGAAGGTACAGATAGCCCTAGTGGGGGTGGGGTGAAGGTACAGATAGCCCTAGTGGGGGTGGGGTGAAGGTACAGATAGCCCTATTGGGGGTGCGGAGAAGGTACAGATAGCCCTAGTGGGGGTGGGGTGAAGGTACAGATAGCACTAGTGGGGGTGAGGTGAAGGTACAGATAGCCCTAGTGGGGGTGGGGTGAAGGTACAGATAGCCCTAGTGGGGGTGGGGTGAAGGTACAGATAGCCTTAGTGGGGGTGGGGGGAAGGTACAGATAGCCCTAGTGGGGGTGGGGTGAAGGTACAGATAGCCCGAGTGGGGGTGGGGTGAAGGTACAGATAGCCCGCGTGGGGGTGGGGTGAAGGTACAGATAGCCCTAGTGGGGGTGGGGGGAAGGTACAGATAGCCCTAGTGGGGGTGGGGTGAAGGTACAGATAGCCCTAGTGGGGGTGGTGTGAAGGTACAAATAGCCATAGTTGGGGTGGGGTGAATGTACAGATAGCACTAGTGGGGGTGGGGTGAAGGTACAGATAGCCCTAGTGGGGGTGGGGTGAAGGTACAGATAGCCCTAGTGGGGGTGCGGTGAAGGTACAGATAGCCCAAGTGGGGGTGGGGTGAAGGTACAGATAGCCCTAGTGGGGGTGGGGTGAAGGTACAGATAGCCCTATTGGGGGTGCGGAGAAGGTACAGATAGCCCTAGTGGGGGTGGGGTGAAGGTACAGATAGCACTAGTGGGGGTGAGGTGAAGGTACAGATAGCCCTAGTGGGGGTGGGGTGAAGGTACAGATAGCCCTAGTGGGGGTGGGGTGAAGGTACAGATAACCCTAGTGGGGGTGGGGGGAAGGTACAGATAGCCCTAGTGGGAGTGGGGTGAAGGTACAGATAGCCCTAGTGGGGGTGGGGTGAAGGTACAGATAGCCCGAGTGGGGGTGGGGTGAAGGTACAGATAGCCCGCGTGGGGGTGGGGTGAAGGTACAGATAGCCCTAGTGGGGGTGGGGGGAAGGTACAGATAGCCCTAGTGGGGGTGGGGTGAAGGTACAGATAGCCCTAGTGGGGGTGGGGTGGGGTGAAGGTACAAATAGCCCTAGTGGGGGTGGGGTGGGGTGAAGGTACAGATAGACCTTGTCGGGGTGGGGTGGGGTGAAGGTACAGATAGCCCTAGTGGGGGTGGGGTGAAGGTACAGATAGCCCTAGTGGGGGTGGGGTGAAGGTACAGATAGCCCTTGTGGGGGTGGGGTGAAGGTACAGATAGCCCTAGTGGGGGTGGGGTGAAGGTACAGATAGCCCTAGTGGGGGTGGGGTGGGGTGAAGGTACACATAACCCTAGTGGGTGTGGGGTGGGGTGAAGGTACACATAGTCCCAGTGGGGGTGCAGTGAAGGTACAGATAGCCCTAGTGGGGGTGGGGTGAAGGTACAGATAGCCCTAGAGGGGGTGGGGTGAAGGTACAGATAGCCCTAGTGGGGGTGGGGTGAAGGTACAGATAGCCCTAGTGGGGGTGGGGTGAAGGTACAGTTAGCCCTAATGGGGGTGGGTGGTGTGAAGATACAGAGAGCCCTACTGGGGGTGCGGAGAAGGTACAGATAGCCCTAGTGGGGGTGGGGTGAAGGTTCAGATAGCCCTAGTGGAGGTGGGGGGAAGGTACAGATAGCCCGAGTGGGGGTTGGGTGAAGGTACAGATAGCCCTAGTGGGGGTGGGGTGAAGGTACAGATAGCCCTAGTGGAGGTGGGGGGGAAGGTACAGATAGCCCTAGTGTGGGTGGGGGGAAGGTACAGATAGCCCTAGTGGGGGGTGGGGTGAAGATACAGATAGCCCTAGTGGGGGTGGGGTGAAGGTACAGATAGCCCTAGTGGGGGTGGGGTGACGGTACAGATAGCCCTAGTGGGTGTGGGGTGGGGTGAAGGTACAGATAGCACTAGTGGGGGTGGGGTGAAGGTACAGATAGCCCTAGTGGGGGTGGGGTGAAGGTACAGATAGCCCTAGTGGGGGTGGGGTGAAGGTACAGATAGCCCTAGTGGGGGTGGGGTGAAGGTACAGATAGCCCTAGTGGACGTGGGGTGAAGGTACAGATAGCCCTAGTGGGGGTGGGGTGAAGGTACAGATAGCCCTAGTGGGGGTGGGGTGAAGGTACACATAGCCCTAGTGGGGGGTGGGGTGGGGTGAAGGTACAGATAGCCCTAGTGGACGTGGGGTGAAGGTACAGATAGCCCTAGTGGGGGTGGGGTGGGGTGAAGGTACAGATAGCCCTAGTGAGGGTGGGGTGAAGGTACAGATAGCCCTAGTGGGGGTGGGGTGGGGTGAAGGTACAGATAGCCCCATTGGGGGTGGGGTGGAATTAAGGTACAGATAGCCCTTGTGTGGGTGGTGTGAAGGTAGAAATAGCCCTAGTGGAGTTGGGGGTGTGGTGATGGTATAGATAACCTTAAAGGGGGGTGGGGAGTGGTTAAGGTAGAGAAAGCCCTAGTGGGGCTCGGGTGAAGGTACCGATAGCGCTAGTGGTGGAGGAGTGAAGGTTCAGATAGCCCTAGTGGGGGTGGGGTGGGGTGAAGGTACAGATAGCCCCAGTGGGGGTGGGGGTGAAGGTACAGATAGCCCTAGTGGGGGTGGGGTGAAGGTACAGACAGCCCTAGTGGGGGTGGGGTGAAGGTACAGATAGCCCTAGTGGGGGTGGGGTGAAGGTACAGATAGCCCTAGTGGGGGTGGGGTGAAGGTACAGATAGCCTTAGTGGGGGTGGGGGGAAGGTACAGATAGCCCTAGTGGGGGTGGGGTGAAGGTACAGATAGCCCGAGTGGGGGTGGGGTGAAGGTACAGATAGCCCGCGTGGGGGTGGGGTGAAGGTACAGATAGCCCTAGTGGGGGTGGGGGGAAGGTACAGATAGCCATAGTGGGGGTGGGGGTGAAGGTACAGATAGCCCTAGTGGGGGTGGTGTGAAGGTACAAATAGCCATAGTTGGGGTGGGGTGAATGTACAGATAGCACTAGTGGGGGTGGGGTGAAGGTACAGATAGCCCTAGTGGGGGTGGTGTGGGGTGAAGGTACAGATAGCCCCAGTGGGGGTGGGGGTGAAGGTACAGATAGCCCTAGTGGGGGTGCGGAGAAGGTACAGATAGCCCTAGTGGGGGGTGGGGGTGAAGGTACAGATAGCCCTAGTGGGGGTGGGGTGAAGGTACAGATAGCCTTAGTGGGGGTGGGGGGAAGGTACAGATAGCCCTAGTGGGGGTGGGGTGAAGGTACAGATAGCCCGAGTGGGGGTGGGGTGAAGGTACAGATAGCCCTAGTGGGGGTGGGGTGAAGGTACAGATAGCCCTAGTGGGGGTGGGGTGAAGGTACAGATAGCCCTAGTGGGGGTGGGGTGAAGGTACAGATAGCCCTAGTGGGGGTGGGGTGAAGGTACAGATAGCCCTAGTGGGGGTGCGGAGAAGGTACAGATAGCCCTAGTGGGGGTGGGGTGAAGGTACAGATAGCCCTAGTGGGGGTGGGGTGAAGGTACAGATAGCCCTAGTGGGGGTGCGGTGAAGGTACAGATAGCCCTAGTGGGGGTGGGGTGAAGGTACAGATAGCCCAAGTGGGGGTGGGGTGAAGGTACAGATAGCCCTATTGGGGGTGCGGAGAAGGTACAGATAGCCCTAGTGGGGGTGGGGTGAAGGTACAGATAGCCCTAGTGGGGGTGGGGTGGGGTGAAGGTACAGATAGCACTAGTGGGGGTGAGGTGAAGGTACAGATAGCCCTAGTGGGGGTGGGGTGAAGGTACAGATAGCCCTAGTGGGGGTGGGGTGAAGGTACAGATAGCCCTAGTGGGGGTGGGGGGAAGGTACAGATAGCCCTAGTGGGGGTGGGGTGAAGGTACAGATAGCCCTAGTGGGGGTGGGGTGAAGGTACAGATAGCCCGAGTGGGGGTGGGGTGAAGGTACAGATAGCCCGCGTGGGGGTGGGGTGAAGGTACAGATAGCCCTAGTGGGGGTGGGGGGAAGGTACAGATAGCCCTAGTGGGGGTGGGGTGAAGGTACAGATAGCCCTAGTGGGGGTGGGGTGAAGGTACAGATAGCCCGCGTGGGGGTGGGGTGAAGGTACAGATAGCCCTAGTGGGGTGGGGTGAAGGTACAGATAGCCCTAGTGGGGGTGGGGTGAAGGTACAGATAGCCCTAGTGGGGGTGGGGTGGGGTGAAGGTACAAATAGCCCTAGTGGGGGTGGGGTGGGGTGAAGGTACAGATAGACCTTGTCGGGGTGGGGTGGGGTGAAGGTACAGATAGCCCTAGTGGGGGTGGGGTGAAGGTACAGATAGACCTTGTGGGGGTGGGGTGAAGGTACAGATAGCCCTAGTGGGGGTGGGGTGAAGGTACAGATAGCCCTTGTGGGGGTGGGGTGAAGGTACAGATAGCCCTAGTGGGGGTGGGGTGAAGGTACAGATAGCCCTAGTGGGGGTGGGGTGGGGTGAAGGTACACATAACCCTAGTGGGTGTGGGGTGGGGTGAAGGTACACATAGTCCCAGTGGGGGTGCAGTGAAGGTACAGATAGCCCTAGTGGGGGTGGGGTGAAGGTACAGATAGCCCTAGAGGGGGTGGGGTGAAGGTACAGATAGCCCTAGTGGGGGTGGGGTTGAAGGTACAGATAGCCCTAGTGGGGGTGGGGTGAAGG
Organism: Isurus oxyrinchus; assembly: GCA_026770705.1. Taxonomy (NCBI): domain Eukaryota; kingdom Metazoa; phylum Chordata; class Chondrichthyes; order Lamniformes; family Lamnidae; genus Isurus; species Isurus oxyrinchus. The sequence continues at coordinate 230,068 of JANJGN010000715.1, read as the reverse complement.
TACAGTTAGCCCTAATGGGGGTGGGTGGTGTGAAGATACAGAGAGCCCTACTGGGGGTGCGGAGAAGGTACAGATAGCCCTAGTGGGGGTGGGGTGAAGGTTCAGATAGCCCTAGTGGAGGTGGGGGGAAGGTACAGATAGCCCTAGTGGGGGTTGGGTGAAGGTACAGATAGCCCTAGTGGGGGTGGGGTGAAGGTACAGATAGCCCTAGTGGAGGTGGGGGGAAGGTACAGATAGCCCTAGTGTGGGTGGGGGGAAGGTACAGATAGCCCTAGTGGGGGTGGGGTGAAGATACAGATAGCCCTAGTGGGGGTGGGGTGAAGGTACAGATAGCCCTAGTGGGGGTGGGGTGACGGTACAGATAGCCCTAGTGGGTGTGGGGTGGGGTGAAGGTACAGATAGCCCTAGTGGACGTGGGGTGAAGGTACAGATAGCCCTAGTGGGGGTGGGGTGAAGGTACAGATAGCCCTAGTGGGGGTGGGGTGAAGGTACACATAGCCCTAGTGGGGGTGGGGTGGGGTGAAGGTACAGATAGCCCTAGTGGACGTGGGGTGAAGGTACAGATAGCCCTAGTGGGGGTGGGGTGGGGTGAAGGTACAGATAGCCCTAGTGAGGGTGGGGTGAAGGTACAGATAGCCCTAGTGGGGGTGGGGTGGGGTGAAGCTACAGATAGCCCTAGTGGGGGGTGGGGTGAAGGTACAGATAGCCCTAGTGAGTGTCGGGTGAAGGTACAGATAGCCCTAGTGAGGGTGGGGTGAAGGTACAGATAGCCCTAGTGGGGGTGGGGTGGGGTGAAGGTACAGATAGCCCCATTGGGGGTGGGGTGGAATTAAGGTACAGATAGCCCTTGTGTGGGTGGTGTGAAGGTAGAAATAGCCCTAGTGGAGTTGGGGGTGTGGTGATGGTATAGATAACCTTAAAGGGGGTGGGGAGTGGTTAAGGTACAGAAAGCCCTAGTGGGGCTCGGGTGAAGGTACCGATAGCGCTAGTGGTGGAGGAGTGAAGGTTCAGATAGCCCTAGTGGGGGTGGGGTGGGGTGAAGGTACAGATAGCCCCAGTGGGGGTGCGGTGAAGGTAAAGATAGCCCTAGTAGGGCTGTTGGATAGGGTGGGAAGGTATAGATAGGCCTAGGTGGGGGTCGGGTGGTGTGAAGGTACAGATAGCCCTAGTGGGGGTGGGGTGAAGGTACAGATAGCCCTAGTGGGGGTGGGGTGAAGGTAAAGATAGCCCTAGTGGGGGTGGGGTGAAGGTACAGATAGCCCTAGTGGGGGTGGGGTGAAGGTACAGATAGCCCTAGTGGGGATGGGGAAGTTACAGATAGCCCCAGTGGGGGTGGGGTGATGGTACAGATAGCCCTAGTGGGGGTGGGGAAGGTACAGATAGCCCTAGTTGGGTTGGGGAAGGTACAGATAGCCCTAGTGGGGGTTGTGTGGGGGGCAGATACCGATAGCCCTAGTGGGGGTGGTTGGAATGTACAGATAGCCCGAGTGGGGGTGGGCTGGAGGTACAGATAGCCCTAGTGGGGGTGGGGTGAAGGTACAGATAGCCCTTGTGGGGGTGTGGTGAAGGTACAGATAGCCCTAGTGGGGGTGGGGTGAAGGTACAGATAGCCCTAGTGTGGGTGGGGTGAAGGTACAGATAGCCCTAGTGGGGGTGGGGTGAAGGTACAGATAGCCCTAGTGGGGGTGGGGTGGGGTGAAGGTACAGATAGCCCTAGTGGGGGTGGAGTGGGGTGAAGGTACAGATAGCCCTAGTGGGGGAAGGGTGAGGGTACAGATACCCCTAGTGGGGGTGGGGTGAAGGTACAGATAGCCCTAGTGGGGGTGGGGTGAAGGTACAGATAGCCCTAGTGGGGGTGGGGTGGGGTGAAGGTACAGATATCCCTAGTGGGGGTGGGGTGGGTGAAGGTACATATAGCCCAAGAGGGGGTGGGGTGAAGTTACAGATAGCCCTCGTGTGGGTGGGGGTGGGGTGAAGGTACAGATAGCCCTCGTGGGGGTGGGGTGAAGGTACAGATAGCCCTCGTGGGGGTGGGGTGAAGGTACAGATAGCCCTCGTGGGGGTGGGGTGAAGGTACAGATAGCCCTAGTGGGGGTGGGGGTGGGGTGAAGGTACAGATAGCCCTAGTGGGGGTGGGGTGGGGGGCAGATACCGATAGCCCTTGTGGGGGTGGTTGGAAGGTACAGATAGCCCTAGTGGGGGTGGGGTGAAGGTTCAGATAGCCCTAGTGGGGTTGGGGTGAAGGTACAGATAGCCCTAGTGGGGGTGGGGTGAAGGTACAGATAGCCCTAGTGGGGGTGGGGTGAAGGTACAGATAGCCCTAGTGGGGGTGGGGTGAAGGTACAGATAGCCCTAGTGTGGGTGGGGTGAAGGTACAGATAGCCCTAGTGGGGGTGGGGTGAAGGTACAGATAGCCCTAGTGGGGGTGGGGTGAAGGTACAGATAGCCCTAGTGGGGGTGGGGTGGGGTGAAGGTACAGATAGCCCTAGTGAGGGTGGGGTGAAGATACAGATAGCCCTAGTGGGGGTGGGGTGGGGTGAAGGTACAGATAGCCCTAGTGGGGGTGGGGTGAAGGTACAGATAGCCCTAGTGAGTGTCGGGTGAAGGTACAGATAGCCCTAGTGAGGGTGGGGTGAAGGTACAGATAGCCCTAGTGGGGGTGGGGTGGGGTGAAGGTACAGATAGCCCCATTGGGGGTGGGGTGGAATTAAGGTACAGATAGCCCTAGTGTGGGTGGTGTGAAGGTAGAAATAGCCCTAGTGGTGTTGGGGGTGTGGTGATGGTATAGATAACCTTAAAGGGGGTGGGGAGTGGTTAAGGTACAGAAAGCCCTAGTGGGGCTCGGGTGAAGGTACCGATAGCGCTAGTGGTGGAGGAGTGAAGGTTCAGATAGCCCTAGTGGGGGTGGGGTGGGGTGAAGGTACAGATAGCCCCAGTGGGGGTGCGGTGAAGGTAAAGATAGCCCTAGTAGGGCTGGTGGATAGGGTGGGAAGGTATAGATAGGCCTAGTGGGGGTCGGGTGGTGTGAAGGTACAGTTAGCCCTAGTGGGGGTGGGGTGAAGGTACAGATAGCCCTAGTGGTGGTGGGGTGAAGGTAAAGATAGTCCTAGTGGGGGTGGGGTGAAGGTACAGATAGCCCTAGTGGGGGTGGGGTGAAGGTACAGATAGCCCTAGTGGGGATGAAGAAGTTACAGATAGCCCTAGTGGGGGTGGGGGTGCTGGTACAGATAGCCCTAGTGGGGGTGGGGAAGGTACAGATAGCCCTAGTTGGGTTGGGGAAGGTACAGATAGCCCTAGTGGGGGTGGTTGGAAGGTACAGATAGCCCGAGTGGGGGTGGGCTGGAGGTACAGATAGCCCTAGTGGGGGTGGGGTGAAGGTACAGATAGCCCAAGTGGGAGTGCGGTGAAGGTACAGATAGCCCTAGTGGGGGTGGGGTGAAGGTACAGATAGCCCTAGTGGCGGTGGGGTGAAGGAACAGATAGCCCTAGTGGGGGTGGGGTGAAGGAACAGATAGCCCTAGTGGGGGTGGGGTGAAGGTACAGATAGAAGTAGTGGGGGTGGGGTGAATGTACAGATAGCCCTAGTGGGGGTGGGGCTGGGGTGAAGGTACAGATAGCCCTAGTGGGGGTGGGGTGAATGTACAGAGAGCCCTAGTGGGTGAGGGGTGGTGTGAAGGTACAGATAGTCCCAGTGGGGGTGGTGTGAAGGTACAGATAGCCCTAGTGGGGGAAAGGTGAATGTACAGATAGCCCTAGTGGGGGTGGGGTGAAGGTACTGATAGCCCTAGTGGGGCTGGGGTGGGGTGAAGGTACAGATAGCCCTAGTGGGGGTGGGGTGAAGGTACAGATAGCCCTAGTGGGGGTGGGGTGGGGTGAAGGTACAGATAGCCCTAGTGGGGGTGAGGTGAAGGTACAGGTAGCCCTAGTGGGGGTGGGGTGAAGGTACATATAGCGCTAGAGGGGAAGTGCTGGGTTCAAGGTACAGATAGCCCTAGTGGGTGTGGGGTGGTGTGAAGGTACAGATAGTCCCAGTGGGGGTGGGGTGAAGGTACAGATAGCCCTAGTGGGGGTGGGGTGAAGGTACAGATAGCCCTAGAGGGGGTGGGGTGGGGTGAAGGTACAGATAGCACTAGTGTGGGTGGTGGTGGCGGCAGGAAGGTGCAGATAGCCCTACTGTGGTTGGGTTGGTTGAAGGTACAGATAGCCCTAGTGGGGGTGGGATGGGGTGAAGGTACAGATAGCCCTAGTGGGGGTGGGGTGAAGGTACAGATAGCCCTAACGGGGGTGGGGAGAAGGTACAGATAGCCCTAGTGGGGGTGGGGTGAAGGTACAGATAGCCCTAGTGGGGGTGGGGTGAAGGTACAGATAGCCCTAGTGGGGTGGGGTGAAGGTTAAGATAGCCCTAGTGGGGGTGGGGTGGGGTGAAGGTACAGATAGCCCTAGTGGGGTTGGGGTTGGGTGAAGGTACAGATAGCTCTCGTGGGGGTGGGGTGAAGGAACAGATAGCCCTAGTGGGGGTGGGGGGAAGGTACAGATAGCCCTAGTGGGGGTGGGGTGAAGGTACAGATAGCTCTCGTGGGGGTGGGGTGAAGGTACTGATAGACCTAGTGGGGGTGGGGGGAAGGTACAGATAGCCCTAGTGGGGGTGGGGTGAAGGTACAGATAGCCCTAGTGGGGGTGGGGTGGGGTGAAGGTACTGATAGCCCTAGTGGGGGTGGGGTGAAGGTACAGATAGCCCTAGTGGGGGTGGGGTGAAGGTACAGATAGCCCTAGTGGGGGTGGGGTGGGGTGAAGGTACAGATAGCTCTAGTGGGGGTGGGTTTAAGGTACAGATAGCCCTAGTGGGGGTGGGGTGAAGGTACAGATAGCCCTAGTGGGGGTGGGGTGAAGGTACAGATAGCCCTAGTGGGGGTGGGGTGAAGGTACAGATAGCCCTAGTGGGGGTGGGGCTGGGGTGAAGGTACAGATAGCCCTCGTGAGGGATGGGGTGGGGTGAAGGTCCATATAGCCCCAGTGGGTGTGGGGTGAAGGTACAGATAGCCCTAGTGGGGGTGGGGTGGGGTGAAGGTACTGATAGCCCTAGTGGGGGTGGGGTGAAGGTACAGATAGCCCTAGTGGGGGTGGGGTGAAGGTACAGATAGCCCTAGTGGGGGTGGGGTGAAGGTACAGATAGCCCAAGTGGGGGTGGGGTGAAGGTACAGATAGCCCTAGTGAGAGTGGGAATGGGGGTGGGGTGAAGGTACTGATAGCCCTAGTGGGGGTGGGGTGAAGGTACAGAGAGCCCAAGTGGGAGTGGGGGTGGGGTGAAGGTACAGATAGCTCTAGTGGGGGTGGGGTGAAGGTACAGATAACCCTAGTGGGGGTGGGGGGAAGGTACAGATAGCCCTAGTGGGGGTGGGGTGAAGGTACAGATAGCCCTAGTGGGGGTGGGGTGAAGGTACAGATAGACCTAGTGGGGGTGGGGTGAAGGTACAGATAGCCCTAGTGGGGGTGCTGTGGGGGGAAGGTACAGATAGCCCTAGTGGGGGTGCTGTGGGGGGAAGGTACAGATAGCCCTAGTGGGGGAGGGGTGAAGGTACAGATAGCCCTAGTGGGGGTGGGGCTGGGGTGAAGGTACAGATAGCCCTAGTGTGGGTGGGCTGAATGTACAGATAGCCCTAGTGGAGTTGGGGGTGTGTTGAAGGTATAGATAACCTTGGTGGGGGGGGTGTGGTGAAGGTACAGAGAGCCCTAATGGTGATGGGGTGGGGTGAAGGTACAGATAGTCCCAGAGGGGGTGGGGTGGGGTGAAGGTACAGATAGCCCTAGTGAGGGTGGTGTGAATGTACAGATAGACCTAGTGGGGGTGGGGTGAAGGTACAGATAGCCCTAGTGGGGGTGGGGTGAAGGTACAGATAGCCCTAGTGGGGGTGGGGTGAAGGTACAGATAGCCCTAGTGGGGGTGGGGTGAAGGTACAGATAGCCCTAGTGGGGGTGCTGTGGGGGGAAGGTACAGATAGCCCTAGTGGGGGTGGGGTGAAGGTACAGATAGCCCTAGTGGGGGTGGGGTGAAGGTACAGATAGCCCTAGTGGGGGTGGGGCTGGGGTGAATGTACAGAGAGCCCAAGTGGAGTTGGGGGTGTGTTGAAGGTATAGATAACCTTGGTGGGGGGGGGTGTGGTGAAGGTACAGAGAGCCCTAGTGGGGATGGGGTGGGGTGAAGGTACAGATAGTCCCAGAGGGGATGGGGTGGGGTGAAGGTACAGATAGCACTAGTGGGGGTGTGGTGAAGGTACAGATAGCCCTAGTGGGGGTGGGGTGAAGGTACAGATAGCCCTAGTGGGGGTGGGGTGAAGGTACAGATAGCCCTAGTGGGGGTGGGGTGAAGGTACAGATAGCACTAGTGGGGGTGGGGTGAAGGTACAGATAGCCCTAGTGGGGGTGGGGTGAAGGTACAGATAGCCCTAGTGAGGGTGGGGTGAAGGTACAGATAGCCCTTGTGGGGGTGGGGTGAAGGTACAGATAGCCCTAGTGGGGGTGGAGTGAAGGTACAGATAGCCCTAGTGGGGGTGGGGTGGGGGTGAAGGTACAGATAGCCCTAGTGGGGGTGGGGGTGGGGTGAAGGTACAGATTGTCCTAGTGGGGGTGGGGGTGGGGTGAAGGTACAGATAGCCCTAGTGGGGGTGGGGTAGAGGTACAGATAGCCCTAGTGGGGGTGGGGTAGAGGTACAGATAGCCCTAGTGGGTGTCGGGTGAAGGTACAGATAGCCCTAGTGGGGGTGAGGTGGGGTGAAGTTACAGATAGCCCTAGTGGGGGTGGGGTGGGGTGAAGGTACAGATAGCCCTAGTGGGGGTGGGGGTGGGGTGAAGGTACAGATAGCCCTAGTGGGTGTGGGGGTGGGGTGAAGGTACAGATAGCCCTAGTGGGGGTGGGGGTGGGGGTGGGGTGAAGGTACATATAGCCCAAGTGGGGGTGGGGTGAAGGTACAGATAGCCCTAGTGCGGGTGGGGTGAAGGTACAGATAGCCCTAGTGGGGGTGGGGTGAAGGTACAGATAGCCCTAGTGGGGGTGGGGTGGGGTGAAGGTACAGATAGCCCTAGTGGGGGTGGGGTGAAGGTACAGAGAGCCCTAGTGGGGGTGGGGTGAAGGTACATATAGCCCTAGTGGGGCTGGGGTGGGGGTACAGATAGCCCTAGTGGGGGTGGGGTGGGATGAAGGTACAGATAGCCCTGGTGGGGGTGAGGTGAAGGTACAGATAGCCCTAGTGCGGGTGGGGTGAAGGTACAGATAGCCCTAGTGGGGGTGGGGTGAAGGTACAGATAGCCCTAGTGGGGGTGGGGTGGGGTGAAGGTACAGATAGCCCTAGTGGGGGTGGGGTGAAGGTGCAGAGAGCCCTAGTGGGGGTGGGGTGAAGGTACAGATAGCCCTAGTGGGGCTGGGGTGGAGGTACAGATAGCCCTAGTGGGGGTGGGGTGGGATGAAGGTACAGATAGCCCTAGTGGGGGTGAGGTGAAGGTACAGATAGCCCTAGTGGGGGTGAGGTGAAGGTACAGATAGCCTTAGTGGGGGTGGGGGTGCAGTGAAGGTACAGATAGCCCTAGTGGGGGTGGGGTGAAGGTACAGATAGCCCTAGTGGGGGTGGGGTGGGGTGAAGGTACAGATAGTCCCAGAGGGGATGGGGTGGGGTGAAGGTACAGATAGCACTAGTGGGGGCGGGGTGAAGGTACAGATAGCCCTAGTCGGGGTGGAGTGAAGGTACAGATAGCCCTAGTGGGGGTGGGGTGAAGGTACAGATAGCCCTAGTGGGGGTGGGGTGAAGGTACAGATTGCCCTAGTGGGGGTGGGGGGGGTGGGTGGAGGTACAGATAGCCCTAGTGGGGGTGGGGTGAAGGTACAGATAGCCCTAGTGGGGGTGGGGTGAAGGTACAGATAGCCCTAGTGGGGGTGGGGTGAAGGTACAGATAGCACTAGTGGGGGTGGGGTGAAGGTACAGATAGCCCTAGTGGGGGTGGGGTGAAGGTACAGATAGACCTTTTGGGGGTGGGGTGAAGGTACAGATAGCCCTTGTGGGGGTGGGGTGAAGGTACAGATAGCCCTAGTGGGGGTGGGGTGAAGGTACAGATAGCCCTAGTGGGGGTGGGGTGGGGGTGAAGGTACAGATAGCCCAAGTGTGGGTGGGGGTGGGGTGAAGGTACAGATTGTCCTAGTGGGGGTGGGGGTGGGGTGAAGGTACAGATAGCCCTAGTGGGGGTGGGGTAGAGGTACAGATAGCCCTAGTGGGGGTGGGGTAGAGGTACAGATAGCCCTAGTGGTGGTTGGGTGGGGGGGAAGGTACAGATAGCCCTAGTGGGGGTGAGGTGGGGTGAAGGTACAGATAGCCCTAGTGGGGGTGGGGTGGGGTGAAGGTACAGATAGCCCTAGTGGGGGTGGGGGTGGGGTGAAGGTACAGATAGCCCTAGTGGGGGTGGGGTGAAGGTACAGATAGCCCTAGTGGGGGTGGGGTGAAGGTACAGATAGCCCAAGTGGGGGTGGGGTGAAGGTACAGATAGCCCTAGTGGGGGTGGGGTGAAGGTACAGATAGCCCTAGTGGGTGTGGGGGTGGAGTGAAGGTACAGATAGCCCTAGTGGGGGTGGGGTGAAGGTACAGATAGCCCTAGTGGGGGTGGGGTGAAGGTACAGATAGCCCTAGTGCGGGTCGGGTGAAGGTACAGATAGCCCTAGTGGGGGTGGGGTGAAGGTACAGATAGCTCTAGTGGGGGTGGGGTGAAGGTACAGACAGCCCTAGTGGGGGTGGGGTGGGGTGAAGGTACAGATAGCCCTTGTGGGGGTGGGGTGAAGGTACAGATAGCCCTAGTGGGGGTGGGGTAGAGGTACAGATAGCCCTAGTGGGGGTGGGGTGAAGGTACCGATAGCCCTAGTGGGGGTGGGTTGAAGGTACACATAGCACTAGTGGGGGTGGGGTGAAGGTACAGATAGCCCTCGTGAGGGATGGGGTGGGGTGAAGGTCCATATAGCCCCAGTGGGTGTGGGGTGAAGGTACAGATAGCCCTAGTGGGGGTGGGGTGAAGGTACAGATAGCCCTAGTGGAAGTGGGGTGAAGGTACAGATAGCCCTAGTGGGGGTGGTGGTGAGGGAGGGAAGATACAGATAGCCCTAGTGTGGGTGTGGTGGGGTGAAGGTACAGATAGCCCTAGTGGGAGTGGGGGTGGGGTGAAGGTACAGATAGCCCTATGGGGGTGGGGTGAAGGTACAGATAGCCCTAGTGGGAGTGGGGGTGTGGTGAAGGTACAGATAGCCCTAGTGGGGGTTGGGTGAAGGTACAGATAGCCCTAGTGGGGGTGCGGTGAAGGTACAGATAGCCCTAGTGGGGGTTGGGTGAAGGTACAGATAGCTCTAGTGGGGGTTGGGTGAAGGTACAGATAGCCCTAGTGGGGGTGGGGTGAAGGTACAGATAGCCCTATGGGGGTGGGGTGAAGGTACAGATAGCCCTAGTGGGAGTGGGGTGAAGGTACAGATAGCCCTAGTGGGAGTGGGGGTGGGGTGAAGGTACAGATAGCCCTAGTGGGGGTGGGGTGAAGGTACAGATAGCCCTAGTGGGGGTGGGGTGAAGGTACAGATAGCCCTAGTGGGGGTGGGGGTGGGGTGAAGGTAAAGATAGCACTAGTGGGGGTGGGGTGAAGGTACAGATAGCACTAGTGGGGGTGGGGTGAAGGTACAGATAGCCCTAGTGGGGGTGGGGCTGGGGTGAAGGTACAGATAGCCCTAGTGTGGGTGGGGTGAATGTACAGAGAGCCCTAGTGGAGTTGGGGGTGTGTTGAAGGTATAGATAACCTTGGTGGGGGCGGGTGTGGTGAAGGTACAGAGAGCCCTAGTGGGGGTGGGGTGGGGTGAAGGTACAGATAGCACTAGTGGGGGTGGGGTGAAGGTACAGATAGCCCTAGTGGGGGTGGGGTGAAGGTACAGATAGCACTATTTGGGGTGGGGTGAAGGTACAGATAGCCCTAGTGGGGGTGGGGTGAAGGTACAGATAGCCCTAGTGGGGGTGGGGTGAAGGTACAGATAGCCCTAGTGAGGGTGGGGTGAAGGTACAGATAGCCCTAGTGGGGGTGGGGTGAAGGTACAGATAGCCCTAGTGGGGGTGGGGTGAAGGTACAGATAGCCCTAGTGAGGTTGGGGTGAAGGTACAGATAGCCCTAGTGGGGGTGGGGTGAAGGTACAGATAGCCCTAGTGGGGGTGGGGTGAAGGTACAGATAGCCCTAGTGGGGGTGGGGTGGGGTGAAGGTACAGATAGCCCTTGTGGGGGTGGGGTGAAGGTACAGATAGCCCTAGGGGGGTGGGGTAGAGGTACAGATAGCCCTAGTGGGGGTGGGGTGAAGGTACCGATAGCCCTAGTGGGGGTGGGGTGAAGGTACACATAGCACTAGTGGGGGTGGGGTGAAGGTACAGATAGCCCTCGTGAGGGATGGGGTGGGGTGAAGGTCCATATAGCCCCAGTGGGTGTGGGGTGAAGGTACAGATAGCCCTAGTGGGGGTGGGGTGAAAGTACAGATAGCCCTAGTGGGAGTGGGGTGAAGGTACAGATTGCCCTAGTGGGGGTGGTGGTGAGTGAGGGAAGATACAGATAGCCCTAGTGTGGGTGTGGTGGGGTGAAGTTACAGATAGCCCAAGTGGGAGTGGGGGTGGTGTGAAGGTACAGATAGCCCTATGGGGGTGGGGTGAAGGTACAGATAGCCCTAGTGGGAGTGGGGGTGGGGTGAAGGTACAGATAGCCCTAGTGGGGGTGGGGTGAAGGTACAGATAGCCCTAGTGGGGGTGCGGTGAAGGTACAGATAGCCCTAGTGGGGGTGGGGTGAAGGTACAGATAGCCCTAGTGGGGGTGGGGTGAAGGTACAGATAGCCCTATGGGGGTGGGGTGAAGGTACAGATAGCCCTAGTGGGAGTGGGGTGAAGGTACAGATAGCCCAAGTGGGAGTGGGGGTGGGGTGAAGGTACAGATAGCCCTAGTGTGGGTGGGGTGAAGGTACAGATAGCCCTAGTGGTGGTGGGGTGAAGGTACAGATAGCCCTCGTGGGGGTGGGGGTGGGGTGAAGGTACAGATAGCACTAGTGGGGGTGGGGTGAAGGTACAGATAGCCCTAGTGGGGGTGGGGTGAAGGTACAGATAGCCCTAGTGGGGGTGCTGTGGGGGGAAGGTACAGATAGACCTAGTGGGGGTGGGGGTGGGGTGAAGGTACAGATTATCCTAGTGGGGGTGAAGGGTGGGGTGAAGGTACAGATAGCCCTAGTGGGGGTGGGGTAGAGGTACAGATAGCCCTAGTGGGGGTTGGGTGGGGGGGAAGGTACAGATAGCCCTAGTGGGGTTGGGGTTGGGTGAAGGTAGAGATAGCGCTCGTGGGGGTGGGGGTGGGGTGAAGGTACAGATAGCCCTAGTGGGGGTGGGGTGGGGTGAAGGTACAGATAGCCCTAGTGGGTGTCGGGTGAAGGTACAGATAGCCCTAGTGGGGGTGAGGTGGGGTGAAGGTACAGATAGCCCTAGTGGGGGTGGGGTGGGGTGAAGGTACAGATAGCCCTAGTGGGGGTGGGGGTGGTGTGAAGGTACAGATAGCCCTAGTGGGTGTGGGGGTGGGGTGAAGGTACAGATAGCCCTAGTGGGGGTGGGGGTGGGGGTGGGGTGAAGGTACAGATAGCCCTAGTGGGGGTGGGGTGAAGGTACAGATAGCCCTAGTGCGGGTGGGGTGAAGGTACAGATAGCCCGAGTGGGGGTGGGGTGAAGGTACAGATAGCCCTAGTGGGGGTGGGGTGGGGTGAAGGTACAGATAGCCCTAGTGGGGGTGGGGTGAAGGTACAGATAGCCCTAGTGGGGGTGGGGTAGAGGTACAGATAGCCCTAGTGGGGGTGGGGTGAAGGTACCGATAGCCCTAGTGGGGGTGGGATGAAGGTACACATAGCACTAGTGGGGGTGGGGTGAAGGTACAGATAGCCCTAGTGGGGGTGGGGTGGGGTGAAGGTACAGATAGCCCTAGTGGGGGTGGGGTGAATGTACAGATAGCCCTATTGGGGGAGGGGGGGAAGGTACAGCTAGCCCTAGTGGGTATGGGGTGGTGTGAAGGTTCAGATAGCCCTCGTGGGGGTGCGGTGAAGTTACAGATAGCCCTAGAGGGGGTGGGGTGAAGGTACAGATAGCCCTTGTGGGGGTGGGGTGAAGGTACAGATAGCCCTAGTGGGGGTGGGGTGAATGTACAGATAGCCCTAGTGGGGGTGGGTTTGAAGATACAGATAGCCCGAGTGGGGGTGGGGTGAAGGTACAGATAAAACTAGAGGGCGTGGGTTTGAAGATACAGATAGCCCTAGTGGGGTTGGGGGTGGGGTGAAGGTACAGATAGCCCTACTGGGGGTGGGGTGAAGGTACGCATAGCCCTAGTGGGGGTGGGGTGAAGGTACAGATAGCCCTAGTGGGGGTGGGGTGAAGGTACAGATAGCCCTAGTGGGGGTGGGCTGAAGGTACAGATAGCCCTAGTGGGGGTGGGGTGAAGGTATAAATAGCCCTAGTGGGGGTGGGGTGAAGGTACAGATAGCCCTAGTGGGGGTGGGGTGAAGGTACAGATAGCCCTAGTGGGGGCGGGGTGAAGGTACAGATAGCCCTAGTGGGGGTGGGGTGAAGATACAGATAGCCCTAGTGGGGGTGGGGTGAAGATACAGATAACCCTAGTGGGGGTGGGGTGAAGGTACAGATAGCCCTAGTGGGGGTGGCGTGAAGGTACAGATAGCCCTAGTGGGGGTGGGGCGAAGGTACAGATAGCACTAGTGGGGGTGGGGTGAAGGTACAGATAGCCCTTGTGGGGGTGGGGTGAAGGTACAGATAGCACTAGTGGGGGAGGGGTGGGGTGAAGGTACAGATAGCCCTAGTGGGAGTGGGGTGAAGGTACAGATAGCACTAGTGGGGGTGGTGTGAAGGTACAGATAGCCCTAGTGGGGGTGGGGTGAAGGTACAGATAGCCCGAGTGGGGGTGGGGGTGAAGGTACAGATAGCCCTAGTGGGGGAGGGCGGAAGGTACAGATATCCCTAGTGGGGGTGGGGTGAAGGTACAGATAGCCCTAGTGGGGGTGGGGTGAAGGTACAGATAGCCCTAGTGGGGGTGGGGTGAAGGTACAGATAGCCCTAGTGGGGGTGGGTGAAGGTACAGATAGCCCTAGTGGGGGTGGGGTGAAGGTACCGATAGCCCTAGTGGGGGTGGGGTGAAGGTACACATAGCACTAGTGGGGGTGGGGTGAAGCTACAGATAGCCCTCGTGAGGGATGGGGTGGGGTGAAGGTCCATATAGCCCCAGTGGGTGTGGGGTGAAGGTACAGATAGCCCTAGTGGGGGTGGGGTGAAGGTACAGATAGCCCTAGTGGGAGTGGGGTGAAGGTACAGATAGCCCTAGTCGGGGTGGTGGTGAGGGAGGGAAGATACAGATAGCCCTAGTGTGGGTGTGGTGGGGTGAAGTTACAGATAGCCCTAGTGGGAGTGGGGGTGGTGTGAAGGTACAGATAGCCCTATGGGGGTGGGGTGAAGGTACAGATAGCCCTAGTGGGAGTGGGGGTGGGGTGAAGGTACAGATAGCCCTAGTGGGGGTGGGGTGAAGGTACAGATAGCCCTAGTGGGGGTGCGGTGAAGGTACAGATAGCCCTAGTGGGGGTGGGGAGAAGGTACAGATAGCCCTAGTGGGGGTGGGGTGAAGGTACAGATAGCCCTATGGGGGTGGGGTGAAGGTACAGATAGCCCTAGTGGGAGTGGGGTGAAGGTACAGATAGCCCAAGTGGGAGTGGGGGTGGGGTGAAGGTACAGATAGCCCTAGTGGGAGTGGGGTGAAGGTACAGATAGCCCTAGTGGTGGTGGGGTGAAGGTACAGATAGCCCTCGTGGGGGTGGGGGTGGGGTGAAGGTACAGATAGCACTAGTGGGGGTGGGGTGAAGGTACAGATAGCCCTAGTGGGGGTGGGGTGAAGGTACAGATAGCCCTAGTGGGGTTGCTGTGGGGGGAAGGTACAGATAGCCCTAGTGGGGGTGGGGGTGGGGTGAAGGTACAGATTATCCTAGTGGGGGTGAAGGGTGGGGTGAAGGTACAGATAGCCCTAGTGGGGGTGGGGTAGAGGTACAGATAGCCCTATTGGGGGTTGGGTGGGGGGGAAGGTACAGATAGCCCTAGTGGGGTTGGGGTTGAGTGAAGGTAGAGATAGCGCTCGTGGGGGTGGGGGTGGGGTGAAGGTACTGATAGCCCTAGTGGAGGTGGGGTGGGGTGAAGGTACAGATAGCCCTAGTGGGTGTCGGGTGAAGGTACAGATAGCCCTAGTGGGGGTGAGGTGGGGTGAAGGTACAGATAGCCCTAGTGGGGGTGGGGTGGGGTGAAGGTACAGATAGCCCTAGTGGGGGTGGGGGTGGTGTGAAGGTACAGATAGCCCTAGTGGGTGTGGGGGTGGGGTGAAGGTACAGATAGCCCTAGTGGGGGTGGGGGTGGGGGTGGGGTGAAGGTACAGATAGCCCTAGTGGGGGTGGGGTGAAGGTACAGATAGCCCTAGTGCGGGTGGGGTGAAGGTACAGATAGCCCTAGTGGGGGTGGGGTGAAGGTACAGATAGCCCTAGTGGGGGTGGGGTGGGGTGAAGGTACAGATAGCCCTAGTGGGGGTGGGGTGAAGGTACAGATAGCCCTAGTGGGGGTGGGGTAGAGGTACAGATAGCCCTAGTGGGGGTGGGGGTGAAGGTACCGATAGCCCTAGTGGGGGTGGGATGAAGGTACACATAGCACTAGTGGGGGTGGGGTGAAGGTACAGATAGCCCTAGTGGGGGTGGGGTGAAGGTACAGATAGCCTTAGTGGGGGTGGGGGTGCTGTGAAGGTACAGATAACCCTAGTGGGGGTGGGGTGAAGGTACAGATAGCCCTAGTGGGGGTGGGGTGGGGTGAAGGTACAGATAGCCCTAGTGGGGGTGGGGTGAATGTACAGATAGCCCTATGGGGGGAGGGGGGAAGGTACAGCTAGCCCTAGTGGGTATGGGGTGGTGTGAAGGTTCAGATAGCCCTCGTGGGGGTGCGGTGAAGGTACAGATAGCCCTAGAGGGGGTGGGGTGAAGGTACAGATAGCCCTTGTGGGGGTGGGGTGAAGGTACAGATAGCCCTAGTGGGGGTGGGGTGAAGGTACAGATAGCCCTAGTGGGGGTGGGTTTGAAGATACAGATAGCCCTAGTGGGGGTGGGGTGAAGGTACAGATAAAACTAGAGGGGGTGGGTTTGAAGATACAGATAGCCCTAGTGGGGTTGGGGGTGGGGTGAAGGTACAGATAGCCCTACTGGGGGTGGGGTGAAGGTACACATAGCCCTAGTGGGGGTGGGGTGAAGTTACAGATAGCCCTAGTGGGGGTGGGGTGAAGGTACAGATAGCCCTAGTGGGGGTGGGCTGAAGGTACAGATAGCCCTAGTGGGGGTGGGGTGAAGGTACAGATAGCCCTAGTGGGGGTGGGGTGAAGGTACAGATAGCCCTAGTGGGGGCGGGGTGAAGGTACAGATAGCCCTAGTGGGGGCGGGGTGAAGGTACAGATAGCCCTAGTGGGGGTGGGGTGGGGTGAAGGTACAGATAGCCCTAGTGGGGGTGGGGTGAAGGTACAGATAGCTCTAGTGGGGGTGGGGTGAAGGTGCAGATAGCCCTAGTGGGGGTGGGGTGAAGGTACAGATAGCCCTAGTGGGGGTGGGGGGAAGGTACAGATAGCCCTAGTGGGGGTGGGGTGAAGGTACAGATAGCCCTAGTGGGGGTGGGGTGAAGGTACAGATAGCCCTAGTGGGGGTGGGGTGAAGATACAGATAACCCTAGTGGGGGTGGGGTGAAGGTACAGATAGCCCTAGTGGGGGTGGGGTGAAGGTACAGATAGCCCTAGTGGGGGTGGGGTGAAGGTACAGATAGCACTAGTGGGGGTGGGGTGAAGGTACAGATAGCCCTAGTGGGGGTGGGGTGGGGTGAAGGTACAGATAGCCCTAGTGGGAGTGGGGTGAAGGTACAGATAGCCCTAGTGGGGGTGGGGTGAAGGTACAGATAGCCCTAGTGGGGGTGGGGTGAAGGTACAGATAGCCCTAGTGGGGGTGGGGGTGAAGGTACAGATAGCCCTAGTGGGGGAGGGCGGAAGGTACAGATATCCCTAGTGGGGGTGGGGTGAAGGTACAGATAGCCCTAGTGGGGGTGGGGTGAAGGTACAGATAGCCCTAGTGGGGGTGGGGTGAAGGTACAGATAGCCCTAGTGGGGGTGGGGTGAAGGTACAGATAGCCCTAGTCGGGGTGGGGGTGGGGTGAAGGTACAGATAGACCTAGTGGGGGTGGGGTGAAGGTACAGATAGCCCTAGTGGGGGTGGGTGAAGGTACAGATAGCCCTAGCGGGCGTGGGGGGAAGGTACAGATAGCCCTAGTGGGGGTGGGGTGAAGGTACAGATCGCCCTAGTGGGGGTGGGGTGGGGTGAAGGTACAGATAGCCCTAGTGGGAGAGTGGTGAAGGTACCGATAGCCCTGGTGTGATTGATGTAGGGTGAATATACAGATAGCCCTAGCGGGGGTGGGGATGTTGGGAAGGTACAGATAGCCCTCGTGGGGGTTGGGTGGGGTGAAGGTACAGGTCGCCCTAGTGGGTATGGGGTGGGGTGAAGGTACAGATAGCCCCAGTGGGGGTGGGGTGAAGGTACAGATAGCCCTAGTGGGGGTGGGGTGAAGGTACAGATAGCCCTAGTGTGTGTGGGGTGAAGGTACAGATAGCCCTAGTCGGGGTGGGGTGGGGTGAAGGTACAGATAGCCCAAGTGGGTGTGGGGTGGGGTGAAGGTACAGATAGCCCTAATGGGTGTGGGGTGGGGTGAAGGTACAGATAGCCCTAGTGGGGGTGGGGGTGGGGTGAAGGTACAGATAGCCCTAGTGGGGGTGGGGTGAAGGTACAGATAGCCCTAGTGGGGGTGGGGTGAAGGTACAGATAGCCCTAGTGGGGGTGGGGTGAAGGTACAGATAACCCTAGTGGGGGTGGGGTGAAGGTACAGATAGCCCTAGTGGGGGTGGGGTGAAGGTACAGATAGCCCTAGTGGGTGTGGGGTTGGGTGAAGGTACAGATAACCCTAGTGGGGGGTAGGGTGAAGGTACAATTAGCCCTAGTGGGTTGAGGGGTGAAGGTACAGATTGCCCTAGTGTGGGTGGTGGTAAGTTACAGATAGCCCTAGTGGGGGTGGGGTGAAGGTACAGATAGCCCTAGTGGGGGTGGGGTGAAGGTACAGATAGCCCTAGTGGGGGTGGGGTGAAGGTACAGATAGCCCTAGTGGGGGTGGGGTGAAGGTGCAGATAGCCCTAGTGGGGGTGGGGTGAAGGTACAGATAGCCCTAGTGGGGGTGGGGTGGTGTGAAGGTACTGATAGCCCTAGTGGGGGTGTGGTGAAGGTACAGATAGCCCTAGTGGGGGTGGGGGGAAGGTACAGATAGCCCTAGTGGGGGCGGGGTGAAGGTACAGATAGCCCTTGTGGGGGTGGGGTGAAGGTACAGATAGTCCTAGTGGGGGTGGGGTGAAGGTACAGATAGTCCTAGTGGGGGTGGGGTGATGTACAGATAGTCCTTGTGGGGGTGGGGTGGGGTGAAGGTACAGATAGCTCTTGTGGGTGTGGGGGTGAAGGTCCAGATAGCCCTAGTGGGGCTGGGGGTTGGGTGAAGGTACAGATAGCCCTAGTGGGGGTGGTGTGAAGGTACAGATAGCCCAAGTGGGGGTGGGGTGCAGGTACAGATAGCCCTAGTGGGGGTGGGGGTGGGGTGAAGGTGCAGATAGCCCTAGTGGGGGTGGGGTGAAGGTACAGATAGCCCTAGTGGGGGTGGGGGTGGGGTGAAGGTACAGATAGCCCTAGTGCGGGTGGGGTGAAGGTACAGATAGCCCTAGTGGGTTTGGGGTGAAGGTACAGATAGCCCTAGTGGAGGTGGGGTGAAGGTACAGATAGCCCTAGTGGGGGTGGGGTGAAGGTACAGATAGCCCTAGTGGGGGTGGGGTGAAGGTACAGATAGCACTAGTGGGGGTGGGGTGAAGGTACAGATAGCCCTAGTGGGGGTGGGGTGAAGGTACAGATAGCCCTAGTGAGGGTGGGGTGAAGGTACAGATAGCCCTAGTGGGGGTGGGGTGAAGGTACAGATAGCCCTAGTGGGGGTGGGGTGAAGGTACAGATAGCCCTAGTGAGGGTGGGGTGAAGGTACAGATAGCCCTAGTGGGGGTGGGGTGAAGGTACAGATAGCCCTAGTGGGGGTGGGGTGAAGGTACAGATAGCTCTAGTGGGGGTGGGGTGAAGGTACAGATAGCCCAAGTGGGGGTGGGGTGGGGTGAAGGTACAGATAGCCCTAGTGGGGGTAGGGTGAAGGTACAGATAGCCCTAGTGGGGGTGGGGTAGAGGTACAGATAGCCCTCGTGGGGGTGGGGTGAAGGTACAGATAGCCCTAGTGGGGGTGGGGTGAAGGTACAGATAGCCCTCGTGAGGGATGGGGTGGGGTGAAGGTCCATATAGCCCCAGTGGGTGTGGGGTGAAGGTACAGATAGCCATGTGGGGGTGGGGTGAAGGTACAGATAGCCCTAGTGGGAGTGGGGTGAAGGTACAGATAGCCCTAGTGGGGGTGGTGGTGAGGGAGGGAAGATACAGATAGCCCTAGTGTGGGTGTGGTGGGGTGAAGGTACAGATAGCCCTAGTGGGAGTGGGGGTGGGGTGAAGGTACAGATAGCCCTATGGGGGTGGGGTGAAGGTACAGATAGCCCTAGTGGGAGTGGGGGTGGGCTGAAGGTACAGATAGCCCTAGTGGGGGTGGGGTGAAGGTACAGATAGCCCTAGTGGGGGTGCGGTGAAGGTACAGATAGCCCGAGTGGGGGTGGGGTGAAGGTACAGATAGCTCTAGTTGGGGTGGGGTGAAGGTACAGATAGCCCTAGTGGGGGTGGGGTGAAGGTACAGATAGCCCTATGGGGGTGGGGTGAAGGTACAGATCGCCCTCGTGGGAGTGGGGTGAAGGTACAGATAGCCCTAGTGGGGGTGGGGTGAAGGTACAGATAGCCCTAGTGGGGGTGGGGTGAAGGTACAGATAGCCCTAGTGGGGGTGGGGTGAAGGTACAGATAGCCCTCGTGGGGGTGGGGGTGGGGTGAAGGTACAGATAGCACTAGTGGGGGTGGGGTGAAGGTACAGATAGCCCTAGTGGGGGTGGGGTGAAGGTACAGATAGCCCTAGTGGGGGTGCTGTGGGGGGAAGGTAGAGATAGCCCTAGTGGGGGTGGGGGTGGGGTGAAGGTACAGATTGTCCTAGTGGGGTTGGGGGTGGGGTGACGGTACAGATAGCCCTAGTGGGGGTGGGGTAGAGGTACAGATAGCCCTAGTGGGGGTGGGGTAGAGGTACAGATAGCCCTAGTGGGGGTTGGGTGGGGGGGAAGGTACAGATAGCCCTAGTGGGGTTGGGGTTGGGTGAAGGTACAGATAGCGCTCGTGGGAGTTGGGGTGGTGTGAAGGTACAGATAGCCCTAGTGGGGGTGGGGTGGGGTGAAGGTACAGATAGCCCTAGTGGGTGTCGGGTGAAGGTACAGATAGCCCTAGTGGGGGTGAGGTGGGGTGAAGGTACAGATAGCCCTAGTGTGGGTGGGATGGGGTGAAGGTACAGATAGCCCTAGTGGGGGTGGGGGTGGGGTGAAGGTACAGATAGCCCTAGTGGGTGTGGGGGTGGGGTGAAGGTACAGATAGCCCTAGTGGGGGTGGGGGTGGGGGTGGGGTGAAGGTACAGATAGCCCTAGTGGGGGTGGGGTGAAGGTACAGATAGCCCTAGTGGGGGTGGGGTAGAGGTACAGATAGCCCTAGTGGGGGTGGGGTGAAGGTACCGATAGCCCTAGTGGGGGTGGGATGAAGGTACACATAGCACTAGTGGGGGTGGGGTGAAGGTACAGATAGCCCTAGTGGGGGTGGGGTGAAGGTACAGATAGCCTTAGTGGGGGTGGGGGTGCTGTGAAGGTACAGATAACCCTAGTGGGGGTGGGGTGAAGGTACAGATAGCCCTAGTGGGGGTGGGGTGGGGTGAAGGTACAGATAGCCCTAGTGGGGGTGGGGTGAATGTACAGATAGCCCTATTGGGGGAGGGGGGAAGGTACAGCTAGCCCTAGTGGGTATGGGGTGGTGTGAAGGTTCAGATAGCCCTCGTGGGGGTGCGGTGAAGGTACAGATAGCCCTAGAGGGGGTGGGGTGAAGGTACAGATAGCCCTTGTGGGGGTGGGGTGAAGGTACAGATAGCCCTAGTGGGGGTGGGGTGAAGGTACAGATAGCCCTAGTGGGGGTGGGTTTGAAGATACAGATAGCCCTAGTGGGGGTGGGGTGAAGGTACAGATAAAACTAGAGGGGGTGGGTTTGACGATACAGATAGCCCTAGTGGGGTTGGGGGTGGGGTGAAGGTACAGATAGCCCTACTGGGGGTGGGGTGAAGGTACACATAGCCCTAGTGGGGGTGGGGTGAAGGTACAGATAGCCCTAGTGGGGGTGGGGTGAAGGTACAGATAGCCCTAGTGGGGGTGGGCTGAAGGTACAGATAGCCCTAGTGGGGGTGGGGTGAAGGTACAGATAGCCCTAGTGGGGGTGGGGTGAAGGTACAGATAGCCCTAGTGGGGGCGGGGTGAAGGTACAGATAGCCCTAGTGGGGGCGGGGTGAAGGTACAGATAGCCCTAGTGGGGGTGGGGTGGGGTGAAGGTACAGATAGCCCTAGTGGGGGTGGGGTGAAGGTACAGATAGCTCTAGTGGGGGTGGGGTGAAGGTGCAGATAGCCCTAGTGGGGGTGGGGTGAAGGTACAGATAGCCCTAGTGGGGGTGGGGGGAAGGTACAGATAGCCCTAGTGGGGGTGGGGTGAAGGTACAGATAGCCCTAGTGGGGGTGGGGTGAAGGTACAGATAGCCCTAGTGGGGGTGGGGTGAAGATACAGATAACCCTAGTGGGGGTGGGGTGAAGGTACAGATAGCCCTAGTGGGGGTGGCGTGAAGGTACAGATAGCCCTAGTGGGGGTGGGGTGAAGGTACAGATAGCACTAGTGGGGGTGGGGGTGAAGGTACAGATAGCCCTAGTGGGGGTGGGGTGGGGTGAAGGTACAGATAGCCCTAGTGGGAGTGGGGTGAAGGTACAGATAGCCCTAGTGGGGGTGGGGTGAAGGTACAGATAGCCCTAGTGGGGGTGGGGTGAAGGTACAGATAGCCCTAGTGGGGGTGGGGGTGAAGGTACAGATAGCCCTAGTGGGGGAGGGCGGAAGGTACAGATATCCCTAGTGGGGGTGGGGTGAAGGTACAGATAGCCCTAGTGGGGGTGGGGTGAAGGTACAGATAGCCCTAGTGGGGGTGGGGTGAAGGTACAGATAGCCCTAGTGGGGGTGGGGTGAAGGTACAGATAGCCCTAGTCGGGGTGGGGGTGGGGTGAAGGTACAGATAGACCTAGTGGGGGTGGGGTGAAGGTACAGATAGCCCTAGTGGGGGTGGGTGAAGGTACAGATAGCCCTAGCGGGCGTGGGGGGAAGGTACAGATAGCCCTAGTGGGGGTGGGGTGAAGGTACAGATCGCCCTAGTGGGGGTGGGGTGGGGTGAAGGTACAGATAGCCCTAGTGGGAGAGTGGTGAAGGTACCGATAGCCCTGGTGTGATTGATGTAGGGTGAATATACAGATAGCCCTAGCGGGGGGTGGGGATGTTGGGAAGGTACAGATAGCCCTCGTGGGGGTTGGGTGGGGTGAAGGTACAGGTCGCCCTAGTGGGTATGGGGTGGGGTGAAGGTACAGATAGCCCTAGTGGGGGTGGGGTGAAGGTACAGATAGCCCTAGTGGGGGTGGGGTGAAGGTACAGATAGCCCTAGTGGGTGTGGGGTGAAGGTACAGATAGCCCTAGTCGGGGTGGGGTGGGGTGAAGGTACAGATAGCCCTAGTGGGTGTGGGGTGGGGTGAAGGTACAGATAGCCCTAATGGGTGTGGGGTGGGGTGAAGGTACAGATAGCCCTAGTGGGGGTGGGGGTGGGGTGAAGGTACAGATAGCCCTAGTGGGGGTGGGGTGAAGGTACAGATAGCCCTAGTGGGGGTGGGGTGAAGGTACAGATAGCCCTAGTGGGTGTGGGGTTGGGTGAAGGTACAGATAACCCTAGTGGGGGTAGGGTGAAGGTACAGATAGCCCTAGTGGGTTGAGGGGTGAAGGTACAGATTGCCCTAGTGTGGGTGGTGGTAAGTTACAGATAGCCCTAGTGGGGGTGGGGTGAAGGTACAGATAGCCCTAGTGGGGGTGGGGTGGTGTGAAGGTACAGATAGCCCTAGTGGGGGTGGGGTGAAGGTGCAGATAGCCCTAGTGGGGGTGGGGTGAAGGTACAGATAGCCCTAGTGGGGGTGGGGTGGTGTGAAGGTACTGATAGCCCTAGTGGGGGTGTGGTGAAGGTACAGATAGCCCTAGTGGGGGTGGGGGGAAGGTACAGATAGCCCTAGTGGGGGCGGGGTGAAGGTACAGATAGCCCTTGTGGGGGTGGGGTGAAGGTACAGATAGTCCTAGTGGGGGTGGGGTGAAGGTACAGATAGTCCTAGTGGGGGTGGGGTGATGTACAGATAGTCCTTGTGGGGGTGGGGTGGGGTGAAGGTACAGATAGCTCTAGTGGGTGTGGGGGTGAAGGTCCAGATAGCCCTAGTGGGGCTGGGGGTTGGGTGAAGGTACAGATAGCCCTAGTGGGGGTGGTGTGAAGGTACAGATAGCCCTAGTGGGGGTGGGGTGCAGGTACAGATAGCCCTAGTGGGGGTGGGGGTGGGGTGAAGGTGCAGATAGCCCTAGTGGGGGTGGGGTGAAGGTACAGATAGCCCTAGTGGGGGTGGGGGTGGGGTGAAGGTACAGATAGCCCTAGTGCGGGTGGGGTGAAGGTACAGATAGCCCTAGTGGGTTTGGGGTGAAGGTACAGATAGCCCTAGTGGAGGTGGGGTGAAGGTACAGATAGCCCTAGTGGGGGTGGGGTGAAGGTACTGATAGCCCTAGTGGGGGTGGGGTGAAGGTACAGATAGCACTAGTGGGGGTGGGGTGAAGGTACAGATAGCCCTAGTGGGGGTGGGGTGAAGGTACAGATAGCCCTAGTGAGGGTGGGGTGAAGGTACAGATAGCCCTAGTGGGGGTGGGGTTAAGGTACAGATAGCCCTAGTGGGGGTGGGGTGAAGGTACAGATAGCCCTAGTGAGGGTGGGGTGAAGGTACAGATAGCCCTAGTGGGGGTGGGGTGAAGGTACAGATAGCCCTAGTGGGGGTGGGGTGAAGGTACAGATAGCTCTAGTGGGGGTGGGGTGAAGGTACAGATAGCCCTAGTGGGGGTGGGGTGGGGTGAAGGTACAGATAGCCCTAGTGGGGGTAGGGTGAAGGTACAGATAGCCCTAGTGGGGGTGGGGTAGAGGTACAGATAGCCCTAGTGGGGGTGGGGTGAAGGTACAGATAGCCCTAGTGGGGGTGGGGTGAAGGTACAGATAGCCCTCGTGAGGGATGGGGTGGGGTGAAGGTCCATATAGCCCCAGTGGGTGTGGGGTGAAGTTACAGATAGCCATGTGGGGGTGGGGTGAAGGTACAGATAGCCCTAGTGGGAGTGGGGTGAAGGTACAGATAGCCCTAGTGGGGGTGGTGGTGAGGGAGGGAAGATACAGATAGCCCTAGCGTGGGTGTGGTGGGGTGAAGGTACAGATAGCCCTAGTGGGAGTGGGGGAGGGGTGAAGGTACAGATAGCCCTATGGGGGTGGGGTGAAGGTACAGATAGCCCTAGTGGGAGTGGGGGTGGGCTGAAGGTACAGATAGCCCTAGTGGGGGTGGGGTGAAGGTACAGATAGCCCTAGTGGGGGTGCGGTGAAGGTACAGATAGCCCGAGTGGGGGTGGGGTGAAGGTACAGATAGCTCTAGTTGGGGTGGGGTGAAGGTACAGATAGCCCTAGTGGGGGTGGGGTGAAGGTACAGATAGCCCTATGGGGGTGGGGTGAAGGTACAGATCGCCCTCGTGGGAGTGGGGTGAAGGTACAGATAGCCCTAGTGGGGGTGGGGTGAAGGTACAGATAGCCCTAGTGGGGGTGGGGTGAAGGTACAGATAGCCCTAGTGGGGGTGGGGTGAAGGTACAGATAGCCCTCGTGGGGGTGGGGGTGGGGTGAAGGTACAGATAGCACTAGTGGGGGTGGGGTGAAGGTACAGATAGCCCTAGTGGGGGTGGGGTGAAGGTACAGATAGCCCTAGTGGGGGTGCTGTGGGGGGAAGGTAGAGATAGCCCTAGTGGGGGTGGGGGTGGGGTGAAGGTACAGATTGTCCTAGTGGGGTTGGGGGTGGGGTGAAGGTACAGATAGCCCTAGTGGGGGTGGGGTAGAGGTACAGATAGCCCTAGTGGGGGTGGGGTAGAGGTACAGATAGCCCTAGTGGGGGTTG
Source organism: Isurus oxyrinchus (assembly GCA_026770705.1). Lineage (NCBI taxonomy): Eukaryota > Metazoa > Chordata > Chondrichthyes > Lamniformes > Lamnidae > Isurus > Isurus oxyrinchus. The sequence continues at coordinate 205,655 of JANJGN010000715.1, read as the reverse complement.
GGTGGGGGGGAAGGTACAGATAGCCCTAGTGGGGTTGGGGTTGGGTGAAGGTACAGATAGCGCTCGTGGGAGTTGGGGTGGGGTGAAGGTACAGATAGCCCTAGTGGGGGAGGGGTGGGGTGAAGGTACAGATAGCCCTAGTGGGTGTCGGGTGAAGGTACAGAGAGCACTAGTGGGGGTGAGGTGGGGTGAAGGTACAGATAGCCCTAGTGGGGGTGGGATGGGGTGAAGGTACAGATAGCCCTAGTGGGGGTGGGGTTGGGGTGAAGGTACAGATAGCCCTAGTGGGTGTGGGGGTGGGGTGAAGGTACAGATAGCCCTAGTGGGGGTGGGGGTGGGGGTGGGGTGAAGGTACAGATAGCCCTAGTGGGGGTGGGGTGAAGGTACAGATAGCCCTAGTGCGGGTGGGGTGAAGGTACAGATAGCCCTAGTGGGGGTGGGGTGAAGGTACAGATAGCCCAAGTGGGGGTGGGGTGGGGTGAAGGTACAGATAGCCCTAGTGGGGGTGGGGTGAAGGTACAGATAGCCCTAGTGGGGGTGGGGTAGAGGTACAGATAGCCCTAGTGGGGGTGGGGTGAAGGTACCGATAGCCCTAGTGGGGGTGGGATGAAGGTACACATAGCACTAGTGGGGGTGGGGTGAAGGTACAGATAGCCCTAGTGGGGGTGGGGTGAAGGTACAGATAGCCTTAGTGGGGGTGGGGGTGCTGTGAAGGTACAGATAGCCCTAGTGGGGGTGGGGTGAAGGTACAGATAGCCCTAGTGGGGGTGGGGTGGGGTGAAGGTACAGATAGCCCTAGTGGGGGTGGGGTGAATGTACAGATAGCCCTATTGGGGGAGGGGGGAAGGTACAGCTAGCCCTAGTGGGTATGGGGTGGTGTGAAGGTTCAGATGGCCCTCGTGGGGGTGCGGTGAAGGTACAGATAGCCCTAGTGGGGGTGGGGTGAAGGTACAGATAGCCCTTGTGGGGGTGGGGTGAAGGTACAGATAGCCCTAGTGGGGGTGGGGTGAAGGTACAGATAGCCCTAGTGGGGGTGGGTTTGAAGATACAGATAGCCCTAGTGGGGGTGGGGTGAAGGTACAGATAAACCTAGTGGGGGTGGGTTTGAAGATACAGATAGCCCTAGTGGGGTTGGGGGTGGGGTGAAGGTACAGATAGCCCTACTGGGGGTGGGGTGAAGGTATACATAGCCCTAGTGGGGGTGGGGTGAAGGTACAGATAGCCCTAGTGAGGGTGGGGTGAAGGTACAGATAGTCCTAGTGGGGGTGGGGGTGAAGGTACAGATAGCCCTAGTGGGGGTGGGGTGAAGGTACAGATAGCCCTAGTGGGGGCGGGGTGAAGGTACAGATAGCCCTAGTGGGGGTGGGGTGAAGGTACAGATAGCCCTAGTGGGGGCGGGGTGAAGGTACAGATAGCCCTAGTGGGGGTGGGGTGAAGATACAGATAGCCCTAGTGGGGGTGGAGTGAAGGTACAGATAGCCCTAGTGGGGGTGGGGTGAAGGTACAGATAGCACTAGTGGGGGTGGGGTGAAGGTACAGATAGCCCTAGTGGGGGTGGGGTGAAGGTACAGATAGCCCTAGTGGGGGTGGGGTGAATGTACAGATAGCCCTAGTGGGGGTGGGGTGAAGGTACAGATAGCCCTAGTGGGGGTGGGGTGAAGGTACAGATAGCCCTAGTGGGGTGGGGTGAAGGTACAGATAGCCCTAGTGGGGGTGGGGTGAAGGTACAGATAGCCCTAGTGGGGGTGGGGTGAAGGTACAGATAGCCCTAGTGGGGGTGGGGTGGGGTGAAGGTACAGATAGCCCTAGTGGGAGTGGGGTGAAGGTACAGATAGCACTAGTGGGGGTGGTGTGAAGGTACAGATAGCCCTAGTGGGGGTGGGGTGAAGGTACAGATAGCCCTAGTAGGGGTGGGGGTGAAGGTACAGATAGCCCTAGTGGGGGAGGGCGGAAGGTACAGATAGCCCTAGTGGGGGTGGGGTGAAGGTACAGATAGCCCTAGTGGGGGTGGGGGTGAAGGTACAGATAGCCCTAGTGGGGGTGGGGTGAAGGTACAGATAGCCCTAGTGGGGGTGGGGTGAAGGTACAGATAGCCCTAGTGGGGGTGGGGTGAAGGTACAGATAGCCCTAGTGGGGGTGGTGTGAAGGTACAGATAGCCCTAGTGAGAGTGGGGTGAAGGTACAGATAGCCCTAGTGGGGGTGGGGTGAAGGTACAGATAGCCCTAGTGGGGGTGGGGTGAAGGTACAAATAGCCCTAGTGGGGGTGGGGTGAAGGTACAGATAGCCCTAGTGGGGGTGGGGTGAAGGCACAGATAGCCCTAGTAGGGGTGGGGTGAAGGCACAGATAGCCCTAGTGGGGGTGGGGTGGGGTGAAGGTACAGATAGCCCTAGTGGGGGTGGGGTGAATGTACAGATAGCCCTAGTGGGGGTGGGGTGCAGGCACAGATAGCCCTAGTGGGGGTGGGGTGAAGGTACAGATAGCCCTAGTGGGGGTGGGGTGAAGGTACAGATAGCCCTAGAGGGGGTGGGGTGAAGGTACAGATAGCCCTAGTGGGGGTGGGGTGAAGGTACAGATAGCCCTAGTGGGGTGGGGTGAAGGTACAGATAGCCCTAGTGGGGGTGGGGTGAAGGTACAGATAGCCCTAGTGGGGGTGGGGGTGGGGGAAGGTGCAGATAGCCCTAGTGGGTGTGGGGTGAAGGTACAGTTATCCCTTGTGGGGCTGGGGGGAAGGTACAGATAGCCCTAGTGTGGGTGGGGTGAATGTACAGAGAGCCCTAGTGGAGTTGGGGGTGTGTTGAAGGTATAGATAACCTTGGTGGGCGGGGTGTGGTGAAGGTACAGAGAGCCCTAGTGGGGAATGGCTGGGTTCAAGGTACAGATAGCCCTAGTGGGGGTGGGGTGAAGGTACAGATAGCCCTAGTGGGGGTGGGGTGGGGTGAAGGTACAGATAGCCCTTGTGGGGTGGGGTGAAGGTACAGATAGCCCTAGTGGGGGTGGGGTGAAGGTACAGATAGCCCTAGTGGGGGTGGGGTGAAGGTACAGATAGCCCTAGTGGGGGTGGGGGTGGGGTGAAGGTACAGATAGCCCTAGTGGGGGTGGGGTGCAGGTACAGATAGCCCTAGTGGGGGTGGGTGAAGGTACAGATAGCCCTATTGGGGATTGTGTGGGGGGGCTGATTCCGATAGCCCTAATGGGGGTGGGGGAAAGGTACAGATAGCCCTAGTGGGAGTGGGGTGAAGGTACAGATAGCCCTAGTGGGGGTGGGGTGAAGGTACAGATAGCCCTTGTGTGGTGGGGTGAAGGTACAGATAGCCCTAGTGGGGGTGGTGTGAAGGTACAGATAGCCCTAGTGGGGGTGGGGTGATGGTACAGATAGCCCTAGTGGGGGTGGGGTGAAGGTACAGTTAGCCCTAGTGGGGGTGGGGGTGAAGGTACAGATAGCCCTAGTGGGGGTGGGGTGAAGGTATAGATAGCCCTAGTGGGGGTGGGGTGAAGGTACAGATAGCCCTAGTGGGGGTGGGGGGAAGGTACAGATAGCCCTAGTGGGGGTGGGGTGAAGGTACAGATAGCCCTAGTGGGGGGTGGGGTGGGGTGAAGGTACAGATAGCCCTAGTGGGAGAGTGGTGAAGGTACAGATGGCCCTGGTGTGATTGATGTAGGGTGAATATACAGGTAGCCCTAGCGGGGGTGGGGATGTTGGGAAGGTACAGATAGCCCTCGTGGGGGTTGGGTGGGGTGAAGGTACAGGTCGCCCTAGTGGGTATGGGGTGGGGTGAAGGTACAGATAGCCCTAGTGGGGGTGGGGTGAAGGTACAGATAGCCCTAGTGGGGGTGGGGTGAAGGTACAGATAGCCCTAGTGGGGGTGGGGTGAAGGTACAGATAGCCCTAGTGGGGGTGGGGTGGGGTGAAGGTACAGATAGCCCTAGTGGGTGTGGGGTGGGGTGAAGGTACAGATAGCCCTAGTGGGTGTGGGGTGGGGTGAAGGTACAGATAGCCCTAGTGGGGGGTGGGGTGGGGTGAAGGTACAGATAGCCCTAGTGGGGGTGGGGTGAAGGTACAGATAGCCCTAGTGGGGGTGGGGTGAAGGTACAGATAGCCCTAGTGGGGGTGTGGTGAATGTACAGATAGCCCTAGTGGGGGTGTGGTGAATGTACAGATAGCCCTAGTGGGGGTGGGGGTGAAGGTACAGATAGCCCTAGTGGGGCTGGGGGTGGGGTGAAGGTACAGATAACCCTAGTGGCTGTGGGGTGAAGGTACAGATAGCCCTCGTGGGGGTGGGGGTGGGGTGAAGGTACAGATAGCACTAGTGGGGGTGGGGTGAAGGTACAGATAGCCCTAGAGGGGGTGGGGTGAAGGTACAGATAGCCCTAGTGGGGTTGCTGTGGGGGGAAGGTACAGATAGCCCTAGTGGGGGTGGGGGTGGGGTGAAGGTACAGATTATCCTAGTGGGGGTGAAGGGTGGGGGTGAAGGTACAGATAGCCCTAGTGGGGGTGGGGTAGAGGTACAGATAGCCCTAGTGGGGGTTGGGTGGGGGGGAAGGTACAGATAGCCCTAGTGGGGTTGGGGTTGAGTGAAGGTAGAGATAGCGCTCGTGGGGGTGGGGGTGGGGTGAAGGTACTGATAGCCCTAGTGGAGGTGGGGTGGGGTGAAGGTACAGATAGCCCTAGTGGGTGTCGGGTGAAGGTACAGATAGCCCTAGTGGGGGTGAGGTGGGGTGAAGGTACAGATAGCCCTAGTGGGGGGTGGGGTGGGGTGAAGGTACAGATAGCCCTAGTGGGGGGTGGGGGTGGTGTGAAGGTACAGATAGCCCTAGTGGGTGTGGGGGTGGGGTGAAGGTACAGATAGCCCTAGTGGGGGTGGGGGTGGGGGTGGGGTGAAGGTACAGATAGCCCTAGTGGGGGTGGGGTGAAGGTACAGATAGCCCTAGTGCGGGTGGGGTGAAGGTACAGATAGCCCTAGTGGGGGTGGGGTAAAGGTACAGATAGCCCTAGTGGGGGTGGGGTGGGGTGAAGGTACAGATAGCCCTAGTGGGGGTGGTGTGAAGGTACAGATAGCCCTAGTGGGGGTGGGGTAGAGGTACAGATAGCCCTAGTGGGGGTGGGGTGAAGGTACCGATAGCCCTAGTGCGTGTGGGATGAAGGTACACATAGCACTAGTGGGGGTGGGGTGAAGGTACAGATAGCCCTAGTGGGGGTGGGGTGAAGGTACAGATAGCCTTAGTGGGGGTGGGGGTGCTGTGAAGGTACAGATAACCCTAGTGGGGGTGGGGTGAAGGTACACATAGCCCTAGTGGGGGTGGGGTGGGGTGAAGGTACAGATAGCCCTAGTGGGGGGTGGGGTGAATGTACAGATAGCCCTATGGGGGGAGGGGGGGAAGGTACAGCTAGCCCTAGTGGGTATGGGGTGGTGTGAAGGTTCAGATAGCCCTCGTGGGGGTGCGGTGAAGGTACAGATAGCCCTAGAGGGGGTGGGGTGAAGGTACAGATAGCCCTTGTGGGGGTGGGGTGAAGGTACAGATAGCCCTAGTGGGGGTGGGGTGAAGGTACAGATAGCCCTAGTGGGGGTGGGTTTGAAGATACAGATAGCCCTAGTGGGGGTGGGGTGAAGGTACAGATAAAACTAGAGGGGGTGGGTTTGAAGATACAGATAGCCCTAGTGGGGTTGGGGGTGGGGTGAAGGTACAGATAGCCCTACTGGGGGTGGGGTGAAGGTACACATAGCCCTAGTGGGGGTGGGGGTGAAGGTACAGATAGCCCTAGTGGGGGTGGGGTGAAGGTACAGATAGCCCTAGTGGGGGTGGGCTGAAGGTACAGATAGCCCTAGTGGGGGTGGGGTGAAGGTACAGATAGCCCTAGTGGGGGTGGGGTGAAGGTACAGATAGCCCTAGTGGGGGCGGGGTGAAGGTACAGATAGCCCTAGTGGGGGCGGGGTGAAGGTACAGATAGCCCTAGTGGGGGTGGGGTGGGGTGAAGGTACAGATAGCCCTAGTGGGGGTGGGGTGAAGGTACAGATAGCTCTAGTGGGGGTGGGGTGAAGGTGCAGATAGCCCTAGTGGGGGGTGGGGTGAAGGTACAGATAGCCCTAGTGGGGGTGGGGGGAAGGTACAGATAGCCCTAGTGGGGGGTGGGGTGAAGGTACAGATAGCCCTAGTGGGGGTGGGGTGAAGGTACAGATAGCCCTAGTGGGGGTGGGGTGAAGATACAGATAACCCTAGTGGGGGTGGGGTGAAGGTACAGATAGCCCTAGTGGGGGTGGGGTGAAGGTACAGATAGCCCTAGTGGGGGTGGGGTGAAGGTACAGATAGCACTAGTGGGGGTGGGGTGAAGGTACAGATAGCCCTAGTGGGGGTGGGGGTGGGGTGAAGGTACAGATAGCCCTAGTGGGAGAGGGGTGAAGGTACAGATAGCCCTAGTGGGGGTGGGGTGAAGGTACAGATAGCCCTAGTGGGGGTGGGGTGAAGGTACAGATAGCCCTAGTTGGGGTGGGGGTGAAGGTACAGATAGCCCTAGTGGGGGAGGGCGGAAGGTACAGATATCCCTAGTGGGGGTGGGGTGAAGGTACAGATAGCCCTAGTGGGGGTGGGGTGAAGGTACAGATAGCCCTAGTGGGGGTGGGGTGAAGGTACAGATAGCCCTAGTGGGGGTGGGGGTGAAGGTACAGATAGCCCTAGTCGGGGTGGGGGGTGGGGTGAAGGTACAGATAGACCTAGTGGGGGTGGGGTGAAGGTACAGATAGCCCTAGTGGGGGTGGGTGAAGGTACAGATAGCCCTAGCGGGCGTGGGGGGAAGGTACAGATAGCCCTAGTGGGGGTGGGGTGAAGGTACAGATCGCCCTAGTGGGGGTGGGGTGGGGTGAAGGTACAGATAGCCCTAGTGGGAGAGTGGTGAAGGTACCGATAGCCCTGGTGTGATTGATGTAGGGTGAATATACAGATAGCCCTAGCGGGGGTGGGGATGTTGGGAAGGTACAGATAGCCCTCGTGGGGGTTGGGTGGGGTGAAGGTACAGGTCGCCCTAGTGGGTATGGGGTGGGGTGAAGGTACAGATAGCCCCAGTGGGGGTGGGGTGAAGGTACAGATAGCCCTAGTGGGGGTGGGGTGAAGGTACAGATAGCCCTAGTGTGTGTGGGGTGAAGGTACAGATAGCCCTAGTCGGGGTGGGGGTGGGGTGAAGGTACAGATAGCCCTAGTGGGGTGTGGGGTGGGGGTGAAGGTACAGATAGCCCTAATGGGTGTGGGGTGGGGTGAAGGTACAGATAGCCCTAGTGGGGGGTGGGGGTGGGGTGAAGGTACAGATAGCCCTAGTGGGGGTGGGGTGAAGGTACAGATAGCCCTAGTGGGGGTGGGGTGAAGGTACAGATAGCCCTAGTGGGTGTGGGGTTGGGTGAAGGTACAGATAACCCTAGTGGGGGGTAAGGGTGAAGGTACAATTAGCCCTAGTGGGTTGAGGGGTGAAGGTACAGATTGCCCTAGTGTGGGTGGTGGTAAGTTACAGATAGCCCTAGTGGGGTGGGGTGAAGGTACAGATAGCCCTAGTGGGGGTGGGGTGGTGTGAAGGTACAGATAGCCCTAGTGGGGGTGGGGTGAAGGTGCAGATAGCCCTAGTGCGGGTGGGGTGAAGGTACAGATAGCCCTAGTGGGGGTGGGGTGGTGTGAAGGTACTGATAGCCCTAGTGGGGGTGTGGTGAAGGTACAGATAGCCCTAGTGGGGGTGGGGGGAAGGTACAGATAGCCCTAGTGGGGGCGGGGTGAAGGTACAGATAGCCCTTGTGGGGGTGGGGTGAAGGTACAGATAGTCCTAGTGGGGGTGGGGTGAAGGTACAGATAGTCCTAGTGGGGGTGGGGTGATGTACAGATAGTCCTTGTGGGGGGTGGGGTGGGGTGAAGGTACAGATAGCTCTTGTGGGTGTGGGGGTGAAGGTCCAGATAGCCCTAGTGGGGCTGGGGGTTGGGGTGAAGGTACAGATAGCCCTAGTGGGGGTGGTGTGAAGGTACAGATAGCCCTAGTGGGGGGTGGGGTGCAGGTACAGATAGCCCTAGTGGGGGTGGGGGTGGGGTGAAGGTGCAGATAGCCCTAGTGGGGGTGGGGTGAAGGTACAGATAGCCCTAGTGGGGGTGGGGGTGGGGTGAAGGTACAGATAGCCCTAGTGCGGGTGGGGTGAAGGTACAGATAGCCCTAGTGGGTTTGGGGTGAAGGTACAGATAGCCCTAGTGGAGGTGGGGTGAACGTACAGATAGCCCTAGTGGGGGTGGGGTGAAGGTACAGATAGCCCTAGTGGGGGTGGGGTGAAGGTACAGATAGCACTAGTGGGGGTGGGGTGAAGGTACAGATAGCCCTAGTGGGGGTGGGGTGAAGGTACAGATAGCCCTAGTGAGGGTGGGGTGAAGGTACAGATAGCCCTAGTGGGGGTGGGGTGAAGGTACAGATAGCCCTAGTGGGGGTGGGGTGAAGGTACAGATAGCCCTAGTGAGGGTGGGGTGAAGGTACAGATAGCCCTAGTGGGGGTGGGGTGAAGGTACAGATAGCCCTAGTGGGGGTGGGGTGAAGGTACAGATAGCTCTAGTGGGGGTGGGGTGAAGGTACAGATAGCCCAAGTGGGGGTGGGGTGGGGTGAAGGTACAGATAGCCCTAGTGGGGGGTAGGGTGAAGGTACAGATAGCCCTAGTGGGGGTGGGGTAGAGGTACAGATAGCCCTCGTGGGGGTGGGGTGAAGGTACAGATAGCCCTAGTGGGGGTGGGGTGAAGGTACAGATAGCCCTCGTGAGGGATGGGGTGGGGTGAAGGTCCATATAGCCCCAGTGGGTGTGGGGTGAAGGTACAGATAGCCATGTGGGGGTGGGGTGAAGGTACAGATAGCCCTAGTGGGAGTGGGGTGAAGGTACAGATAGCCCTAGTGGGGGTGGTGGTGAGGGAGGGAAGATACAGATAGCCCTAGTGTGGGTGTGGTGGGGTGAAGGTACAGATAGCCCTAGTGGGAGTGGGGGTGGGGTGAAGGTACAGATAGCCCTATGGGGGTGGGGTGAAGGTACAGATAGCCCTAGTGGGAGTGGGGGTGGGCTGAAGGTACAGATAGCCCTAGTGGGGGTGGGGTGAAGGTACAGATAGCCCTAGTGGGGGTGCGGTGAAGGTACAGATAGCCCGAGTGGGGGTGGGGTGAAGGTACAGATAGCTCTAGTTGGGGTGGGGTGAAGGTACAGATAGCCCTAGTGGGGGTGGGGTGAAGGTACAGATAGCCCTATGGGGGTGGGGTGAAGGTACAGATCGCCCTCGTGGGAGTGGGGTGAAGGTACAGATAGCCCTAGTGGGGGTGGGGTGAAGGTACAGATAGCCCTAGTGGGGGTGGGGTGAAGGTACAGATAGCCCTAGTGGGGGTGGGGTGAAGGTACAGATAGCCCTCGTGGGGGTGGGGGTGGGGTGAAGGTACAGATAGCACTAGTGGGGGTGGGGTGAAGGTACAGATAGCCCTAGTGGGGGTGGGGTGAAGGTACAGATAGCCCTAGTGGGGGTGCTGTGGGGGGAAGGTAGAGATAGCCCTAGTGGGGGTGGGGGTGGGGTGAAGGTACAGATTGTCCTAGTGGGGTTGGGGGTGGGGTGACGGTACAGATAGCCCTAGTGGGGGTGGGGTAGAGGTACAGATAGCCCTAGTGGGGGTGGGGTAGAGGTACAGATAGCCCTAGTGGGGGTTGGGTGGGGGGGAAGGTACAGATAGCCCTAGTGGGGTTGGGGTTGGGTGAAGGTACAGATAGCGCTCGTGGGAGTTGGGGTGGTGTGAAGGTACAGATAGCCCTAGTGGGGGTGGGGTGGGGTGAAGGTACAGATAGCCCTAGTGGGTGTCGGGTGAAGGTACAGATAGTCCTAGTGGGGGTGAGGTGGGGTGAAGGTACAGATAGCCCTAGTGGGGGTGGGATGGGGTGAAGGTACAGATAGCCCTAGTGGGGGTGGGGGTGGGGTGAAGGTACAGATAGCCCTAGTGGGTGTGGGGGTGGGGTGAAGGTACAGATAGCCCTAGTGGGGGTTGGGGGTGGGGGTGGGGTGAAGGGCCCTAGTGGGGGTGGGGTGAAGGTACAGATAGCCCTAGTGGGGGTGGGGTAGAGGTACAGATAGCCCTAGTGGGGGTGGGGTGAAGGTACCGATAGCCCTAGTGGGGGTGGGATGAAGGTACACATAGCACTAGTGGGGGTGGGGTGAAGGTACAGATAGCCCTAGTGGGGGTGGGGTGAAGGTACAGATAGTCTTAGTGGGGGTGGGGGTGCTGTGAAGGTACAGATAACCCTAGTGGGGGTGGGGTGAAGGTACAGATAGCCCTAGTGGGGGTGGGGTGGGGTGAAGGTACAGATAGCCCTAGTGGGGGTGGGGTGAATGTACAGATAGCCCTATTGGGGGAGGGGGGAAGGTACAGCTAGCCCTAGTGGGTATGGGGTGGTGTGAAGGTTCAGATAGCCCTCGTGGGGGTGCGGTGAAGGTACAGATAGCCCTAGAGGGGGTGGGGTGAAGGTACAGATAGCCCTTGTGGGGGTGGGGTGAAGGTACAGATAGCCCTAGTGGGGGTGGGGTGAAGGTACAGATAGCCCTAGTGGGGGTGGGTTTGAAGATACAGATAGCCCTAGTGGGGGTGGGGTGAAGGTACAGATAAAACTAGAGGGGGTGGGTTTGAAGATACAGATAGCCCTAGTGGGGTTGGGGGTGGGGTGAAGGTACAGATAGCCCTACTGGGGGTGGGGTGAAGGTACACATAGCCCTAGTGGGGGTGGGGTGAAGGTACAGATAGCCCTAGTGGGGGTGGGGTGAAGGTACAGATAGCCCTAGTGGGGGTGGGCTGAAGGTACAGATAGCCCTAGTGGGGGTGGGGTGAAGGTACAGATAGCCCTAGTGGGGGTGGGGTGAAGGTACAGATAGCCCTAGTGGGGGTGCTGTGGGGGGAAGGTAGAGATAGCCCTAGTGGGGGTGGGGGTGGGGTGAAGGTACAGATTGTCCTAGTGGGGTTGGGGGTGGGGTGACGGTACAGATAGCCCTAGTGGGGGTGGGGTAGAGGTACAGATAGCCCTAGTGGGGGTGGGGTAGAGGTACAGATAGCCCTAGTGGGGGTTGGGTGGGGGGGAAGGTACAGATAGCCCTAGTGGGGTTGGGGTTGGGTGAAGGTACAGATAGCGCTCGTGGGAGTTGGGGTGGTGTGAAGGTACAGATAGCCCTAGTGGGGGTGGGGTGGGGTGAAGGTACAGATAGCCCTAGTGGGTGTCGGGTGAAGGTACAGATAGTCCTAGTGGGGGTGAGGTGGGGTGAAGGTACAGATAGCCCTAGTGGGGGTGGGATGGGGTGAAGGTACAGATAGCCCTAGTGGGGGTGGGGGTGGGGTGAAGGTACAGATAGCCCTAGTGGGTGTGGGGGTGGGGTGAAGGTACAGATAGCCCTAGTGGGGGTGGGGGGTGGGGGTGGGGTGAAGGTACAGATAGCCCTAGTGGGGGTGGGGTGAAGGTACAGATAGCCCTAGTGGGGGTGGGGTAGAGGTACAGATAGCCCTAGTGGGGGTGGGGTGAAGGTACCGATAGCCCTAGTGGGGGTGGGATGAAGGTACACATAGCACTAGTGGGGGTGGGGTGAAGGTACAGATAGCCCTAGTGGGGGTGGGGTGAAGGTACAGATAGCCTTAGTGGGGGTGGGGGTGCTGTGAAGGTACAGATAACCCTAGTGGGGGTGGGGTGAAGGTACAGATAGCCCTAGTGGGGGTGGGGTGGGGTGAAGGTACAGATAGCCCTAGTGGGGGTGGGCTGAATGTACAGATAGCCCTATTGGGGGAGGGGGGAAGGTACAGCTAGCCCTAGTGGGTATGGGGTGGTGTGAAGGTTCAGATAGCCCTCGTGGGGGTGCGGTGAAGGTACAGATAGCCCTAGAGGGGGTGGGGTGAAGGTACAGATAGCCCTTGTGGGGGTGGGGTGAAGGTACAGATAGCCCTAGTGGGGGTGGGGTGAAGGTACAGATAGCCCTAGTGGGGGTGGGTTTGAAGATACAGATAGCCCTAGTGGGGGTGGGGTGAAGGTACAGATAAAACTAGAGGGGGTGGGTTTGAAGATACAGATAGCCCTAGTGGGGTTGGGGGTGGGGTGAAGGTACAGATAGCCCTACTGGGGGTGGGGTGAAGGTACACATAGCCCTAGTGGGGGTGGGGTGAAGGTACAGATAGCCCTAGTGGGGGTGGGGTGAAGGTACAGATAGCCCTAGTGGGGGTGGGCTGAAGGTACAGATAGCCCTAGTGGGGGTGGGGTGAAGGTACAGATAGCCCTAGTGGGGGTGGGGTGAAGGTACAGATAGCCCTAGTGGGGGCGGGGTGAAGGTACAGATAGCCCTAGTGGGGGCGGGGTGAAGGTACAGATAGCCCTAGTGGGGGTGGGGTGGGGTGAAGGTACAGATAGCCCTAGTGGGGGTGGGGTGAAGGTACAGATAGCTCTAGTGGGGGTGGGGTGAAGGTGCAGATAGCCCTAGTGGGGGTGGGGTGAAGGTACAGATAGCCCTAGTGGGGGTGGGGGGAAGGTACAGATAGCCCTAGTGGGGGTGGGGTGAAGGTACAGATAGCCCTAGTGGGGGTGGGGTGAAGGTACAGATAGCCCTAGTGGGGGTGGGGTGAAGATACAGATAACCCTAGTGGGGGTGGGGTGAAGGTACAGATAGCCCTAGTGGGGGTGGGGTGAAGGTACAGATAGCCCTAGTGGGGGTGGGGTGAAGGTACAGATAGCACTAGTGGGGGTGGGGTGAAGGTACAGATAGCCCTAGTGGGGGTGGGGTGGGGTGAAGGTACAGATAGCCCTAGTGGGAGTGGGGTGAAGGTACAGATAGCCCTAGTGGGGGTGGGGTGAAGGTACAGATAGCCCTAGTGGGGGTGGGGTGAAGGTACAGATAGCCCTAGTGGGGGTGGGGGTGAAGGTACAGATAGCCCTAGTGGGGGAGGGCGGAAGGTACAGATTTCCCTAGTGGGGGTGGGGTGAAGGTACAGATAGCCCTAGTGGGGGTGGGGTGAAGGTACAGATAGCCCTAGTGGGGGTGGGGTGAAGGTACAGATAGCCCTAGTGGGGGTGGGGTGAAGGTACAGATAGCCCTAGTCGGGGGTGGGGGTGGGGTGAAGGTACAGATAGACCTAGTGGGGGTGGGGTGAAGGTACAGATAGCCCTAGTGGGGGTGGGTGAAGGTACAGATAGCCCTAGCGGGCGTGGGGGGAAGGTACAGATAGCCCTAGTGGGGGTGGGGTGAAGGTACAGATCGCCCTAGTGGGGGTGGGGTGGGGTGAAGGTACAGATAGCCCTAGTGGGAGAGTGGTGAAGGTACCGATAGCCCTGGTGTGATTGATGTAGGGTGAATATACAGATAGCCCTAGCGGGGGTGGGGATGTTGGGAAGGTACAGATAGCCCTCGTGGGGGTTGGGTGGGGTGAAGGTACAGGTCGCCCTAGTGGGTATGGGGTGGGGTGAAGGTACAGATAGCCCTAGTGGGGGTGGGGTGAAGGTACAGATAGCCCTAGTGGGGGTGGGGTGAAGGTACAGATAGCCCTAGTGGGTGTGGGGTGAAGGTACAGATAGCCCTAGTCGGGGTGGGGTGGGGTGAAGGTACAGATAGCCCTAGTGGGTGTGGGGTGGGGTGAAGGTACAGATAGCCCTAATGGGTGTGGGGTGGGGTGAAGGTACAGATAGCCCTAGTGGGGGTGGGGGTGGGGTGAAGGTACAGATAGCCCTAGTGGGGGTGGGGTGAAGGTACAGATAGCCCTAGTGGGGGTGGGGTGAAGGTACAGATAGCCCTAGTGGGTGTGGGGTTGGGTGAAGGTACAGATAACCCTAGTGGGGGTAGGGTGAAGGTACAGATAGCCCTAGTGGGTTGAGGGGTGAAGGTACAGATTGCCCTAGTGTGGGTGGTGGTAAGTTACAGATAGCCCTAGTGGGGGTGGGGTGAAGGTACAGATAGCCCTAGTGGGGGTGGGGTGGTGTGAAGGTACAGATAGCCCTAGTGGGGGTGGGGTGAAGGTGCAGATAGCCCTAGTGGGGGTGGGGTGAAGGTACAGATAGCCCTAGTGGGGGTGGGGTGGTGTGAAGGTACTGATAGCCCTAGTGGGGGTGTGGTGAAGGTACAGATAGCCCTAGTGGGGGTGGGGGGAAGGTACAGATAGCCCTAGTGGGGGCGGGGTGAAGGTACAGATAGCCCTTGTGGGGGTGGGGTGAAGGTACAGATAGTCCTAGTGGGGGTGGGGTGAAGGTACAGATAGTCCTAGTGGGGGTGGGGTGATGTACAGATAGTCCTTGTGGGGGTGGGGTTGGGTGAAGGTACAGATAGCTCTAGTGGGTGTGGGGGTGAAGGTCCAGATAGCCCTAGTGGGGCTGGGGGTTGGGTGAAGGTACAGATAGCCCTAGTGGGGGTGGTGTGAAGGTACAGATAGCCCTAGTGGGGGTGGGGTGCAGGTACAGATAGCCCTAGTGGGGGTGGGGGTGGGGTGAAGGTGCAGATAGCCCTAGTGGGGGTGGGGTGAAGGTACAGATAGCCCTAGTGGGGGTGGGGGTGGGGTGAAGGTACAGATAGCCCTAGTGCGGGTGGGGTGAAGGTACAGATAGCCCTAGTGGGTTTGGGGTGAAGGTACAGATAGCCCTAGTGGAGGTGGGGTGAAGGTACAGATAGCCCTAGTGGGGGTGGGGTGAAGGTACAGATAGCCCTAGTGGGGGTTGGGTGAAGGTACAGATAGCACTAGTGGGGGTGGGGTGAAGGTACAGATAGCCCTAGTGGGGGTGGGGTGAAGGTACAGATAGCCCTAGTGAGGGTGGGGTGAAGGTACAGATAGCCCTAGTGGGGGTGGGGTGAAGGTACAGATAGCCCTAGTGGGGGTGGGGTGAAGGTACAGATAGCCCTAGTGAGGGTGGGGTGAAGGTACAGATAGCCCTAGTGGGGGTGGGGTGAAGGTACAGATAGCCCTAGTGGGGGGTGGGGTGAAGGTACAGATAGCTCTAGTGGGGGTGGGGTGAAGGTACAGATAGCCCTAGTGGGGGTGGGGTGGGGTGAAGGTACAGATAGCCCTAGTGGGGGTAGGGTGAAGGTACAGATAGCCCTAGTGGGGGTGGGGTAGAGGTACAGATAGCCCTAGTGGGGGTGGGGTGAAGGTACAGATAGCCCTAGTGGGGGTGGGGTGAAGGTACAGATAGCCCTCGTGAGGGATGGGGTGGGGTGAAGGTCCATATAGCCCCAGTGGGTGTGGGGTGAAGGTACAGATAGCCATGTGGGGGTGGGGTGAAGGTACAGATAGCCCTAGTGGGAGTGGGGTGAAGGTACAGATAGCCCTAGTGGGGGTGGTGGTGAGGGAGGGAAGATACAGATAGCCCTAGCGTGGGTGTGGTGGGGTGAAGGTACAGATAGCCCTAGTGGGAGTGGGGGTGGGGTGAAGGTACAGATAGCCCTATGGGGGTGGGGTGAAGGTACAGATAGCCCTAGTGGGAGTGGGGGTGGGCTGAAGGTACAGATAGCCCTAGTGGGGGTGGGGTGAAGGTACAGATAGCCCTAGTGGGGGTGCGGTGAAGGTACAGATAGCCCGAGTGGGGGTGGGGTGAAGGTACAGATAGCTCTAGTTGGGGTGGGGTGAAGGTACAGATAGCCCTAGTGGGGGTGGGGTGAAGGTACAGATAGCCCTATGGGGGTGGGGTGAAGGTACAGATCGCCCTCGTGGGAGTGGGGTGAAGGTACAGATAGCCCTAGTGGGGGTGGGGTGAAGGTACAGATAGCCCTAGTGGGGGTGGGGTGAAGGTACAGATAGCCCTAGTGGGGGTGGGGTGAAGGTACAGATAGCCCTCGTGGGGGTGGGGGTGGGGTGAAGGTACAGATAGCACTAGTGGGGGTGGGGTGAAGGTACAGATAGCCCTAGTGGGGGTGGGGTGAAGGTACAGATAGCCCTAGTGGGGGTGCTGTGGGGGGAAGGTAGAGATAGCCCTAGTGGGGGTGGGGGTGGGGTGAAGGTACAGATTGTCCTAGTGGGGTTGGGGGTGGGGTGAAGGTACAGATAGCCCTAGTGGGGGTGGGGTAGAGGTACAGATAGCCCTAGTGGGGGTGGGGTAGAGGTACAGATAGCCCTAGTGGGGGTTGGGTGGGGGGGGAAGGTACAGATAGCCCTAGTGGGGTTGGGGTTGGGTGAAGGTACAGATAGCGCTCGTGGGAGTTGGGGTGGGGTGAAGGTACAGATAGCCCTAGTGGGGGAGGGGTGGGGTGAAGGTACAGATAGCCCTAGTGGGTGTCGGGTGAAGGTACAGATAGCCCTAGTGGGGGTGAGGTGGGGTGAAGGTACAGATAGCCCTAGTGGGGGTGGGATGGGGTGAAGGTACAGATAGCCCTAGTGGGGGTGGGGGTGGGGTGAAGGTACAGATAGCCCTAGTGGGTGTGGGGGTGGGGTGAAGGTACAGATAGCCCTAGTGGGGGTGGGGGTGGGGGTGGGGTGAAGGTACAGATAGCCCTAGTGGGGGTGGGGTGAAGGTACAGATAGCCCTAGTGCGGGTGGGGTGAAGGTACAGATAGCCCTAGTGGGGGTGGGGTGAAGGTACAGATAGCCCAAGTGGGGGTGGGGTGGGGTGAAGGTACAGATAGCCCTAGTGGGGGTGGGGTGAAGGTACAGATAGCCCTAGTGGGGGTGGGGTAGAGGTACAGATAGCCCTAGTGGGGGTGGGGTGAAGGTACCGATAGCCCTAGTGGGGGTGGGATGAAGGTACACATAGCACTAGTGGGTTGGGGTGAAGGTACAGATAGCCCTAGTGGGGGTGGGGTGAAGGTACAGATAGCCTTAGTGGGGGTGGGGGTGCTGTGAAGGTACAGATAGCCCTAGTGGGGGTGGGGTGAAGGTACAGATAGCCCTAGTGGGGGTGGGGTGGGGTGAAGGTACAGATAGCCCTAGTGGGGGTGGGGTGAATGTACAGATAGCCCTATTGGGGGAGGGGGGAAGGTACAGCTAGCCCTAGTGGGTATGGGGTGGTGTGAAGGTTCAGATGGCCCTCGTGGGGGTGCGGTGAAGGTACAGATAGCCCTAGTGGGGGTGGGGTGAAGGTACAGATAGCCCTTGTGGGGGTGGGGTGAAGGTACAGATAGCCCTAGTGGGGGTGGGGTGAAGGTACAGATAGCCCTAGTGGGGGTGGGTTTGAAGATACAGATAGCCCTAGTGGGGGTGGGGTGAAGGTACAGATAAACCTAGTGGGGGTGGGTTTGAAGATACAGATAGCCCTAGTGGGGTTGGGGGTGGGGTGAAGGTACAGATAGCCCTACTGGGGGTGGGGTGAAGGTATACATAGCCCTAGTGGGGGTGGGGTGAAGGTACAGATAGCCCTAGTGAGGGTGGGGTGAAGGTACAGATAGTCCTAGTGGGGGTGGGGTGAAGGTACAGATAGCCCTAGTGGGGGTGGGGTGAAGGTACAGATAGCCCTAGTGGGGGCGGGGTGAAGGTACAGATAGCCCTAGTGGGGGTGGGGTGAAGGTACAGATAGCCCTAGTGGGGGCGGGGTGAAGGTACAGATAGCCCTAGTGGGGGTGGGGTGAAGATACAGATAGCCCTAGTGGGGGTGGAGTGAAGGTACAGATAGCCCTAGTGGGGGTGGGGTGAAGGTACAGATAGCCCTAGTGGGGGTGGGGTGAAGGTACAGATAGCCCTAGTGGGGGTGGGGTGAAGGTACAGATAGCCCTAGTGGGTGTGGGGTTGGGTGAAGGTACAGATAACCCTAGTGGGGGTAGGGTGAAGGTACAGATAGCCCTAGTGGGTTGAGGGGTGAAGGTACAGATTGCCCTAGTGTGGGTGGTGGTAAGTTACAGATAGCCCTAGTGGGGGTGGGGTGAAGGTACAGATAGCCCTAGTGGGGGTGGGGTGGTGTGAAGGTACAGATAGCCCTAGTGGGGGTGGGGTGAAGGTGCAGATAGCCCTAGTGGGGGTGGGGTGAAGGTACAGATAGCCCTAGTGGGGGTGGGGTGGTGTGAAGGTACTGATAGCCCTAGTGGGGGTGTGGTGAAGGTACAGATAGCCCTAGTGGGGGTGGGGGGAAGGTACAGATAGCCCTAGTGGGGGCGGGGTGAAGGTACAGATAGCCCTTGTGGGGGTGGGGTGAAGGTACAGATAGTCCTAGTGGGGGTGGGGTGAAGGTACAGATAGTCCTAGTGGGGGTGGGGTGATGTACAGATAGTCCTTGTGGGGGTGGGGTTGGGTGAAGGTACAGATAGCTCTAGTGGGTGTGGGGGTGAAGGTCCAGATAGCCCTAGTGGGGCTGGGGGTTGGGTGAAGGTACAGATAGCCCTAGTGGGGGTGGTGTGAAGGTACAGATAGCCCTAGTGGGGGTGGGGTGCAGGTACAGATAGCCCTAGTGGGGGTGGGGGTGGGGTGAAGGTGCAGATAGCCCTAGTGGGGGTGGGGTGAAGGTACAGATAGCCCTAGTGGGGGTGGGGGTGGGGTGAAGGTACAGATAGCCCTAGTGCGGGTGGGGTGAAGGTACAGATAGCCCTAGTGGGTTTGGGGTGAAGGTACAGATAGCCCTAGTGGAGGTGGGGTGAAGGTACAGATAGCCCTAGTGGGGGTGGGGTGAAGGTACAGATAGCCCTAGTGGGGGTTGGGTGAAGGTACAGATAGCACTAGTGGGGGTGGGGTGAAGGTACAGATAGCCCTAGTGGGGGTGGGGTGAAGGTACAGATAGCCCTAGTGAGGGTGGGGTGAAGGTACAGATAGCCCTAGTGGGGGTGGGGTGAAGGTACAGATAGCCCTAGTGGGGGTGGGGTGAAGGTACAGATAGCCCTAGTGAGGGTGGGGTGAAGGTACAGATAGCCCTAGTGGGGGTGGGGTGAAGGTACAGATAGCCCTAGTGGGGGTGGGGTGAAGGTACAGATAGCTCTAGTGGGGGTGGGGTGAAGGTACAGATAGCCCTAGTGGGGGTGGGGTGGGGTGAAGGTACAGATAGCCCTAGTGGGGGTAGGGTGAAGGTACAGATAGCCCTAGTGGGGGTGGGGTAGAGGTACAGATAGCCCTAGTGGGGGTGGGGTGAAGGTACAGATAGCCCTAGTGGGGGTGGGGTGAAGGTACAGATAGCCCTCGTGAGGGATGGGGTGGGGTGAAGGTCCATATAGCCCCAGTGGGTGTGGGGTGAAGGTACAGATAGCCATGTGGGGGTGGGGTGAAGGTACAGATAGCCCTAGTGGGAGTGGGGTGAAGGTACAGATAGCCCTAGTGGGGGTGGTGGTGAGGGAGGGAAGATACAGATAGCCCTAGCGTGGGTGTGGTGGGGTGAAGGTACAGATAGCCCTAGTGGGAGTGGGGGTGGGGTGAAGGTACAGATAGCCCTATGGGGGTGGGGTGAAGGTACAGATAGCCCTAGTGGGAGTGGGGGTGGGCTGAAGGTACAGATAGCCCTAGTGGGGGTGGGGTGAAGGTACAGATAGCCCTAGTGGGGGTGCGGTGAAGGTACAGATAGCCCGAGTGGGGGTGGGGTGAAGGTACAGATAGCTCTAGTTGGGGTGGGGTGAAGGTACAGATAGCCCTAGTGGGGGTGGGGTGAAGGTACAGATAGCCCTATGGGGGTGGGGTGAAGGTACAGATCGCCCTCGTGGGAGTGGGGTGAAGGTACAGATAGCCCTAGTGGGGGTGGGGTGAAGGTACAGATAGCCCTAGTGGGGGTGGGGTGAAGGTACAGATAGCCCTAGTGGGGGTGGGGTGAAGGTACAGATAGCCCTCGTGGGGGTGGGGGTGGGGTGAAGGTACAGATAGCACTAGTGGGGGTGGGGTGAAGGTACAGATAGCCCTAGTGGGGGTGGGGTGAAGGTACAGATAGCCCTAGTGGGGGTGCTGTGGGGGGAAGGTAGAGATAGCCCTAGTGGGGGTGGGGGTGGGGTGAAGGTACAGATTGTCCTAGTGGGGTTGGGGGTGGGGTGAAGGTACAGATAGCCCTAGTGGGGGTGGGGTAGAGGTACAGATAGCCCTAGTGGGGGTGGGGTAGAGGTACAGATAGCCCTAGTGGGGGTTGGGTGGGGGGGAAGGTACAGATAGCCCTAGTGGGGTTGGGGTTGGGTGAAGGTACAGATAGCGCTCGTGGGAGTTGGGGTGGGGTGAAGGTACAGATAGCCCTAGTGGGGGAGGGGTGGGGTGAAGGTACAGATAGCCCTAGTGGGTGTCGGGTGAAGGTACAGATAGCCCTAGTGGGGGTGAGGTGGGGTGAAGGTACAGATAGCCCTAGTGGGGGTGGGATGGGGTGAAGGTACAGATAGCCCTAGTGGGGGTGGGGGTGGGGTGAAGGTACAGATAGCCCTAGTGGGTGTGGGGGTGGGGTGAAGGTACAGATAGCCCTAGTGGGGGTGGGGGTGGGGGTGGGGTGAAGGTACAGATAGCCCTAGTGGGGGTGGGGTGAAGGTACAGATAGCCCTAGTGCGGGTGGGGTGAAGGTACAGATAGCCCTAGTGGGGGTGGGGTGAAGGTACAGATAGCCCAAGTGGGGGTGGGGTGGGGTGAAGGTACAGATAGCCCTAGTGGGGGTGGGGTGAAGGTACAGATAGCCCTAGTGGGGGTGGGGTAGAGGTACAGATAGCCCTAGTGGGGGTGGGGTGAAGGTACCGATAGCCCTAGTGGGGGTGGGATGAAGGTACACATAGCACTAGTGGGTTGGGGTGAAGGTACAGATAGCCCTAGTGGGGGTGGGGTGAAGGTACAGATAGCCTTAGTGGGGGTGGGGGTGCTGTGAAGGTACAGATAGCCCTAGTGGGGGTGGGGTGAAGGTACAGATAGCCCTAGTGGGGGTGGGGTGGGGTGAAGGTACAGATAGCCCTAGTGGGGGTGGGGTGAATGTACAGATAGCCCTATTGGGGGAGGGGGGAAGGTACAGCTAGCCCTAGTGGGTATGGGGTGGTGTGAAGGTTCAGATGGCCCTCGTGGGGGTGCGGTGAAGGTACAGATAGCCCTAGTGGGGGTGGGGTGAAGGTACAGATAGCCCTTGTGGGGGTGGGGTGAAGGTACAGATAGCCCTAGTGGGGGTGGGGTGAAGGTACAGATAGCCCTAGTGGGGGTGGGTTTGAAGATACAGATAGCCCTAGTGGGGGTGGGGTGAAGGTACAGATAAACCTAGTGGGGGTGGGTTTGAAGATACAGATAGCCCTAGTGGGGTTGGGGGTGGGGTGAAGGTACAGATAGCCCTACTGGGGGTGGGGTGAAGGTATACATAGCCCTAGTGGGGGTGGGGTGAAGGTACAGATAGCCCTAGTGAGGGTGGGGTGAAGGTACAGATAGTCCTAGTGGGGGTGGGGTGAAGGTACAGATAGCCCTAGTGGGGGTGGGGTGAAGGTACAGATAGCCCTAGTGGGGGCGGGGTGAAGGTACAGATAGCCCTAGTGGGGGTGGGGTGAAGGTACAGATAGCCCTAGTGGGGGCGGGGTGAAGGTACAGATAGCCCTAGTGGGGGTGGGGTGAAGATACAGATAGCCCTAGTGGGGGTGGAGTGAAGGTACAGATAGCCCTAGTGGGGGTGGGGTGAAGGTACAGATAGCACTAGTGGGGGTGGGGTGAAGGTACAGATAGCCCTAGTGGGGGTGGGGTGAAGGTACAGATAGCCCTAGTGGGGGTGGGGTGAATGTACAGATAGCCCTAGTGGGGGTGGGGTGAAGGTACAGATAGCCCTAGTGGGGGTGGGGTGAAGGTACAGATAGCCCTAGTGGGGGTGGGGTGAAGGTACAGATAGCCCTAGTGGGGGTGGGGTGAAGGTACAGATAGCCCTAGTGGGGGTGGGGTGAAGGTACAGATAGCCCTAGTGGGGGTGGGGTGGGGTGAAGGTACAGATAGCCCTAGTGGGAGTGGGGTGAAGGTACAGATAGCACTAGTGGGGGTGGTGTGAAGGTACAGATAGCCCTAGTGGGGGTGGGGTGAAGGTACAGATAGCCCTAGTGGGGGTGGGGGTGAAGGTACAGATAGCCCTAGTGGGGGAGGGCGGAAGGTACAGATAGCCCTAGTGGGGGTGGGGTGAAGGTACAGATAGCCCTAGTGGGGGTGGGGGTGAAGGTACAGATAGCCCTAGTGGGGGTGGGGTGAAGGTACAGATAGCCCTAGTGGGGGTGGGGTGAAGGTACAGATAGCCCTAGTGGGGGTGGGGTGAAGGTACATATAGCCCTAGTGGGGGTGGTGTGAAGGTACAGATAGCCCTAGTGAGAGTGGGGTGAAGGTACAGATAGCCCTAGTGGGGGTGGGGTGAAGGTACAGATAGCCCTAGTGGGGGTGGGGTGAAGGTACAAATAGCCCTAGTGGGGGTGGGGTGAAGGTACAGATAGCCCTAGTGGGGGTGGGGTGAAGGCACAGATAGCCCTAGTAGGGGTGGGGTGAAGGCACAGATAGCCCTAGTGGGGGTGGGGTGGGGTGAAGGTACAGATAGCCCTAGTGGGGGTGGGGTGAATGTACAGATAGCCCTAGTGGGGGTGGGGTGCAGGCACAGATAGCCCTAGTGGGGGTGGGGTGAAGGTACAGATAGCCCTAGTGGGGGTGGGGTGAAGGTACAGATAGCCCTAGAGGGGGTGGGGTGAAGGTACAGATAGCCCTAGTGGGGGTGGGGTGAAGGTACAGATAGCCCTAGTGGGGTGGGGTGAAGGTACAGATAGCCCTAGTGGGGGTGGGGTGAAGGTACAGATAGCCCTAGTGGGGGTGGGGGTGGGGGAAGGTGCAGATAGCCCTAGTGGGTGTGGGGTGAAGGTACAGTTATCCCTTGTGGGGCTGGGGGGAAGGTACAGATAGCCCTAGTGTGGGTGGGGTGAATGTACAGAGAGCCCTAGTGGAGTTGGGGGTGTGTTGAAGGTATAGATAACCTTGGTGGGCGGGGTGTGGTGAAGGTACAGAGAGCCCTAGTGGGGAAGGGCTGGGTTCAAGGTACAGATAGCCCTAGTGGGGGTGGGTTGAAGGTACAGATAGCCCTAGTGGGGGTGGGGTGGGGTGAAGGTACAGATAGCCCTTGTGGGGTGGGGTGAAGGTACAGATAGCCCTAGTGGGGGTGGGGTGAAGGTACAGATAGCCCTAGTGGGGGTGGGGTGAAGGTACAGATAGCCCTAGTGGGGGTGGGGGTGGGGTGAAGGTACAGATAGCCCTAGTGGGGGTGGGGTGCAGGTACAGATAGCCCTAGTGGGGGTGGGTGAATGTACAGATAGCCCTATTGGGGATTGTGTGGGGGGCTGATTCCGATAGCCCTAATGGGGGTGGGGGAAAGGTACAGATAGCCCTAGTGGGAGTGGGGTGAAGGTACAGATAGCCCTAGTGGGGGTGGGGTGAAGGTACAGATAGCCCTTGTGTGGTGGGGTGAAGGTACAGATAGCCCTAGTGGGGGTGGTGTGAAGGTACAGATAGCCCTAGTGGGGGTGGGGTGATGGTACAGATAGCCCTAGTGGGGGTGGGGTGAAGGTACAGTTAGCCCTAGTGGGGGTGGGGTGAAGGTACAGATAGCCCTAGTGGGGGTGGGGTGAAGGTATAGATAGCCCTAGTGGGGGTGGGGTGAAGGTACAGATAGCCCTAGTGGGGGTGGGGGGAAGGTACAGATAGCCCTAGTGGGGGTGGGGTGAAGGTACAGATAGCCCTAGTGGGGGTGGGGTGGGGTGAAGGTACAGATAGCCCTAGTGGGAGAGTGGTGAAGGTACCGATGGCCCTGGTGTGATTGATGTAGGGTGAATATACAGATAGCCCTAGCGGGGGTGGGGATGTTGGGAAGGTACAGATAGCCCTCGTGGGGGTTGGGTGGGGTGAAGGTACATGTCGCCCTAGTGGGTATGGGGTGGGGTGAAGGTACAGATAGCCCTAGTGGGGGTGGGGTGAAGGTACAGATAGCCCTAGTGGGGGTGGGGTGAAGGTACAGATAGCCCTAGTGGGGGTGGGGTGAAGGTTCAGATAGCCCTAGTGGGGGTGGGGTGGGGTGAAGGTACAGATAGCCCTAGTGGGTGTGGGGTGGGGTGAAGGTACAGATAGCCCTAGTGGGTGTGGGGTGGGGTGAAGGTACAGATAGCCCTAGTGGGGGTGGGGTGGGGTGAAGGTACAGATAGCCCTAGTGGGGGTGGGGTGAAGGTACAGATAGCCCTAGTGGGGGTGGGGTGAAGGTACAGATAGCCCTAGTGGGTGTGGGGTTGGGTGAAGGTACAGATAACCCTAGTGGGGGTAGGGTGAATGTACAGATAGCCCTAGTGGGTTGAGGGGTGAAGGTACAGATTGCCCTAGTGTGGGTGGTGGTAAGTTACAGATAGCCCTAGTGGGGGTGGGGTGAAGGTACAGATAGCCCTAGTGGGGGTGGGGTGGTGTGAAGGTACAGATAGCCCTAGTGGGGGTGGGGTGAAGGTGCAGATAGCCCTAGTGGGGGTGGGGTGAAGGTACAGATAGCCCTAGTGGGGGTGGGGTGGTGTGAAGGTACTGATAGCCCTAGTGGGGGTGTGGTGAAGGTACAGATAGCCCTAGTGGGGGTGGGGGGAAGGTACAGATAGCCCTAGTGGGGGTGGGGTGAAGGTACAGATAGCCCTTGTGGGGGTGGGGTGAAGGTACAGATAGTCCTAGTGGGGGTGGGGTGAAGGTACAGATAGCCCTAGTGGGGTGGGGTGAAGGTACAGATAGCCCTAGTGGGGGTGGGGTGATGTACAGATAGTCCTTGTGGGGGTGGGGTGGGGTGAAGGTACAGATAGCCCTTGTGGGGGTGGGGTGAAGGTACAGATAGCCCTAGTGGGGGTGGGGTGAAGGTACAGATTGCCCTAGTGGGGGTGGGGTGAAGGTACAGATAGCCCTCGTGGGGGTGGGGTGAAGGTACAGATAGCCCTAGTGGGGGTGGGGTGAAGGTACAGATAGCCCTAGTGGGGGTGGGGTGAAGGTACAGATAGCCCTAGTGGGGATGGGGGTGGGGTGCAGGTACAGATAGCCCTAGTGGGGGTGGGGTGAAGGTACAAATAGCCCTAGTGGGGGTGGGGTGAAGGTACAGATAGCCCTAGTGGGGGTGGGGTGAAGGCACAGATAGCCCTAGTGGGGGTGGGGTGAAGGCACAGATAGCCCTAGTGGGGGTGGGGTGGGGTGAAGGTACAGATAGCCCTAGTGGTTGTGGGGTGAATGTACAGATAGCCCTAGTGGGGGTGGGGTGCAGGCACAGATAGCCCTAGTGGGGGTGGGGTGAAGGTACAGATAGCCCTAGTGGGGGTGGGGTGAAGGTACAGATAGCCCTAGAGGGGGTGGGGTGAAGGTACAGATAGCCCTAGTGGGGGTGGGGTGAAGGTACAGATAGCCCTAGTGGGGGTGGGGGTGGGGGAAGGTGCAGATAGCCCTAGTGGGTGTGGGGTGAAGGTACAGTTATCCCTTGTGGGGCTGGGGGGAAGGTACAGATAGCCCTAGTGTGGGTGGGGTGAATGTACAGAGAGCCCTAGTGGAGTTGGGGGTGTGTTGAAGGTATAGATAACCTTGGTGGGCGGGGTGTGGTGAAGGTACA
Organism: Isurus oxyrinchus; assembly: GCA_026770705.1. NCBI lineage: Eukaryota > Metazoa > Chordata > Chondrichthyes > Lamniformes > Lamnidae > Isurus > Isurus oxyrinchus. The sequence goes on along the minus strand of JANJGN010000715.1, from coordinate 180,216 downwards.
GAGAGCCCTAGTGGGGAAGGGCTGGGTTCAAGGTACAGATAGCCCTAGTGGGGGTGGGGTGAAGGGACAGATAGCCCTAGTGGGGGTGGGGTGGGGTGAAGGTACAGATAGCCCTTGTGGGGTGGGGTGAAGGTACAGATAGCCCTAGTGGGGGTGGGGTGAAGGTACAGATAGCCCTAGTGGGGGTGGGGTGAAGGTACAGATAGCCCTAGTGGGGGTGGGGGTGGGGTGAAGGTACAGATAGCCCTAGTGGGGGTGGGGTGAAGGTACAGATAGCCCTAGTGGGGGTGGATGAAGGTACAGATAGCCCTATTGGGGATTGTGTGGGGGGCTGATTCCGATAGCCCTAATGGGGGTGGGGGAAAGGTACAGATAGCCCTAGTGGGAGTGGGGTGAAGGTACAGATAGCCCTAGTGGGGGTGGGGTGAAGGTACAGATAGCCCTTGTGTGGTGGGGTGAAGGTACAGATAGCCCTAGTGGGGGTGGTGTGAAGGTACAGATAGCCCTAGTGGGGGTGGGGTGAAGGTACAGATAGCCCTAGTGGGGGTGGGGTGAAGGTACAGTTAGCCCTAGTGGGGGTGGGGTGAAGGTACAGATAGCCCTAGTGGGGGTGGGGTGAAGGTACAGATAGCCCTAGTGGGGGTGGGGTGAAGGTACAGATAGCCCTAGTGGGGGTGGGGGGAAGGTACAGATAGCCCTAGTGGGGGTGGGGTGAAGGTACAGATAGCCCTAGTGGGGGTGGGGTGGGGTGAAAGTACAGATAGCCCTAGTGGGAGAGTGGTGAAGGTACCGATAGCCCTGGTGTGATTGATGTAGGGTGAATATACAGATAGCCCTAGCGGGGGTGGGGATGTTGGGAAGGTACAGATAGCCCTCGTGGGGGTTGGGTGGGGTGAAGGTACAGGTCGCCCTAGTGGGTATGGGGTGGGGTGAAGGTACAGATAGCCCTAGTGGGGGTGGGGTGAAGGTACAGATAGCCCTAGTGGGGGTGGGGTGAAGGTACAGATAGCCCTAGTGTAGGTGGGGTGAAGGTACAGATAGCCCTAGTGGGGGTGGGGTGGGGTGAAGGTACAGATAGCCCTAGTGGGTGTGGGGTGGGGTGAAGGTACAGATAGCCCTAGTGGGTGTGGGGTGGGGTGAAGGTACAGATAGCCCTAGTTGGGGTGGGGTGAAGGTACAGATAGCCCTAGTGGGGGTGGGGTGAAGGTACAGATAGCCCTAGTGGGGATGGGGGTGGGGTGAAGGTACAGATAGCCCTAGTGGGGGTGGGGTGAAGGTACAGATAGCCCTAGTGGGGGTGGGGTGAATGTACAGATAGCTCTAGTGGGGGTGGGGTGAGGTACAGATAGCCCTAGTGGGTGTGGGGTGAAGGTACAGATAGCCCTAGTGGGGGTGGGGTGAAGGTACAGATAGCCCTAGTGGGGGTGGGGTGAAGGTACAGATAGCCCAAGTGGGGGTGGGGTGAAGGTACAGATGGCCCTAGTGGGGGTGGGGTGAAAGTACAGATAGCCCTAGTGGGTGTGGGGTGAAGGTACAGATAGCCCTAGTGGGTGTGGGGTGAAGGTACAGATAGCCCTAGTGGGTGTGGGGTGAAGGTACAGATAGCCCTAGTGGGGCTGGGGGTGGGGTGAAGGTACAGATAGCCCTAGTGGGGGTGGGGTGAAGGTACAGATAGCCCTATTGGGGGTGGGGTGAAGGTACAGATAGCCCTAGTGGGGGTGGGGGTGGGGTGAAGGTGCAGATAGCCCTAGTGGGGGTGGTGTGAAGGTACAGATAGCCCTAGTGGGGGTGGGGTGAAGGTACAGATAGCCCTAGTGGGGGTGGGGTTGGGGTGAAGGTACAGATAGCCCTAGTGGGGGTGGGGTGAAGGTACAGATAGCCCTAGTGGGGGTGGGGTGAAGGTACAGATAGCCCTAGTGGGGGTGTGGTGAATGTACAGATAGCCCTAGTGGGGGTGTGGTGAATGTACAGATAGCCCTAGTGGGGGTGGGGGTGAAGGTACAGATAGCCCTAGTGGGGCTGGGGGTGGGGTGAAGGTACAGATAACCCTAGTGGCTGTGGGGTGAAGGTACAGATAGCCCTAGTGGGGCTGGGGGTGGGGTGAAGGTACAGATAGCCCTAGTGGGGGTGGTGTGAAGGTACAGATAGCCCTAGTGGGGGTGGGGTGAAGGTACAGATAGCCCTAGTGGGGGTGGGGGTGGGGTGAAGGTGCAGATAGCCCTAGTGGGGGTGGGGTGAAGGTACAGATAGCCCTAGTGGGGGTGGGGGGTGGGGTGAAGGTACAGATAGCCCTAGTGGGGGTGGGGTGAAGGTACAGATAGCCCTAGTGGGGGTGGGGTGAAGGTACAGATAGCCCTAGTGGAGGTGGGGTGAAGGTACAGATAGCCCTAGTGGGGGTGGGGTGAAGGTACAGATATCCCTAGTGGAGGTGGGGTGGGGGTGGGGTGATGTACAGATAGTCCTTGTGGGGGTGGGGTGGTGTGAAGGTACAGATAGCCCTAGTGGGGGTGGGGTGAAGGTACAGATAGCACTGGTGGGGGTGGGGTGAAGGTACAGATAGCCCTAGTGAGGGTGGGGTGAAGGTACAGATAGTCCTAGTGGGGGTGGGGTGAAGGTACAGATAGCCCTAGTGGGGGTGGGGTGAAGGTACAGATAGCCCTAGTGGGGGTGGGGTGGGGGGAAGGTACAGATAGCCCTAGTGGGAGTGAGGGTGGGGTGAAGGTACAGATAGCACTGGTGGGGGTGGGGTGAAGGTACAGATAGCCCTAGTGGGGGTGGGGTGAAGGTACAGATAGCCCTAGTGGGGGTGGGGTGAAGGTACAGATAGCCCTAGTGGGGGTGGGGTGAAGGTACAGATAGCCCTAGTGGGGGTGGGGTGAAGGTACAGATAGCCCGAGAGGGGTGAGGTGAAGGTACAGATAGCGGTAGTGGGGGAGGGGTGAATGTACAGGCAGCCCTAGTGGGGGTGGGGTGGGGTGGGGTGAAGGTAGTTACCTTCCTTACTGCTTGCTGCACCTACACGCCTGCTGTCAGTGACGGGTGTACAAGGACTCGCAGCTCCCTTTGTACACCAAATTTCACCATTTAAATTATGCTCGGCCATTTTGTTTTTCCTACCAAATTAATAACTTCCCACTTATCCACGTTATACTGCATCTGCCATGTATTTGCCCACTCACTCCACCTGTCTAAATCCCCTTGAAGCCTCTTAACACCCCCCTCATCTCTCACATTCCCACCTAGTTTCATGTTGTCAGCAAACTTGGAAATATTACATCTGGTGCCCACATCGAAATCATTGATATAGATTGTGAATAGCTGGGGCCCGAGCCCTGATCCCTGCGGTACCCCACTAGTCACCTCCTTCCACTCCAGAAAAGACCCATTTATTCCTACTCTCTGTTTCCTGTCTGCCCACCAATTCTCCATCCCTGCCAATATCTTACCCCCGATCCCATGTGCATTAACTTTACACACTAACCTCTGAGGTGGGTCTTTTATCAAAAAGCTCCCTGAAAATCCAAAGTCCAAGTGCACTCCATTGACTGGAAAATAAAATTCCAGCGACATTCCCGCTACAATTAGGTAAAAGCAAAATACTGCAGGTGCTGGAATCCTGCAAAAAAAAGAAAGCAAAAATAGCTGGAGAAACTCAGCAGGTCTGGCAGTCGCTGCGGAGAGGGATACAGTTATCGTTTCGAGTCCGTATGACTCTTCATCAGAACTAAGTAAAAATAGAAGGGAGGTGAAATATAAGCTGGTTTAAGGTGGGGGGGGGGTGGTGGTGGGTGGTGGGCTGGGAGTAGAGCTGGATAGAGGCCCAGTGATAGGTAGGAACTGTCGGAGATTAATCACACCGAGGCATCATTTCGTACGTAGAGACCCCATTTATTACTTGTGCACAAGGGAGGCAGCACAGTGAGAGCGACTGGACAGTCTCGGAGCAGAATGCACACACACAGACTTGTTAAAAGCATTTTTACAGCCAATCAGTAAGTTTTGCAACAAACCCATCCGTTTATTTGCATCAGTTCACTGACCAATCCACGTTCCAGTAAACTTCCATTTCCCTCCCAACAGATGTTTGGTTCCGCCGTTGCTTTGTCACGACCCTGATTACGTTCGGCCTGAGAAAGAACCGCGTGGAATGCCTCAGGGCTCATCCGACAACTGTGGTCGGACAAGATGGCATTGTTTTCAAGGTTGCAGGGCTTTTCTCTTCGGCCTGGGCATCCGCTTCAACTTCCCATTCACCCCGCCGGCAGCCAGTGGCCTCCCTGCAGTTGCCTCGGCCACCACCCTGGAGGCAAAGGAGAGACTGACAAAGAAGTCGCGGACGGAGGAGCAAAGGGGGGCGTTGACGGGGGCGGTATGAGCTGGAGGAGGTGCTGACGGTGGCGTTGAGGGGTAGGAAGCTGGACGGGCGAGGGGCAGATGGCCCTAGTGGGGGGTTGGTGGGGGGGGGGGGGGCAAGGGATCGAAATAGGCTCAAAGGTGGGGACGAAACAACGGGAAAAGAAAACTATACTTTAAAAATATAAATTATTGGAAGAGGGAGGATGGGAAAGGGGGGTGAGTGTGGAGGAGAGACATCCTGGTCTGTCCGGAGGATGAGGGGCTGCTCCTCCAGCTTCCACCACAGTTATTGACTGGTTCTTTCCCTCAGCAGGTGGGGTGGGTCCTGGAGGTCAGCTGCCCCTCCCTGAGGCCCTTCCGGAGGGGCTGGTAAGGCACAGAGCGGGTCCAGGTGGGGGGTGCAGGGCAAAGGGAGGGGATCATGGCGGCCGGCGCTTACCCAGACGCCCCCGCGGCCGGGAAAGTCCCCCATCTCCGGCAGGTATTTTGGCGCGGTGGCGGGGGGGGGGGGGGAGGCAGACGATACGCATGCGCGGCTGCGGCGCGGGGTAGGATGTGGGAGAAGTGGGGGCACGCATGCGCGACCGCCGGTGGTGGGCGGGGCCGGCGCGGCGCGGGGCGTTGTGGGCAACTGGAGGACCAGCCTGGTCGGCTCTCTCTCTCTCTCTCTCTCTCTGTGTGTGTGTGTGTGTGTGTTTGTGTGCTCGTGGGGGGGGGGAGGGGAAGGGGGAGGGGCACGCGCGCGCCGACGGGGCGGGGCGGGGCGGGAGGAGGAGTGGGCGTGGCTGGCGCCGCGCGGGGCATTGTGGTCAGCTGGAGGACCGGCCTGGCGGCGGGCGGCAGGCGGCGGCGGCGGCGGC